>LZPO01099884.1:803981-814918 GCA_001675575.1 Neotoma lepida | reverse complement strand
CACCGCCCGGCTCAGTTTACCATATTTAACATATGTGAGCTCCCTCTGGGAAACACAAACCTGCATTATATATTATGGAAATGTATGAGTGCTCACTTTTATTCTTGTGTGTGCCACTCACATGTTGGGTAGGTCTTCCTACTTCAGGTAATCTGACAATAAAAATCCTTTACAGGAGTGCCCAGCAGCTTTATGTCATAGTTGGTTCCAGACACAGTCCAGTTNACAACCAAGTGTATCATGAGATCAAGGCCAGCCTGGGCTATGTAGAAAGACACTGCCTCACAAAGCGAAAATAGTACAAAAGCCAAGAGCTATTGGCAATTGATGACTGTTGGGGGATGACAGGCCTATTTTCTTTAAGGGCATCACCACTGGTGAGCTTGAGGGGAGGGCCACACATTCATGCATCTATGGAAAGCACTGATTGAATTTGATGCTGGGAGAAGTTGGAGGAGAGGGTGAATATGTTCAAAAATCATTGTTCAAAAATTCTCAAAGAACTAATAAAAAGAAAAGCATTTTCTTTGAAGTTTCAGTAACCAAGGCAATTTGGTACTAGAATAAACAGACACGTAAATCAATGGAGGTAGTCCAGAAAGAAAACATCACATATATGGTCACATAATGNCCAATTGTCCACCCATTACCAGCTTGTTCTAAAACACAATCCAATTTCAGCAAAAGTATAATAAATATTTTCTCATGTCTTTGTATTTCTGCCTCTAGTCCTTAACAGAACCCATGCATGCCATACATAAAAAAAAACATTATTCCTGAGCTCACAGATGAACACACTATTATTTATTTATATAAATAGCCACATAGTAAATATTTTCAGTTGTTGGGGAGATCTGGTATTTATCAAAAGTACTCAACTCTGCCTATGTAGCAGATAAAAACAAATATATGTGTATCTGTGTCAATAAAACTTTATTGCCTAAGCAGGTTGTTAACAAATTTGGCCCTAGTTTGACTCTACCATCTGGTTTGATTCACCATCAGTTTGCCTTTAAAATAAAATGTAAGGTCTTTAATCTGGACAAGATTCTGCATGATCAGTTTCCTGCAAACCTCTTTCCACTGAGTCTCTCTTCATATTCTGGTCACAGATTGCTTATCTCCTTCCCAGCTGAATAAAAATTTATTATTGCTATGACATGTGCCCATTAAAAGGGTGAGCTATTCTTCTAGGTTTTTGCACAGCTTCTTCCCTGCAATTCACTCTTTTCAAATATTATCTCTACAAAGAAACAATTTTCTCCAGACTACCTATCGCAGTGCTCTTCAGCCCTAGCATTCTCTGTCTAAACGACTCTATGTAACACGAATTTCTAAAAGGTCTTTTAATAAAAAGCCTGGTACCAGATATTGATGTAAATGCTGAAAGATCAGAGAGACAAAGGAACAAGCCACCTCTTACCTCTAGGACTTCCCAGCCTGAAAAAGTCTTTAGTTCCTGTCNCCTCACACCTTATATACCTTTCTTGCTGGGATTAAAGGTGTGTGATTCTCAAGTATTGGGATTAAAGATGTGTGCCACCACTGTCTGGCTCTGTTTCTCTCCTAGTCTGAATCATTCTCATGTAGTNCAGGGTGGCTTTGAACTCACAGAGATCCAGATAGATCTCTGCCTCCTGAGTACTAAGATTAAAGGTGTGTGCCACCACTGCCTGGCCTCTATGTTTAATCTAGTGGCTTGTTCTGTCCTCTGATCTTCAGGCAAATTTTATTAAGGTACACAATATATCACCACAACTCTACTCTGCTTTAATTTCTTNATGACATTTGCATTGAGCCCATCCCTCTGAGTATATTTTTGCTCCTACCCACCTCTCAGTTAGGCTGTAAGCCTTGAGAATTTAGGGCCTTTACCTTCCCCATGTCTGGCTGTATACTTCATGTCTAACAAGTGCCTTGTACACTGTCAGTGCTTCCTAAATTGTTAACAGAAGAAAAAAAAAAAGATGCACCCAGAGAGATGTTCATTTCCTTCCACTATGCCCTCAACATAGAATAATTCATTGCTATCACCATTTAATATACTCCATAGATAAGATCCAAAGACCATATCTACTAGCAATCTAATCACAACAAACACTGCGTTTCGTATTTAATCATACGCAAATGCTTGTTTGCTTCACGTGTCACCGATTGACAGTGAAATATGAAGCTAACTTTTAGTGTTATCATCCTTTATTATAAATTTTTTTGATGGTTTCTTAATATTTCAGTAAAAAATTGTGTACTTACAATACAATAAAGAAGCAAATAATGAAAATTCTCATAAAGCACAAAACACTGAATAATCATGAATTTTCTGTCCTCACTAAAGTGTGACACCAACTAGATCACAGGGTAGAATCTGCTAGGACAAAATTTAGTGTGACTGTTTCTCAACTTGTCTTGCATAGTGGTTTCCTTATTACCTGCCACAAACTTAGGAATCTTGCTCAAGCAAAGCCCATGATGGCTTCTAAAGGGCATACACATATATTAATAGCATATTCCAAATGTTCAAAGTGATGCTATGATGACATTTCTATACATTTATATGATATATTTTTATTATACCCAACCCCATATTTTTATAAAAAATCATCAGTTTTGTTCACATTTTTAATTTTAAAAACCAAGTGCAATTTTGTTCATTAACTTCAGTTATTTTTTTAAAAACCTTTGGTATTTTAATACTTTNTCTCAACTTTTACTATCACTTTGTGCTGTGGAANGGTCTTTGTACACTACAAATGTGTGTTACTCTCATTGGTTAATAAAGAGCTGACTGGTCTATAGCTGGGCAGAATGAGATTGGGCTGGAGAANCAGACTAGGAGGATGCTGGGAAGAAGAAGGGNGGAGTCTGAGNAGTTACGATCCAGACACAGAGGAAGCAGGACGTGCACAAAATGAGGTAACAAACCATGAGAACTTAGATAAGAGATATGGGTTAGTAAGAGCTAGCTAGTAACAAGCCTAAGCTATCAGCTGACGTTTATAATTAATATTAAGTCTCTGTATGGTTATTTGGGAGCTGGCTGGTGGTCCAGATGAAAAACTCCACCTAAAACTTTGAATACTGACTCAGTGCTCTCTTGTATTTGATGATCTTCTAAATGTATTCTATAATAATACATTTGATGAGGTTTTTGTCTTTGCTTTTCACCCAAGTATTGATTTTAAAATGTGAACAGTTTTAAACTGGATTAAAAGAAAATATGTAGCTGTAAAATCTCAATTGGCATTTTATATCTTGCTGATTTTCAACTCAAAGTCATCATCCACCAGAGGACTATGGGAAAGACTACATAGAGGACTATGTGGAGGACTATGGGGGAGGACTGTGGGGAGAATTGTGGGGAGGACTGTGGGGAGGACTTTGTGGCAGACTATGTGGAGGACTGTGGGAAGGACCATGGGGAGGACTGTGGGAAGCCACTAGGCTAGAACTAGTTGAATAATACAAAGCAGAGTTTTGCTGCTTAGAAACCTAAGACCAGATTGAGGCATGTCTGCCACAGAGCACACCTGAGTTCTATCTTAGATATGCATCAGGACTTGAATATATGAATTCTCAATATAAGGCACAAATATTAAAAATAAGCAGATTGCCATCAGCATAATCCTCAACCATGATTCGGCNACATCACCTTATTAGCTGAGATCATTAGTATACTGATGATCTTCATTGCTACAAAAAACAACAAAATCACATAACTGACATAAGACTTTGTGAATAATCTTTTCAATATTGCATTTACAACATTTCAATGGCCCATGAAAGAGTCAATATTTCTCAGTTTCAATCTTTCTTTTTGAGCCACATCCCTATTATAGTGTTCTTATTCAGAACATAAATCATGAAGGAAATCCCTCACAGCAGAACAGGCTCCATCAGTCCCTGTGCCTCGTGTTTACAACTGCACGCCTGCTTAATTACAGCTGTGTCAGCCCACAAGCCACAGCTCAGAATGATCCTGTATGAGGCCATATCAGGGTCTTTGGTGTAACACAAGACAATACAAAAGACATTTATTTGCTAGCAATTTCCTCCTATTAATAGACGTATAATTTCTGAACTATTTAAATTGCTAACTAGATCTGTACAGGAGGTGCTTCCCAATGCAACTGATTACAATGGTAAGCGTTTGCCTTACAGTTGCTAATTACTGCAGAAGCCAATTAGTTGGCTTTTTGTATTCTTTCACATATTGCCAGTTAATATTTACATTTATAATGAGGCCAATTGGCAAACACTGTGTCATTTTGTAATGACAATTCCAATGTCTACACAATGAACACATCACCCTCATTGTTGTCTCAGGAGTGAGATGATGAGCACACGTCCTGTGCATGCTTGAGTATTACTTTCTTTCTCAAGGGTGAAAACATCACATCATTCAGGACATACAGGTGCAGTGTCCCCAGGCTCTGGGAAATGTTTCCTGCCTTATGCTGTCCATTAGGGAATAAAACAACAGGTATATAAGAACACACCATTAAAATCATCTGAGGTTTTCCATTTAGGTGTGTTAGTTGCCTTCCCATTACTGCAGCAATGCCTGATATAAGAAGACTGTAAATAGAAAACATTGATTCTGGTGCATAGTTTTAGACCATAAGTTGGCCCCATTGTTGTGGCCTGCACTAAGGTAGTAGCCATAGCCATACAGAAGTATTTANAGTGTGCAACCCTTCACCATATGTCCAGAACTATAGGAGAGAAAGAAGGGGCTGGTGCCCTGATAGGCAAAATGCCAAGAAGCTCCATTGCTTAAAATTTCTGTGACTTCCCAATCGTGTCATGCTAGCGATCAAGACTTGAACTCACAGACCTTTGAAGAACGTTCCAGATCCAACCTACAACAGCAACTCAAGAAAAATACAATTCTTTCCGCCAACTTGGTGTCTCTTCCTGTCTGCCTCTGCATCCTCATTGCACAGGGTGCTCTCACTAAAAATGCTCAAAAAACTAAATAAGCACATTTTCCAGCTTCCCTCATGTCCATGATTGGCACTGAGAAACCATGCTCATTCCATTTTGTCCCTGGGAGCCATTTTAANACTCTAGCTAAGTTAGGTTTCTATTTACTGTAAAACTTAAGTTTCTGTTTTTTGGAATTGGGCTGTACCCCACCCCTGTGAACACAGAATGGTCGGTAACAAATGTTACAGGAAGATTTCCTTAACTGCCTGGTCTCACTTCTGTAACCAAGAATGCTTGTAAAATCTCCCACCTTGAGGTTTTGCCCAATAAAAGAGGCTTGAGAAATTGGCTCTGGCCTGCTCTCTTGAACCTCATCTTAGTGGGAGACAGCTACCCTCCTGGCTCTGCTGTACACAGAATAAAGCTTGCTTTGATTTGGCGATAATTTGTGGTCAGTGATCTTTCTCCTCATGTCCGTGGGGTTAACAGCTCTAGTTATGTCTATTAATGAAATGCATCTTTCCTGATTGTTGAGCTGGGAAGCTCCTCCTCAGCCCCCTCCTCCCTCTCCAAACTCTGCCCCTTAGAAAGCCCACTAAGCAACGGCTCCTCCCCTAGAACAGCTCAAGACCATGCCTACAGGGTATTTAAGCTGCAGTCCATAGACCTGCCACGTGATTTCTCTTCCTTCCTCTCCCCCTCCCTACCCCACCCCCAGGTCACCTGGGAGTACTCTGCTCAGATTGAACCTGGTCTTATTAATTTGGCTTGATTTGGCTTATTGCATTGGCAGAGAAAGCTCCTACAGGGGATTCAAAATACTTACCACTGATCTGCATTCAGTTTTTAGTAGGAAAAAAAAACAAAGAACATAATAGAATTTTCTAGTCATGACAGAAGTCGATAAGCATATAATAGTAGTACTAGACATAAGATGGAGAGCCTGATGCTTCAGACATCAAGGAACAATAACAACATACATTGTTTTACGTTTTGTTTCTCCTTTACTTCACAGCTTTGCATCCTTATAACCAGTCCTCCAATGCTCCTGCTGATTCTGAGAGCAATCTAGTCATTAAAAAAAGAAATTCTTTCCCAAGTTGGCCTGTTTCTTTTCTTAGTTGTTAAGAACAATTGCATGTATTTTGAATGGGAAAGGTAAACATCCATTGTTCAATGTGTGATGCTGTATGGGTTTTTTTGTTTGTTTGTTTGTTTTTGTTGTTTTTTTTTTTTTTGGTTTTTTGAGACAGGGTTTCTCTGTGTAGTCCTGGCTGTCCTGGGACTTACTTTGTAGACCAGGCTGGCCTTGAACTCACGGAGATTCACCTGCCTCTGTCTCCCAAGTGCTGGGATTAAAGGCATGTGCCACCACCTCTTGGTGAAATCACCTCCGGGAGATGTGCTCTGCTGTTCTTCCCGTACCTCATTCTTCCTTCTCTAACAAACACTACAGTCAGGCTTGCGACATGGAGAATTAAAAAGTAAGAAGGAATGCATGTTCAGTGAATACTTTAACTCACAAACATTAAAAGATGCAAACACCTAAGGGCTTTGAAAAGGGTTTCAATACACTGTAAGGGCTCTACAAAAATAATAGAAAAACAGGAACGGGAAAAATAAATAAAAAATGTGATGTTTAGCAACTCAAGTCTCCAAAAACACAATATAATAAAAACTCTTATTTGTACATTATTCTTTACTTGGTTTCTATACCGCCGCCACCAAGGTCATTTTCAGTCCACAAAGTTACTGAACACAGTCCCGGAGAGAACCACTCAGTAGCACCCTATGTATGTTTCTACCAGATGCTGCGCGATAATTGGTAAANGATGTTTCCAGTTCTCCTTGTTCTNATAAAACTGATTTAATTACATTGTTACAGAAGTAACNTGCCTTCTCAATGAAAAATCCCTCCACAAAGTTAGAAATGAAGGAAAACTCTTTCATGAAGTACCTGGTCCANNNGGNTGGACCAAAATAATGCCCAAATAAGAGTTGACCTCCAACAGGTTTCATCAGCTCGTACACACATTAGGGATATGTATTCCACATATGCTGTCATCCTTAAATCTGTTTGGGCCTGGCCCCAGGTTACACTTTCAACAGGAGATTGCAATTCTGGCCACTCAGACAGATGGGAGATTTACACAGCAAAGAGATTACATAATGCCAGAGTTATTTTAGGTACATCAGTGCTGTTCTTTTTCAAGAATTGTTACCCAGGTCCATCTTGCCCACCTGGCGGAGCTATGTTCTTCCTGGTAAGAGCACCAGGAAGTTAATGGCAAACCGGCACTTAATGGTAGCTGTGACCCTCCGCTACCCTGGTGAGCCGCCCATCAGCTAGGCAATCCTGGTGAGTGACCATTAACGTCCGAGGATCCTAAATTGCTCTCATCTCCAGTAGGCCTGGTTAGCAGACCACTTACCTTTGGGGTATTTTGGAGGCAGAGCTCCTTTAGCTGAATTCCACTTGTGTAACTTAACGTCTTCTAAGCAAATCTGTTAGTGAGGCCTTTATAACATCAGTTTTATTACTTTGAGTTTCTTCTATATCAAGCGTAGGTGGTAAAAGTTGGTTACATGTGAAATCCAAGGGAGTAACGCTGATTGCTACATTGTTCTCTTAATGGCAGGTTAAGCAAACAGTCTGAGTACACAGGAGGGTGGCAGTCTTAAGTGACTTCAAGGTGTATTATTAACTCTGGCTGTGAGGTCCAGCAAAAGTTCTAGTTTCTTAGAATGTAAGAGGTATTTCCAGAATATTGCATCGCCGCAGGGAGCGGGGAACAGAAACGTCCATGCTGATTTCCGAACTCAGCCACTTCCAGTTTTCTGAGGAAACTTACTCTACGCCCACGTGTATTTTGGCTTATTTGATTTTACTTCACATTTTAATTTGATTAAGTTTTATCTGGAAGCCATCAAGGCCAGCTTTACCCTCAGGTCTGCAGACACATTGTCTCACTGCCTGGCTCAGGACTTCCTCCTGAGTGCTGCCGAAGCAGTGAGCATCTCAGAATNATTTTAAACATTATTATTAGTGGTGTTGTTGTTATTTATTACAATAATCAAGTATTAGCTTCTAACTTTGGCTTTTTTATGGTGGTGGGAAAGAAAGGGAGACAGGCCTGGCAGGATCTCTTTGGTCCCCCCCTTCCCAATTTGACCATGTTAAATAAATCCTGTTCTACTTCTCACTACCGCCCCGTCCCGCCCCTGCAGTCCACGTTTCTTTCAGTTTTGTACGTTTTTATTTATTGTGGTATTATACATTCATTTCTGTGACAGATGGGGTTCCCTGTGTATTCCTGGCAGGTATTAGCCAGCAATCCGAAACCTAATTTGTAGTTGTTGCCTAAGGTGAACACAAGATAGCAAGAATTCCCCTCAGCGTGGAAAGGAGGGGGGAGCACAGCAAGCCCTGTTATTGCCTTCATTAATCTCTTTCTTTTTTTTTTTTTTTTTTTTTTTTTTTTTTTTTTTTTTTTTCTCTAATTTTTCTTTACACTGTATACTTCCTGTGATTTTTCTGCAAACCTGGTCTACAGGTCTCAATAATAACAATAATAATAATTGTTACCCCATTTTCTACACATACCTACATGCATTTAATTATTTGTTATTTATTGAGAGGAGAGAGAGAGAAGCCTTCGTCCACCAAGTTATTTTTCCTGCCCCAAACTGTTATTTTTTTTTAAATAACACCTAGAAAATGGCTTAAATGTATCATATTTGCTTTTAATTAAGTCCTTTCCAAGAATACAATCAGTATGCCATTTTGGTATCTGTAATTGAAGAATGTCATAATTGTCATGTCTTTAATGCTGATGCCTGGACCTCCACTGCTCTTGTCTGTCGCATTGTTCAGGTCTACACTGCTGCTAACAAGAAATTCCTAGCTTGTGGAGCACAAAAGTGTTCCAAGGAGTGGAGGGTTGACCAGTATTTCATAATAGATTACGATTTAAAGATTCCATAAATGCATTTTATTTTATTTTATTTTATTTTTGAGACAGGGTCTTACCATGTAGACTACTGGCCTTGAACTCACAAGATCCTCCTGCCTTTGCCTCCCTAGTGCTGGGATCAAAGGTAACACCTGGCATGCATTTGATTTTAAATTTGGGAAAATCCTTTAATTTAAAGAAAACACACTTTAAAGAAAACACACACACAGAGAGAGAGAAAGAGAGAGAGAGAGAGAGAGAGAGAGAGAGAGAGAGAGAGAGAGAATCACATTTTTACATACATACATTTTAAGTTACAGGGACTGAAGTTTATTTGCTAGTTAGTGTTGGAGAAAATTAGAGTTGCATGCATTCATAACGTTACTCAACACCCTTAATTATGGTGTAAGTCTGGCAGGTTCCCTTGATTTCCTGTGCTCTGCTAAATCACCACATCTAAATTGTTACCTTTGCTGATTCACTTACATTCTGGNTTCCCTCGTTTCTAAGATCCATGAGTCCAGCTCTTCATCAACATCATGCAAATACCAGCTGATAAATCTGTCTTCCGTTTTCTTCAGCATCTGACGTGTGAGGGGGGTGGGTGGAGTGATGTCTTTCTAATAACTATTTTTGAAACAGGGTTGTAGGTGGGATTTTCCTGTCCCACAGCTGCTCTCAAATAATCTCTCAAGGGCTTAATATTAATTACAAAGCCTTGGCCAATAGCTCAGGCTTGTTACTAGCTAATTCTTATACTTAAATTAACCCATATTTCTTATCTATGCTTTGCCACTTGGCTCATGGCTTGTTACCCCATTTTCTACACATCCTGCTTCCAATCCGCGGCTGGCTGGCGTCTCTCTCGACTTGGCCCTTCTTCTTCCTATCGTTCTCCTAGTTTGGTTGTCCTAGTTTGGTTGTCCCACCTATAATTCCTATCTGGCTACCGGTCAATCAGCTTTTTATTAAACCAATTCGAGTGACAAATCTTTATAGTGTACAAAAGTATTATTCCACAGCACGGGGTCTCATTATGTAGCTCAGAGTTTGCTGTGTAGACCAGGCAGGCTTCAAACTCACTGTAAGCTCCTACAACTATACACCAACCAATCTGATGTCAGTTTACTGCCAGCCCACTGCCTATTCAAAAAAGTGGGAATACAGGCTTGAGCAGGTCGACTATAAAGTTTACCTCCTTCCGGGGACTATGTCAGGAGCCTGATGAGGATGCTTAGGGGGCCAGCCTACCATACCCCACCCCAACCCACCTCTGAAAAGCCCAGGAACTTTTTTTCCTTTTTTGCAAGTGCCCGGACTGGTCTCAGAGTCCTAGGACTGTGGATGCTAGGGACCCAGCTTGCTGGCCAGTCTGGTCCCTCTCGGAGTATTATGGAGTTTTTTTCTTCCTTTTCTCCAAGTCACATACACACCTGCCCTCCCATGCACACACTCATTCACTCACACACATGACACTCCCCAACCCCCAACCGCCATTCTCCAAATGAGAAGATGCTAGAGGCCGGGGCACCCTCGGAAGACTGGCTGGCCCCTCTCTAGGGAGCTCTGGGGCTTTTTCTACATTTTCTCCAAGTGCCCTCTGTTACCTGAAGGCCTCAGGGTTGTGGCCTGAGAGGATACTAGGGGCTCGGTGTTTCTACCGGCCTGGCCTCAAATCCATGGAGCCCTGGAGCTTTTTTTAAATTTCCATGTGACCTTGTATCCTGAGCAGGTGGTGTCAGAGTCGTGGTCTGGGCAGAGAGGATGCTGAGGCCCGGCCTCCTGGCCAGCCTGGCACCCTATCCCGGGAGCCCTGAGGCTCTTCCTTTTCTCCAAGGACCTTCAGTCCAGGGCAGACCTCCGGTTCTCAGACTTTTCAGGAGCCCAGCATCTCTTCTGCCTGGCCCCATCTCAGGAGAATCCTGGATATTTTTCTTTCCTCCAAGTGCCCACCGTCTCTGGAAAAACCCCAAGGCCGAGGCAGGAGAGGATGCTAGATAGAGGATTGCGAGCAGCCTGTCCGCCCGCCCTCCCACTGTGGGAAGCCCTGGAGACATC
>LZPO01099884.1:773166-785592 GCA_001675575.1 Neotoma lepida | reverse complement strand
GGCGAGGGGACCAGATAGACCACTACTTCCAGTCAGATCTCAACCAAGAATAAGCCAACTTGGGTTCAAATCTCTTCTCTACCACTTCTTGGCTGAGTGGTCCTGGGAAAATAACTTAACCTTTCTGAACTTTCATCTGCAAGACGTAGTCACAGAGTCTCAGTGTAGATTAAGTAGGATACTGTGTGTCATGTGTTCCATTCATCGTTGACTGGTGTGTTTCANTGTATGTAAAACACCCTTAAAGGTTATTTTATTGTTTTTCAATGTTGGATCTAAAGGTAAATTTCATTTTTAAGTAGACAAAAACCAGGGGCTAAGAAAGTTTAGAGGCCATCAATCAGCTCTGATTTTAGCCCATTTTGTAAATGTCACCAAGGGACACTGGAATTTTTTCTGGCAGGGTACATTATTTGTGAGTCTTCCTGGAGAAAAAGCACTTGAGGTCAAGACCAGATTGGTTTTATTTACTTTTTTCTTTATTTACCTTTTCCTCTCCCCCCTTTTCCCATGCCAGCTTCTGGCTGGGCTGGTAAGGAATAAGCTGGGTCTTGTGTGGGTGACAACAGATGGATCCTGGCAGAACTCTGCACCCAGTACAGACAGGTGGGCAACTCAGGCCTCTCCTNTGTGAAGCTCAAAACTGTCTCACTGTCTCCCCTCAGCTCCCACACTCAGCATCTCCATGCTGACCCACACANGACACAGACATTTTATCACCTCTGTGATTGACACCACATGCAGTGAGCAGCGACTATGCCAGGTACAGGTGCTCCCTTCCAGGTGGTCCATCAGCCAGCTCTCTTCTCCTGAGAAAGATTTCCCTACAGCCAATGGCTTGTCCTCATGTTTCATTGCTCCAAGATAGCCTGTAGTTACTGGCTCCAAAAAAGACTGAACTGCCAGCCTCCCCCAAATTTATCCACTTCCAAGGGGGAAATTTTTAAAAATCCATCAAATCTCAGAGTTCAAAGGATCCTTCAGAATCTCTGGAGCACCTCTCTCCTGCCACAGGAGGGGGTGGAGCCACAGGATGTCCAGGTCAGAGGTTAGAATTAGCACAGGCCCCTGGCTCTGGTACAGCCTCCAGCAGAGGGTAAGCATCGTGAAGGACAGCAGTCGAAAGTTCTTCAAGAACAAGACGACCAAGCAGAGTGGACAGATGGCAGAGGGAACTGCCATGCCCCAGGACAACCCATATTGGAACATATGCTCCAGCTAGTGCTTGGTGAAAACAGCTTTGCGGTCACAGGCCACCCCCACCAGGGCTGGGGTGTCCCNAGCCATCTAAGGAGGGAGTCCCCAAGCCACACAGAAGGCAAAGATTGGAAAGGAGGGGTTTCAACATTTGAAACCATGGGGATCAGAAGGTGAGCCACTGCCTTCANTCAGCAGGGATGTGGCCCCCTCTCAGCCACTTGTCAGAAGGTCTGAGCATCTTCAGTGGCTATGAGGGGCAGAAGGTGGGATTGGGAGAGGGCTACCTGGGGACAGGGAACAGTGTGCACCACTCTGTCTCCTCCATTTCCTCTACATCACAGCTTTAAGATCCTAAGCGAGGGGGCAGGAGCCAGTGGCAGTCATTATGACCTGACCATGGTGCTGCTCTTTTGCTCCCAGGGCAAACTGGCCTATGCCTATGAGAGCNAAGGATGTGCTGCGCCTAGTACTGACCATTATAAACGGGAATGACCTGAGGTTTCACATCTACATGGGGAACCCTGGCTTTGAGGAAGAGTGAGCCTTGTTTTATGTGGCTGAGATCCTGTGTGTCCTAGAAGACCTGCACAATGAAAACACTGTCTATAGTGTTCCCAGAGTCTGGCAGGGCCCTGGCACCATCTCCCAGAGCCCAGGATCCCAGCAAGGAAGATGAGCCACTCTCTGGAAGTATCACTGGCCTCTAATTAGGGTAGTCAAGCTTGTAAAAGCTATTCCCCAAACTCTTCCTCCAAGTCATGGAGGGTAGACTACACCACCAACCACACCCTGCACCCAGGCACCATACACTGCCTGGTGGCCACCATCTGGAATCAGCTCCAGGAGATGTCGGGAGGGTCACTGTCCAAGGGCATCGCAATGCCGTATGTCCTGCCCCATCCCATCTTAAGTCTGCTCTAACCTTCACGCTCTGTTTCTCTCATCTCAATACCAACATGGCCTGAACACTATAGAGCCCCATTCCTAGACGCTTCTCACAGTGAACAGGGCTTCATGTTGTCTTCACAGCTCTCCACGAAGAATTTTGAAAAGCTCTGTGCCCTTCCTGCTGTTTTAAAAAGTATTTTACTATTTTTTTTTAAAACTCATGTGGGTATGTGCTTGTGGGTTTGTCTGAATGAGTGCACTGCCTGCTGTGGTCAGAATAGGGCAATGGATCCCTTGGAGCTAGGAGTGCAGGTGGTTGTGAACCACCTTGATGTGAGTAATGGCAATTAAACTCTGGTTCTTTAGAAGAAAGGTGAGTGTTCACAGTCTCNGAGCCATCTCTTTTGCCTCCCTTCCTGCATTTTGAGTGAACNCTGAGGTGTTCCCTTATGTGTTCAAGAGAAGGAGTTGATGTTTTTGATTTAGCCAGTTACATTACATTTCTGAAGGGACCCAGGGGAATCTAATTGCTGTAGCAAATTGATTTCCACCAGCGTCTGTCTAAAAGGCTGTGTGTGGGAAACTCNTGAAAGGTAAAGGAGGATGTCAGGAATTCCACACTGGACACTGCCAGTGTGNGCAACCCTGTCAGCTCCCCGGGCCNCCACCAAGGTCACCATGATCCTCTGAGACCCTTGAGAAGTGTGATGTAACTGGCCAGTATCAAAACATGATGACCTCGGCTATCCATNGGCACCATACAGACAACTGATGACTTTGCCTGGATCTCTGGGTAGAGATTATTTGGGGTCCCCAAGAGGCTTTTAGAAACAAGAGAGAATGTTCCTGAGAGCTCCCACTCCAAATACCAACCCCCTGTGTTTGTTTTCCCCTGAGGGCTGAAAACAAAGAACCTCCTTGATTGTCTTAATTACCAGTCAATTAAAAGAAAGGGTGGGGGAACCCTGGAGTACCAGTTTCTCTGGTTGTCCTGACCACCTGCACTCTCTGTGATTTGGTTTTGGCCGGTGGTTCCTAGCAAGCTGTCCTATCCAACCCTGGCCACTGGTTTCTTGAGATGAGAGTTTTTTGCCCTTATTTGGAATTGTTAGGGTATCAAAAGAAGCCCCTGTAAATTACAAAGAGAGCAAGCTGGTTTGGAACAAGGATGGATAAGAAAACACTCATCTCATTTAGTGAGACTGCCCAGGATTTGGGTGCATGAACCACTCCCCGAAAGGATAGATGCTGTCCTTTAGGATTTCTATTGCTGTGACAAAGCATCGTGACCAAAAGGCAAGGTGGGGAGGGAAGGGTTTATTTGGCTNACACTTCAGCATTGCTGTTCATCACTGAAGGAAGTCAGGACANGAANGCAAGCAGGGTGGGATCCCAGAGGCAGGAGATGCAGAGGCCACATAGGGGTGCTGCTTACTGGCTTGCTTCCCGTGGCTTACTGAAGCCCATCTTCTTATAGAACCCAGGACCAGCTGCCCAGGGATGGCATCACCCACCATGGGCTGGGCCCTCCCCCATTGATCACAAATTGAGAAAATGCCTTACAGCTGGATCTCAAGGAGGCATTTCCTCAGCTGAGGCCTCTTCCTCTGATGACTCTAGCTTGTGCCAAATTGACACACAGAACCAGCCAGTACAGATGCCATCCGTTCAACAAGCAGAACTAGCTGGCGCTGAACTGGAGCCTGTATCTAGATGCCAGTATTGTCAGCCCTGGGTACAACACTGTGCACTTTATCTTTACTCAGTTTCCCCTGGGAAATCCAGAGTCTTCTGCCTGCCCTACAACTCCCTGGAAAGGCAGACGGTCCCCTTTGTGANCAAGAGCCTGTCACTGAAGAGAGGAGACATTGGGGACAGGGTGAGTCCCACTGGCAACTATGCCTTCTGCCTGAGCTTCTTCCCAGGCTGTGGCACAGCAGGACTTGGGTGATGTGACAGCCCCCTGGGACCCCATCCATAGGGGTCTCTCCTCTGGCCCATCCTTGCCGTAAGCAGTTGTTCTCAACCTTTGTAATGCTGCAACCGTTTAATACAGTTCCTCATGTGGTGATGCCCAACCATGAAATTATTTTCATTGCTACTTCATAACGGTAATGTTGCTGCTGTTATGAATTGTAATGTAAATATCTGTGTTTTCCAATGGTCTTAGGCNGCCTCTGTGAGAAGGTTGTTCAACCCTCAATGGGGTTGGGACCCACAGATTGAGAACCACTACCTTACAGCCTTCTTCTCAATTGTAGGGCTGGTGTTCTGGCCTTGGTTACTTGACCTCCCAGGAGTCTCTGACCATAGTAGCCTGTCCTCTGCCATCCATGTGAGACAAGTACCAGAACTGGCTTTTCCTAACNTCCTAGCCAATGGCAAACTTCAGCATTTGTGTTAAATCACTGTGAGGACAGAAACTAGCTCACAATGACCTTGACCCAGAGACCAGACCACCTGAGCCTAGAGGTGGGAGGCAGATGTCCTATGACACTTGTTTCACAGAGGAGCCAACCTGACCTTGGCAGTGATTCTACCAGGTCTCCTGCATGCTCCTGACTTCCCACACTGAGGTCCAGTGGCCCACTGTGGTACTCACATCTCTCTTCCCCTTTCCTGTCAAGCATGACAGAGCTGGGGCCATCCATGCCACTCAGGCCTGGCAGGTCTGTGGCCCAGGGCCCTGTAGAAAGGCATGCAATCCTTCCTGAGTGTCAAATGTAGTCTTGATCCTGCCTAGTGGGCCACATTGGACTCTGAGCCTAGATTCCAGGGCGGGCCTTTGCCCTTCTCATTTCTCCATTTCTTTGAAGAAGAAAAAAATAAACCACTTCCAAAGACTAATCAGTCAGGAAAGGAGTGGCTTCCCAAATTGGTTTTCAAATATTTCTCCTTAGCAAATTGTTGCAAAGTGTCAAGAACTTCATATTTTTCCTGTGAAGCAATCCCAGAATCCTCCAGGACATTTTAAATCCTGTGACCTCTACCTTCCAAGAAGCCCAACGGGCATTAAATGTTGCAGGCCAGCCAGCAGCCAGCTTCAGCTGGGCCTCCTTCTACATCTTTACTAACGTTCCTCTCCTAAAATGTGCAATTTCCACACGTCTCACCTACATTCTCCCAGAGTCACATGGTTACCCTGAGAGGACAAANTGAGATCACATCTTTGTTAGACAGAAGCCTTGCAGGTCGGTGGCCCTGACCTGCTTGATTGTTTCTTTAGCTGCGCAGAAGCTTTTTAGTTTTAGGAAGTCCCATTTGTCAGTTGTCGGCTTTCATTCTTGTGCACATGGAGTCGTGTGCACAAGTCCTTTCCTACACCTGTGTCATGTAGGATGTTGCCTGTGTTTTCTTCTAGCACTTNTGGTGTTTCAGGCTTAGTCCTTTGATCCATTTGGAGTTAAGTATTTGTGCAAGGTGATAGATACAGATATAATTTCATTCTTTTGCATGTGGGCATCCAGTTTTCACAGCACCATTTGTGGAAGATGCCTTCTTTCTTTTTTTCAGTATATATTTTGGAGTCTTTGTTAAATACTAAGTGGCTGAAGTTACTGTGCTCATGTTTGGGTCTTGAATTTTTTTCCCCATGGTCTGCATGTCTCTTTTGTGTGCCAATACCATCCTGTTTTTATTACCNTGGCTCTGTAATGTATCTTAAGATTTGGAATTGTAGTCATATCAGCATTGTTCCTTTGTTCAGGATTGTTTTGGATATTCAGAGTCTTTGTGGTTCCTTATGAATTTTAGGATAGCTTTCCCCCCTGTTTCTATGAGGAATGAAATGAGGATTTTGGATTGGGATTGCACTGAATCTGTAAACAGCTTTTGTTAGAATGCTCATTTCACAATGTTAATTCTACCAATCCATTAACGTGGGATGTCTTTCCATTTTGTAGTGTCTCTTTCTTAAGACATTTAAAGTTTTCAATGTAGAGGTCCTTAACTTCTTTGGTTAGGTTTGTTCTAAATATTTTATTTTCTATGAGGCTGTTGTGAATGGAAGTGTGCTCATGATCTCCTCCTCTGAATGTTTATTGTTAGTTTATAGAAACTATTGATTTGTGCAAGTTGATTCTGTATCCTGCCACATTGCTGAAATGTGTTATCATTTCTATAAGTTTTATGGTAGAATTTTTGGGATCTCTAATGTATAGTACTGTGTCCTCTGTAAACAGGGATAGTCTGACTTTTTCTTTCCCTATTTGTATCCCTTTAATTTCCTTCTCTAGCCTTCTCTCTCCAGCTGGTACTTGGAGCACACACAATATTGAAAAGGAGTGGGGATAGTGGACATCCCTGATCCCTGTCTCAATTCTGACTTCACTGGAATTGCTTCAAGCTTTTCTCCATTTAGGATGATGTTGCCTGTGGGTTTCTCGTATGTAGCTTTTATTGTGTTGAGGCATGTTCCCCTTAGCCATACATGATGACGTTTGTCAAGGGCTTTTTCTGCCTCTATTGAGATGATCATGTGATTTTTGTTTTAAGTNCATTTACATGATTTATCACATTTATTGACTTGCATATATTGACCCATCCCTGCATTACAGGGATAAAGCCAAGTTGACCATGGTGCATAATCTTTTTGATGTATGTCTGTCTTCTGTTTGCAAGTATTTTATTGAGTATTTTTGGGTCTATGTTCATCAGGGATATTGGCCTACTGTTTCCTTGTTGTGTCTTAACCTGGTTAGGGTGACACTGGTTTCATAGAAGGTGTTTGGTGATGCTCCTTTTGTCCCTAGTTTTCTTTTTGAATAGTTTAAGAAGGACTGGCTGTATATCTTTTTTGAATGTCTGTTAGAATTCTTCTGATCTGGTACTGGACTTTTTTTTAAGCTGGAAGCCTTTTTATTACTATTACAATTTCCTCATTTGTTATGGCTCTGTTTAAATTGTTGACTTCCTGACTAAATTTTGGTGGTTTGACTGAACCTAGAAACTCATCCATTTCTTTTAGGTTTTCCAGCTTAACAAAGTAGAAGTTTTTAAAAGTATTCCATTATGATATTCTGGATTTCTTTGGTGTAATTTTTCCTTGTTCATTTCTGATGCTTGTTAACTTGGGCCCTTATTTCTTTTGGCTAGTTGGGCCAAGGGTCTGTCAATTTTGTTTCTCTTAAAGAACCAGCTCTTAGATTCATTGATTCTTTGAATTGCTTTCTTTGTTTCTACTTCATTGATTAATGTTCTGATTTTTATTGTTCCTTGCAGTTGACTGGGTTCAGAATTGGTTTGTTCCTGGTTTTCCAACTTTTGAATTGCATCATTAAGCCATTTATTTGTGTTCTTCCTGAGTTTTTAATGTAGGCACTTAGAACTATAAATTTCTCTCATAGGACTGCTTTCAATGTGTCCCAGAAGCTTTGTTGTGCTGTGTTTTCACTTTTCATTTAGTTCTAGGGAGTTTTTTTTTATTTACTTCTTGATATTACTTTGCCCATTCATCATTCAGTAATGAGTTNTTTAATCTCCATGAATTTGTGTATTTACTAGAGATTTGCTTGCCATCAATTTTAGGTTTTATTGCACTGTGGTCAAATAGGATACAAGGAGTGATTTCAATCTTCTTGGATTTGTAAAGATTTGTTTTGTATCCCAGGATGTGGTCTATTTTAGAAAAGCTTCTGTGTGTTGTTGAGTAGACTGTATTCTTTGTTATTTGTGTGGAATATTCTGTAAATATCTGCTGGGTCCATTTGATGTATGGTGTTAATTAATTCTGTTTAATTTTTGTCCAGAGGACCTGTCTATTGGGGAAAGTGGGGTATTGAAATCACTTAATATAAATGGATTGTTGTCAGTCTCTGTCTTTGACTCTAATAGTACCAATTTAATTAATTGNGTGCTCCAGAGTTTGGTGCATATATGTTTAGTATAGTAGTGTCTTCTTGGTTAAGTGCTCCCTTGGTTAAAATGAAGGGTCCCTCTTTATCTCCTCTGATTAGTTTTAGTTTAAAGTCTATTTTGCTTCCTGGTCCCATTTGATTGGATTACTTTTGCCCATCCTTTTACTCTAAAGTGACACATATCTTAAAACTAAAATGTGTCTCTTTTAGGCAGCAGATCGATGGATTTTGTTTCTTGATCCATTCTGTCGGTGTGTCTTTTGATTGGAAAATTGAAGCCATTGATATTTAAACTTATTACTGAGTTTTGTGTTAGTCATGGTCATCACATGTTGTTGATTTTTGGTGTTTTGTTCTCAGTGGTATTTTGTGTTTTAATAATTGTAGCTTTGTATTTCTTTACACAGCCTCTCTGCTGTACTCCTTCCTCTTGCCAGCCTGAAATAATGCTGCCTGGATTGTCCTTAGGTTTGTTTTGTTTGATGTAATTTTTTAAGCTGATTATGTCATGGAAATTTTTTCTTCCTCCTTCAATCATGGCAGACAGTTTTACTGGGTTTATTAGCCTGGATTGGCTGTCATAATCTTTGAGGACTTGGAATGTGTTGCTCCCAGGCCATTCTGATTTCCAAGTTTCCATTGAGGAATCAGCTGTTATTCTGATGGGTTTTCCTCTATATGTGACTTGTATTTTTTCTCTTGTAGCTTTCCATACACTTTCTTTGTTATGTACACTTAGTGTTTTCACTATGATATGCTGTGAGGATTTTCTTTTCTAGTCTTGTTTATTGTGATTCTGTGTGCTTCTTGAATTTTTATGGGTGTTGTCTTTCCTTTGTTTGGGGAAGTTTTCACCTATGATCTTGTTGAAGGTCTGTCTATAGCATTGATTTGGTATTCTTTGCCCTTATCTATGACTATAATTCAAAGGTTATTTTTTTCCCCATGGTGTTTCACATTTCTTGTGTGTTCATTTCCTGTGTTTATTTTTTCATGTTCCCTTTTATTTGGTTTAGATCCTCTATTTAGATACTCTATTTATGTTATATTTATACTATAGACCTGATATTCCATCTTCTGTTTGATTCATTATACTTGTCTTTCCTGTGAGGTTTCTAGGTGGATTATTGGATTTTCAACTCCATCTTCATTTCAGCTTGAGTCCTTTTCAGATTCTGTCTCCTGATTGAATTCCATTCTCAATTCTTGGATTGTCTCCATCATTTCCATCAGCCTCATGTTTATGTTTTCTTGGGCATCACTCGGGCCTTTGTTCACCTTCAGCTCTTTCTCCTTGATGTCACTGCTCTGCGTCTTTGTGTCTTCTTTAAACTCCTTGAATTCTTTGGTGAGGTTTATGGTTGTTCTTTTAAATTCTGTGACCTGGAGTTAATTTAGGTACTTCTAATCCNCAAACATTTCTACAGGACTGGCAGGTTCTGGAGAGAAGATGCTGGCTTGATCCTTCATGTTGTTGGCATTCCTGTGATGAGATGTGGTCATGTGGACTTCTTTGCTAGTTCTGAGTTTGTTATGGATGGAACCAGGTTGGGGAGAAGAGATATGGGGGTGGGGTGAGTCTAGCGTTACCTACAGTTGTGAGCTGTCATGTGGTTGCTGGGAATCAAACCCTGGTTCCCTAGAAGAGCAGCCAGTGAGTGCTGTTAACCACCAAGCCATCTCCAGCCCCTACTCCACCCCCAAGGGATGGTTCAAAGTCCAGGTGGATGCTGAATATAATCTTTCAGGTTGGTAGACACCCTTCTTCACTGAAACAAATGTGTGTGCCGCACATTCTATTTGTAGGAGCGTATCTCATCAGTGGGACACAGTAGTGAAAGCTGTTGTGTGTGTTCTGTCTGGGGAGACACCATTCACCTTGGTAAGAATTCTGAAGCCACAGTCAGAGCCCTTCAGCACAGTGAAGCGCCACTGGGGAAGGCTTTCTGGACAAAGTGGTGTTTGCAGCACCTGCTGGGTGGCAGTTGGAGGTTGGAAATTAGATTGCCCTGGCCCAAGACTCCAGGCCTTCTGTGAGAAGGGTGTGCCTTGGGTGTGCAGTTTGAGGAGCAGCACTGGCCGGCATGCTTGGGGTGCATCCTGCTGCCAGTCGGCCCTCACTCTCCTTATCCCCTCCGTCTGTCTTCAGATCCAGATGTCCTGAACAGCCAGCAATATGGCCTGAGCCCTGACTACTGGAGTCTAGGCTGCCTNATCTGTGAGATGATCAAGGGCCAACCGCCAGTCCAAGGCTGTAAGAAGAAGGCAAGCTGGAAGGAGATGAATGGCAGCCAAGTGCTGGAGACTAGGGGGGTGTACTCCCCCTAGTTATCCGAGGAAGCCATGCCCATCTGCAACATGGTGGGCTCCTGATGAGCCAGATACTGCCCATAGGCTGCTGCCCAGAGGTGNCTCCAACCTGTGCTCAGTGCACCAGACAGGCTGAATGGACAGGAACAGGACATACAAAGCTGTGGGTGGTATAGCCCTCCACACCAGAATGGTTGGTGCTCCTCCAGGATGGGGATGGGCAGAAAGTTCTTGAAGGAATCCTGGCATGTTGGGCAGGGCTACCCCATAAACCAAAGGTTGGGGGTTGAGCGAACATCCATGCAGGTATGGGGAAGTCATCAAGGGATACTTGGTTCACAGGCAAGGCCCTGCCCTTGAACTTGGGCCTCCTATTCCTTAAGCTCTGGACCCCAGACCATGGCTTAAGGCCAAGGACTATAAGAGAATGGTGATGTCCTCAGAGTCTGAAAATCTTCTAGTTTTCCATCCACTCTGTGGAAAGCTGGTCACAGCTCAGGTTCTGTGTGACAGCATCAGTGAATGGGCAGAACATACGTGTGAGGAGTATTGGACTGGTTGGAGTGGGAAGGACCAGGTCTGGATACTGGGCAGCCAGAGGGAGGAAGGAGTGGAGGTGACCATCAAGTCCTCCCTGCCCCTCCCCTCAGCCTGGATAGGTGCTGCTCCAATGCTGGTCCTTGGGCCCTTCCTTTGATGTTATGTGGAGTCAGCCACTTCCTGCTCCTGCCTGGCTCACCACAGGCAGCTGTCCTCTGATGTCAACCACAACCACACAGAGACAGGGAGGGTCTGGGCACCCAGTTCCACACCTGTGCAAGGCCATAGACTACCTTTCTTTGGAGCCCCATTGTACCTGGGGCAGCAGATGAGCAGTCCAGGCTGAAAGGGATCCCTGCTCTTCCACTTCTGCATCCCCAAGGGGCCTTGGGCAGGTCCAAGTCCAGACTGGAACTTAGGGAGGGCCAGGGCTGAAAGTCTGAAGGGAAGCAGCTAAGTTTCTACACTCAAAGGGCCAGAGAACCCTGGGGCTTAGCTCCCTCATGCCCAGGGACCTCTTTCCTGCAGCCACCCCTGCCCGACCATTTTCTCTCACCAGCTTCATCCCTGTGTCATAGAGCTACAGGAAGGATCTGGGGTTGGATCTGGCATCTGATTAAGTCTAGAAGAAGAGGAAGTGTGGTTCTACCAGTGACGTGTAAAAGGCATGGTGAAGAATGGCATGTAACACATAGAAATCTCACGACCTTTGAGTCTTCAAACTGTCACTGTAGTACAGTCAAGGTGGGGAACTGGACTAACAGGCCACAAAAGTCAGGGGTGTGGAGAGATGGCTGCCAGCAATACTTGATGATGCCATGGTCAGCTATCTATGCAGTGTGACAAGCCTATAGAACAGGGCACCACAGCCATGATCAAGTGTATCACTGATGTCTTAGGTCAGGGTCTCAAGAGACCTTGACAGGGACATGGACATGCTGAGAAAATGAAACAAAGATGACTCCCACACTTCTATCCTTCCCTGCATTTCGCTGGGCCCTCCAAATCTCCACTTCAATGCCAGGCTTTGAGTTGGTGGAGCCCTTGGTGTAAAGGGGGACACTACTGTCCCTCTGCTGCCACCTTGTGGCCACTAAGGGAAAGGCCGTGGCCAGGCCTGTAGCTGCAAAGTGTCAAATGGTTGCACCCTCTTCTGTGGCTCTGGGAGAAACCACCAGAAGCCTCAAGCCTTGCTCTGTCTTTGGGGACTGTGGTCTGGACCTCCTCACCCACAGCATCTTAATCGGGCCACCCTCCCTGACTCCTCTAATGGGTTAGACTCAGGCTACTGCTGTGCTTGACCTATGAACCATGGAGGCAGCTACACAAACCAAAAGGAAGCTAGTCTCCATCCATCTTGGCAGCCTTGCTCCTTGAGGTCTAGAAGGTCACACATCTACCTGATCTGTTCCCTGGATCCATTCCTGAGGCCCAGACATATACCGTCCTTAGATCCCCATTGAGCCCATCTCTGGACCGTCCCCACCCTCTCTTGAGCTCTCCCAACATCTGAGTCTCCCAGTCATTCCAACTCACTTGTAGTCCTTGCCCTCCAGGGAACCTACCATGCCTTCTCCTCCCATCCATCTACACCTTCTTTCGGGCTAATGTACTTGCAAACTGGTAACACGGG
>LZPO01099884.1:751370-773101 GCA_001675575.1 Neotoma lepida | reverse complement strand
ACAGACAAATGTTGAGTTAACAGCCAAACTTTCAAATGAAGAGAGTTCTCATTAAAAACCTGGTTTTCTGGCACTCCCTGCAGAAAGCACAAGTCTTGACTAGCTGCCAATCCTGCCTGGCAGGAGCTGATGAGCAACCCAGTCCTGCTTCTCAACCTGCCTCTCACCTTGTCTTCCTTGATGATGTTACCAATTTGCCAGCACTGTGGGCTCCAGGGCTGCAGTGGCAGCTTCAGCCACTGCACAGCCTTATATAGTTTGTATTTCTCGGGATGGAGACAGCACAACCCAGTTCCTTACATCAGGAAAAGATTAGCCTAGGGCTGGAGAGATGGTTCAGCAAGTAAAGCGTTTCTCATACAGACCTGGTAACCTGTGTTCAGCTCCTGGAATCCANANGGAAGGTAGAAGGACAAAACCAACCCCACAAAGCTGTCTTCCAACCTCCACACACATGCTGAGGCATGTACATCCATGCATAGTAATAAGTAAACATTAAAAAAATAAGATAGAAAAGAGAAGCCCAGTTGTGGGCACCAACCTGAGTCACTGACCTGATAGGGCATCACGGGGTGACTGAAGGCGTGGCTTGATGTTTTACAAGATACGATCTGATATTTGCCAGCTGCCACCTCAATTCCTCTATCTGAAGAGACACCCCCCTCACAGTTCCAGGAGGTGACACTGGGGAGGCTAGAGGAGGGACGCTTGGAAGAGTCACAAGCCACAGGTGTTCCTTTGCCTTCTGGCCTTTAGGCAGATGGAGAGACCCAACCTCACAGTCTCATGGGACTTTCCTATCACAGCTGCTCACCAAAGACTCAAAGCAGAGGCTGGGCTGCCAGGAGGAAGGGGCTGCTGAGGTCAAGAGGCACCCCTTCTTTGGGAATATGAACTTTAAGTGCCTGGAGGCTGGGATGTTGGATCTTCCCTTCATTCCAGATGTGAGCAGCCACCACATGCTCCCAGCCATGCTGCTAACTACCCAGTGTTGTGCCTCACCTGGTACCTAAATCAGCTAATCCTGCTATTGTGGGGTACCAAAGACTGCCCACTGCCCCTTCCCATATTCTGGTTACTTTGTGGCAGTGCTACAGATCTCGATGTCAGAAACTACAGATGAGGTGTGAGCTCAGGAGCCCCACATTGGTTGTCCAGANGCTTAGGTACTCTCCCATGTATGGGGGACCTGGACAAGTCCCCACTAACCTTCAGTCTCCTCGTGTGCCAATGAAGCCCAAGACACCTCCCTCCCCGAACCTGCCAGAGACATTGAAGGGTGAAATGAGACCTAAATGGAAAAATGCTATAGTGAACAGAGGACCACCACGTGCAATTCAGTTTAACTGAGCATCCACTGTCTAGTTGAGTCAAGATTCTCCTCAAAGGTGCCCCACTAGGTCTGTATACCCCAGGCTCGCAATCAGAGATCCAAAAGAGCACCACCCTTCCAGGCCTGTTTGTGCCTCTGAACCTTCAAAATCCCAGCAGCTTGTGGACCCCAGGCAGGGGTTGGGGGATGGCGCCAAGCAATGACCGTGGAGGCTACATGAGCATGGGGGACAGGAACTACCTTGTTGCCACTCATGAACATTGGCAGATGTGGTACTCATCTCTTCCCAGCCCCCTGCTCAGTCACTGAAGGATGAGAGCCTGCCACAGACCACGATGGGGATATTGACCCCACAGCAATTGTCAAATAAAACAAATCAGAGATTTCCAAGACCCCTCTTCCAGCTGTTAACCAGTTGTTAGCATAGCACCGAGGAAGTGAGGAATGGTCCCTGCCTCTCTGGCATCTTCCTGTAGGTGAAGGTTCCTTGATCATCAGGGTAGGAGGCAGCAGCAGATGTGGGGAGCCAGGACTTCCTGCTGGTTCTGAACAGTGTCCATGATCACCCACCAGAGAAGCCACATCATGGGGCTGACCAGGGAATGCTTTCTGACGCTAGGTAGATTAAGTCAGTAAATACTGCAAACTCTACCTGAGAGGAGGCCCAGGAGGCGCTGCAGGGAATGCCAGGCAAAGCAGTGGTTCTCAAAGCTGTTTGCCCATTTGGAATCACCTAAGGAGAAAGAAAAGTACATCTCCAGGGCTAGGGCTGTACAGAGTCCTGGGTTTGGTCCCCAGCGCCATAGGAACTGGGTGAGATGGCACACACCAGTAATCCCAGCACTTAGGATAAGGAAGCAGGAGGATCAGAAATTCAAGATCATCCTCAGCTCCACAGCATGTTTGAAAGGCCACCCTAGGCTACATAAACCCTGTCTGGAGGGAGGAAGGTGGGCACAGCCGAGGAGATAGCTCAGCTAGTAGTAAAGTGCTCACATTGCTATCATGAGTACCTGAGTTCAAAACTCAACTCCCACAGGAAACTGGATGTGCTGATTGTGTGATTATAATCCCAGCACTGAGAAGGCAGACCCAGGAGGACCCCTGGGGCTCCCTGGCCAGCCAGTCTCACCTAATTGGGAACTCCAATGAGAGGTCCTGTCTCGAAGGAGGTGGATAGCATTCCTGATGACACTCAAAATTGTCCCTTAGTACCTACACATTCAGACACAGACACAGACACAGACACACACACACAGACACACACACACACACACACACACACACACACACACGAAGCACTAATCCTGTACGCAGGCCCCAGTAATCTTGGGTCAAGCCTGGGACCAGAATTTGTCAAATTTCAGGTGATTCTAAGATGCAGCTAGAGTTGACAGCCACTGATTTACAGCAAAGGCCAGCTGGGAGTTTGTTGTTTGGTTGTTATTTTTAAGTTTGTTGAGAGCTATGGGATGGGTGCTGTTCTTTCCAGAGTAACAGCGAGGACACATCAGTGGTTTCTTGGTCAGTGCCCTGTGTTGCAGATGAGTTGGGCACCCAGTCTGAGGCTTGTTAAGGACCAGAACCNTTCTACTGGCCTTTGGGCTATCTGTTGCTATGGTGATAGGATGAGATCATGCATGACACAGGATGTATTTCTCAACCTCTCCACAGGCTCCAGGCTCCATGCCAGGCCCCAGGGGACACATGATGAATAGGACACTGGGTTATTTCTATCATGGAAGTCTCAGCTTGAAGAATGCAAGTGCCAGGAAACACCCCTTAAATAAAAGTGGGACTAGGAGTCACAGGGAAAGAACAGGAGGCTGGGGCNGGGAAGGTGAGGTAGTGAGGCATCTTTAGGGTACAGGGCTGGAAGAGCCTCCAGGTCCTGGGGTGGATTTGGAAGGGAACATCTCTTGTCATCAGTGCACCTAGGCATCCAGGACTGTCCTGCTTTAGCACTGAAAGTTTTATGTCCTGAACAAAAAGACAGTTGGTCACCCTCAGTATGACAATGCCCTACCAGGCTGAAGAGCCCCTCAGCTGCTAAAGCCAGTGGTTTCCAAGAGGTTTCTGTGGTATTTGGGGACTTCTATTATTTTTTTGGAGCTGTGTACTGATGAGAAGGACTTGTCATGGGTCCCAGGTATCCCAAACCACGGGACCACAGATAAATGAGAGTCAGGGTCCTCCATGTCTTCAGAGAGGGAGTCTTACTCAGGCCCTGGCTGGGTGCTAGAGTGGCCACCAGATCATGACAACTTCATGGGACCTCACAGATTTGTTGGCCCATGTGACATAATGGAAGTCATCTCTCCAGGCAAACGGCATACCTAAGGAGAAACCCAGCCACCAGTGAAGACAAACTCATAGTCACTTCCCCAAGAGAGATGGGCCAGAGGCAGGTTCTAATTGGGTATCTCAACGTTTCAGACACAAATCACTCCTGGAAGACTCAGTGGACTTAACTGTACAGNGCTGGGAGCTGCTTCCCAGCCCCTAAGGTCCCAGGTGACAGGGAGCAGGTCTGTCATTGACTCTTCACCAGGACAGGGTCAGCAGCTGGTCTTGCCACTTCTTTAGACAGCTGAGGCCCTGAGTATGAGTTTACCTCAAAATTGGTCTCAGCCACTGTATTAGTCAGGGTTCTCTAGAGGAACAGAATTATTAGAATGAATGTGTGGGGGGAGGGATTTTTAAAAATGGCTTACAGGCTCGTGTCCAGCTAGTCCAACAATGGCTGTCTATCAACAAGGTCCAAGAATCCAGTAGTTGTTCAGTCCACGAGGCTGGATGTCTCAGCTGGTCTTCAGTATACACAGGGTTTCTCATGGGGTGAGCCAGGTATGCCTGAATCCACTCTGTTAAAATGCAGGTTTCTGGCCCATATCCCACACTACTTCTTGGTGATTTCATTATGTAGTCCAGGCTGGTCTCCAACTCAAAATCCTCCTGCCTCAGCCTCCTAAGTGCACACTACATTCGTTGTTCCTTGGGTTCTCCTGAAGCTCTGCATTGTGAGAAGCAGATCTGTGAGGTTGGTTATCTCAAGCATCCTTTTCTGAAGGACATGAGAGCTTTGGGGCCTAAGTCTGTTTGGAGGATCCCAAGCTCATCAGCCTCATATCTTTGACTGCAAGCTCTCCCACAAACTCTGCCAGGATCTCAGAGCTCATTGCTAGAAAGGGGCCAGGCCTCTGGGACTAGTCATTGTGAGTCATTTAACCATGGGAGAGAGGAAATGGCCAGCTTCCCCCAGAGGCCTCCACTGTGCAGGATTAACTTGGAGCCTGGCCCCCAGGCAGCTTCCACACATTTCTTGGGCTGAACATGAAGCAAATGACCATGTCCAAGTTCTACTGGGGAGCAGGACACTCAGCACATCAAGATCTTCACAGACACACGAGGTCCTTCACTGGCCCAAACTGAAAAGTGACTTAACATGTGACAAGCTAGCTCACCATAGGAAAAAAGTATCCAAACTCCCCAAAAGGATATGCTGGACATTTTCCCCATCCATCAAAATACCATTTCTATAATAGAGCCCAAGTAAATGCTCTCCATTAGAAGGCATTTTGGTAGTCAGGCAGTGGTGGTATAGGTCTTTAATCTTAGGAGGCAGAGGCAGGCAGATCTCTGAGTTCGAGGCCAGCCTGGTCTACAGAGTGAGTTCCAGGACAGCCAAGACTACACAGAGAAACTTCGTCTTGAAAAAAAAGAGGCACTGTTGCTACTGGCATTATTATAATAACTCTGGTATCTGATATCCAATGGTTCCTTTTTTTTTCTTCAGGGAGTTTTTGCATTGATGAATGAATGTGGCTCCATGTTGGAGGTCATTTGCAATGATAACAGCTTCTGTCACNCTACTCTGAACCGCTCCTGTTCCATTCACTATGTCACAGTACCACTGTGTCTAGCCACAACCACTGTTGTTTTATAAAGAGAAAGAAATTCCTTAGTGAATATAACATTGCAGTTCTTTCCTTCTGCGGAGGCCCTGACTTCTTTTACCTGTGTGTGACCGTTGCCTGAAAGATGTCCATACTGGCTGCTGTGGCCTCTCAGTTAACCTTTTCAAAACCCAGTGGTTCNACCCCACCCAAATCTGGCCCGCACAGTAACCACACCGAGAACTTCCATCACATGACCCATCCCTGGTGGGCAGTGCATAAAGTGACCATCAGAACTCTTACCAGGCCATCAGCTTTTGAACCCAAACCTGGCAGACAGCTCCAGTAGAGTTCTAGCCACAGGGACAAAGGTGACAAAGGCTACCATTCCAGGAAGAATGCTCTTTAGGGAGCATTGTTCAACTCTCATGTNGGGTAGCCAGCAAAGAGGGTGGCCAGATCTAGAGCCCAAGACCTCTTAATTACTGTGGGTCTTGAGAAGACTACTGTGGGTCTTCACCTATCAGAACTCTACTAGGTGACTTCTTGAGGACTCTCTGAGAACATGGGATTCCCAGTACCCAGGCCTATTGCCTAGAGGACCTGGTCCCGTGGCTATCCCTGGATCCCTTTTGACAGGAACAAGGAAAGAGTCAGACCCCAAATGCCTTCACATACCCTGTTGGCAATGTGTTCCCAGCAAGCACTTGGGGGAGGAGAGGAGACCACATTCTTGGACACAAAACAAGTCCCAACCGATACAAGAAAATTTAAGTAACACCTTTGTCCTATCTGTATTGGCTAGTTTTATGTNAACTTGACACAAGCTAGAGTCATCAGAGAGGAGGGAACCTCAATTGAGAAAATGCCTCCATAAGATCCAGCTGTAAGACNTTTTCTTAATCAGTGGGAGGGCTCAGGCCATTGTGAGTAGGGCCACTCTCAAGCTGGTGGTCCTGGGTTCTATCAGGAAACAAGCTGAGCAAGCCATGGGAAACAAGCCAGTAAGCAGCATCCTCCTTGGCCTCTGCTTCAGTGTCTGCCTCCAGCTTCCCGTCCTGCTTGAGTTCCTGCCCTCACTGCTTTTGATGATGACCTGTGATATAAGTGAATGAAATAAACTCTTTGCTCCTCACAGCAGTAGTAACCCTAACTAAAACACTGTATTAGTCAGGGTTCTCTACAGTAATAGAACTTACAGGATGAACTTCTCTTTATACATATATAGAAAGGGGATTTATTAGAGTAACAACAGGCTGTGGTCCAGCTAATCCAACAACGGTGTGACTATGAATGGAAAGTCCAAGAATCTTGTAGTTTCTCAGAATCCACAAGGCTAGACAACGTCTCATCCAGTATTCAGGAGATGCTGGAATCCCAAAGAAATAGGCTCTAATGCCAGTGAAGGAATGGACTTGTTAGCAAGGGGAGAGCAAGCAGGCAAAGAGCAAAAGCTTCCTTCTTCCATGTCCTTATCTAGGCTTCCAGCAGAAGGTGTGGCCCAGATTAGAGGTGGGTTTTCCCAGCCCAAAAGATCTGGATTAAAGATGTGTCTTCCTACCTCAAAGATCTGGATTAGGGGGTGCTGGAGAGATGGCTCAGNGGTTAAGAGCACTGGCTGCTCTTCCAGAGGTCCTGAGTTCAATTCCTAGCAACCACGTGGTGGCTCACAACCATCTATAATAAGACCTGGTGCCCTCTTCTGGCCTGCAGGCGAACATGCAGACAGAATGCTGTATACATAATAAATAAATAAATAAATAAATAAATAAATAAATAAGTATTTTTTTAAAAAGATCCAGATTAGAAGTGGATCTTCCCACTCCAAATTAAGCAAAAATCCCTCATAGGTGTACCCTCCATATTTGGGTTTTAGTTAATTCCAGATGTAGTCAAGTTGACAACCAAGAGTAGCCATCACAGACACCATCTGACCATCATGGATTAAAGTGGAGTATCAACAACAACAGGAACAACAGAGGCTTACAAACTCATAGAAACTGAACAACTCACTAGTGAATAAAAAAGTGTGCCAAGACAGACATTATGAAAGAAATTCAAAACTCTCGAGAATAGTCTCCCAGATAAGGCAGGACTGATGCACAAATAAACTCACAGAGACTGTGGCAGCATGCACAGGGCCTGCAGAGGTTCAAGCCAGNTGGGGTCCCAGTGCTGAGAGGGGGAGTGGACACGAGCTCCCATCTCTAACCAAGAAGCAATATATCTTCAATTGACAATCACTTGCAAAGGAAAAGTTAATTTTCTCCANTGAAGTCTTACTGTGTACACAAACCACACTTTAGGGTAGGACCCGTGCCCAGCNGTAGATGACCATCACAAAACACACTTAGTGGTATTTTTGTAGACTTTTTGTCTCATATTGCTTCGTGTGATCATTTTTTGTCTTACTNGTCTTTTGCTTGTATTGTTTTTTGGTTTCTAATTTTGTGTTTTTATGGGTTCGGTTTTGTGCGTGTGTGTTGTTGTTGTTGTTGTTATGTTGTGCTTTTTTTAAATTCTGGTTTGTTTGGGTTTTTTGTTTGTTTGCCTATTTGTTTTCTAAAGGGAGAGAGAAAGAAGAGGAGTTGGGTGGGTTTGGAGATGGGGAGGATCTCAGAGGAGTTCAGGGAGGGGAAATCATGATCGGAATATATTNCACAAANAAAATTTATTTTCAATTAAATATATATGGGAGAGCAACTGAGAAAATTACCCCATGCCAACCTCTGGCCTTCACATGCATGCTCATGTATGCCTGTATGCACACACNAACACACACAATTTAAATACCCCCCAATAGTAGCTGTTAATATTATTATTGTCTTCCATCCACACCACATTTCTTCTAGATGCTTCTACAATATACCCAAAAGTAGAGGCAAGGAAAGGGTGTGGGCTTAGATTTTACTCTAAAGAAGTCTAGGCAGGACCCAGGCCACCTCGCCCTCTCAGTTCCCAAGGAATCTGTATACGCCACTTGGGCCATAGCAGCCCAAAGGGCACAGGACACGAGAGGAAGCAACAAGATTCTAGGGCGAGGGTATCCCNACCTGCATCTCATCAGCACCTAAGCCAAATATGTGGTCCTCTTGCCCTCTGATGACTGGCAGCCTGTTTGTTCAGATGAGGTTCTGCTGAAACCACTGACAAACNTTCTTTCACGTTAGCAGAAACTTGGACAACAGAGCCGAGAATAACTTCACTCTAAAGAACCCAATGCCATAATGAANGTTTCTAGCTTGGCCTGCACTGCTGCTGTTTTATGGGGTGAGAGTAGGAGGTGAAGGAGACAGATTTCCTCTCATGGTTGCTTCCCCCGGGACAGAGCACGTTAGGCACTGCCTCAGTTACTTATCTATTGCTGCGATAAAATACTGTGACCAAAGCAACTTGTAGAAGAAAGAGTTTATTAGGGGCTTATAGTTTCAGAGGGCTAGAGTCCATGACCATCCCAGCGGGAGTATGACGGCAGGTGAGGAGCCACGGCACTGGAGTAGCTGACAGCTTTTATCCTTATCTGGAAAAAAGGAGGCAGAGAGAGCTAACTGGGAATGGTGTGGGTTTTTGAAACCTCAAAGCTCACCCCCAGTGACACACCTCCTCCAACAAGGCCATGCCTTCCAATTCTTCCCAAACAGCTNCTCCAACTGGGGACCAGGCATTCAAACATATCAACCTTTGAGGACTTTCTCATCCAAATAACCACAAGTTGGGATCTTCTGCCCCAGATCACCCTCTTAAAATTCTGGCTCAAGAAGGCCCAGGGAAACTTCTACCTTAGTTCAAGCTTTTCCCCTTTTGTGAGCTTGTGGGGAAGCACAAGCCCCAAACAACCCTTTCCTCTGACCCTCCTAGGCTTGCCAATGAAGGCTCTGTGAGTTAGATTGAGGAAAGAGAGATTAACAAGAGAAAAGCACGCACAAGAGGATCGGCGCCTCACCTTACACAAGGAGCACTCAGATGAGTAAGTTAGAATTTGGCCAAATTCCATCCAAGCACCTTAAGCAGAGAACACTTAATTTTCAGAGACTTGACAAGGAAAGTCACTTTGAGGTGTGGGAAAACAAATAAATGGGCAAAGNAATGTAGGTCAGGGCGGGGAGGCAACANTTTTCTACACAGATTCCTCAGATGGTGTCCTTCAAGATGTAAAGATATCCCTGGTAGAGCAGAGAGAGGACACTTTTACAAACCCCATCCAACAGCAAAACAGAGGTGGCTCAGTGCATAGCAGCACTTATAAATCTATCCCTGTTTTTAGTGGAAAAGCACAGAGTTGTGCTTAGACCCGCTTCTCCATTGTCTTGAGCTCCAATTAACCCTCATGCTAAAGGGACACATTCTGCCACCTTCAGGCTGTCCTTATCACTGTGANATGAACCTTTCCCTTGACCATCTCAAGAGTTTGCCCAGACAGCAAGCTAATCAATCATCCTTCCACACTGTCTACATACAGAGATGGGGGCCCAAAGTGACAGGGGAATACAATGAACTGATTCACCTGCCCAATGTGAAGAAAAACACTGAATGAATGAGCTCCAAGAGGAAAGAGTGATTTGTGAATGGCTCTCTTTGGGAGTTAGTGGGCCTGGGAGACTGATGATAACTTGTAGGTGAGTGATTAGATGTGTGGATGGATAGATGTGTGGATGGATAGATGTGTGGATGGATAGATGTGTGGATGGATAGATGTGTGGATGGATAGATGTGTGGATGGATAGATGTATGGCCGTGGTCCTGCGAACAAGACATGTCCTATGTGTAGATATATGGACAAAAAGGTGGGTAGGGGGGAGAGATCTACTATATGCATGGTGCATGGATGGATGTGTAGATGCATGNGTGAATGGATAGATCAGTGGCTAATGCACGCATGCATGCATGGGTGGTTGGATCATGCATGCATGGGTAGACGATGGACACATATATGGGTGGGTGAGTGGATGGATGGATAACGCATGCATGAGTGGATGAGTAGGCTGATGATACATAATGGATGGGTACGGGGATGACACAAGCATGGATGGATGTGTGGATGCAGGGAAGACTGTATGAGTGTGTGGATAGATGGATGGATGGATTACTCAAGCATGGATGGATGGGTGGGTGGGTAGATGGCTATGGTCCTAAGAATAAGACCTGTCCTATATGCATTTACTGTAGNGATCTGCTGTTTTAAAGGCAGAGCAGACTTTCCTCAAAGACTGTCCAAACTTTAGTCTGGCATCTTGTGACCACACTGGTGGCACTGGCCCAGCAGAATCAGTGTGGGGGTGGTCATTTAATTCTGGTCCACATTCATGGTGTGGGAACCGTACCTCCAAGCACCTCTGTGTAGTTCTCCCCATTGTAATAATGTGAGCACACCGCGAACATTCCGAGCTGTAGCAGCGTGGAGTCACCTCAGTCACTGTGGCAAGTCCATTTCTATTCTAAAGTATCTGGCAAAGCATTCAGCAGGGTTCCACTAATCCTTCTGGAAAGTTACTGTGACCCAGAGAGCAAATGAGCAGCAATAGGACTGGGCTCAGAGTCCTCTCTGGAGGCCGAGCGCTGCGCTGGGAAGCATGAGCAACAGGAGGCCCACACAGTCTCCCTCCACCACCCCACTCTCCTGGCAGTGTCGATCCATGAACACCAGCATTTCCTTGCTCATCCACCTCACCCTGTACCTCACAAGAGCTCTCCTCTGAGCTACAGATCCTGAGTCATAGTGGCCACCTGCCTGAACAGCACCTGGTCTTGCATGGCCGCTTAGCTCTTTCAGCCTCTACCCCTGCTGTCAATCACAGAGCTATTCATACATCCCACTCCAAATCCCGATGGGGGGCAGGGGCTGTAAGNAGGTGGTAGAGCGCTTGCCTAGCACATGCAAGGTGGGTTCCGTCTGAGAGTGAGAGTTCTCAGGGGATGAGGGTTGCTGCACATGGTGGTTCTACTTGGGTAGAAATTGGCCCCCAGGTCTCGACAGAGGGCTGCCAACCCATCCCAGAGATGCTATGTTAGTTTCTCGTCGATGTGACGAGATAGCTGACATAAGTCAAGGGAGAGAAGATTTATTTGGGGGACCTGCTCCCACTTTTTCCCCCAGGGTACTCTCAAGGAGTGAGGGGTAAGAGATTTAGATAGAAAGATAGAGGGGAGAGAGACAGATAGAAACACAGGATAGCCTTGGGAGGGCCTGGATCCTTATCCACCAGCCCTGTCTCTTCTAAAGGGCTTTTTAAAGGAATGCCAAGGGGTGGAGCAAAAGACCTCCCCCTAGCACAGCCAAGTGCAGACCATTCCAAACACTTGGTAAGCATACACATGGTCAATCCATCCCCTTATGCAGCCCTGCTGGGTAAAACAAGCTCAGATTCTCACTAGGAAACCTCTATGGGCTACCACATTTTGGCTTGTAGTTTCAAACGAGATTTCAGTCCATGGATGACTGGATCCATTGTTTTGGGTCTGAGGTAAGGNGGACATCATGAAGAGGGGTGGGGTCTGTGGCAGAAAAAGCTGCCAACATCATGGCAGCTAGGAAGCAGTGGGAGATAGGAAGAGGCAAGGGACAAGATACAACNTTCAGAGGCACACTCCCAGTGACCTACTTCCTCCAACCAGGTCCCATCTCTCAGTTCCCAGTACCTTCCAAGCTGAAGACCCAAACCCCAACACACGAACCTAGGAGTTCTAGTTTGCTTCTCCATGTTGTGATAAAAGACTCTGAACAAAAACAACTTAAGGAGTAGATTGGTTTAGCTTGAAGTTTCGGGAGAGTCCATAATGGCGGAGAAGAGATGCCCTGGTGGCAGGAACAGGAAGCTGTCTGAGCCACATTGTCACTCACACTCAGGAGGCAGAAGGAGAGAGCAGGAAGTGGGGCAAGGCTAGGAACCCTCAAAGCTTGTCCCCAGAAACACACCTCCTCCAGCAAGGTTACACCTCTTCAAGATTCTATATCCTCCTCCAAACAGCTGGATATCAAGTCTTTACCTACATAAGACTATGAGGGACATTTCTCATTCAAACCAGGACAGGGGTCTGTCATGGGCACAGTCCCTGATGCTCCATAACACACTGATGGAAAGGGAATCAGTACCAAATGGTACCCATGATGTTGCCAGTACCACATTGTGCCTATGCTCGCCCAAGGCTGGATCATCCAGCAAAGCAGTGGGCAGGTTCTCAACACAGGCATGTGTGTGCTTTTCTCATGCCTTCCCTGTTTCCCTTCTGCTCTCTGACAGCCAAAAAGGTGACTGTGTGGGGCTGTAGGGACCAGCTGGAGGGACTCCTAAAAGCAAGCTTATTTTCATCATTATTTTTAAGTGTTTGATCACTGTGGTACATTATAAATCAAAGAGCACTGCAGCTCTGAAATTACCTTTCTACCTTCCTGTCCAACTCTATTGATTCTAGGCATCTAAGCTCCACAGCCAGAGGAGAATGAATGTGTTGTTTTAAGCCAGTACATTTGTGGTAATTGGTAGTGTAGCCATAAGAAGCTAAAAACAATATTCCTTTAAACAAGAAAAGATTATACTTTATAAGCTCAATATTTTATTATCTAAGTCATCATATTTCCCTTATTTATTTCCCTTTGGGATTTGTAGATTTTTAGTTAAGCCACATTTGAAAACCCCTGTCAGTGCCCTGCAAGCCAAGGCAAACACAGGGAGCCTGCTTGACCCACTCTTGGCCAGAGAAAAGAATGATCGGGACCAGGTGTGGTGTTTAGGGCAGGGCGTTGAGCCAAGACAGCTGGTGTATCACCAGGCTCTGCAGCCCTCTGGCTCCATGAACTGAGGCAAGCTGCTAATGTTCCTGTTGTTTTAGATATGCTTTGTTGCTGTGGAATAATCCTTCCGTACACTGTGTGAATATATGTCACTGTGATTGGTTTAATAAACAAGCTGACTGGCCAATAGCTGAACAGGATGAAGTTAGGTGAAAGCCAAACTGAGAATGATGGGATGAGGAAGGGCGGAGTCAGAGGAGTTGCCAGCCAGACACAGAGGGAGCAGGAGATGAACATGTCCTGCTAATAAAGGTACTGCCACGTGGCAGAGCGTAAATAAGGAATATGGGTTAACTTAAAATGTAAGAGCTAGTTAGTAATAAGCCTGAGCTATTGGCTGAGTATTTATAATGTATATTAAGTCTCCAAGTCAGTTATTTGGAAGCAGGTAGTTGGGACAGGAAAACTCTACCAACAGTTTGTCATTTCAAGGTTCATGTGCTGGAGGCTTGGTCCCCAGTGCAATGGTACCAAAGCATGGTGGAACCTTTAAGAGGTAGGACCCAGTGAAAGGACATTAGATCCCTGAGCACCATGCTTGGAAGGAACTAATGTCACTCCCTGATGTAAGTTAAGTGCTGGGGTGGTGGCTCAGCGGGTAAAAGGCTTGCTACACAATCCTAGTGAATTGAATTCAGATTCTCAGAACACACAAAGAAGTGAGACACAATAGCACTTATCTGTAACCCTATGGGGAGATGGGAGAGAGAGACAGGAGAATCCCTGGAGCTCATGGGTAATTAGCCAGGTGTATGCAGTGGCAAACAATGAGACCCCATCTCAAACAAAGTAGAAGGCAAGGATGGACACCTGAGGTTGTCCTATTACCTCCACATGTTTTGTGGCATGTATAGATCCCCTCCCCCAATACACACACACATGCACATGCACACACACACTCACGCACACACGAGGCGAGAAGGTAAAATAATAAAATAAATTAAAGAGTGGGTGGGTCTCGTGAGCTGGGCTGGCTACCTCCAGAACAGCTGCGGTAAAGGAAGCTGAGCTTCCTCTGCTCACTATCCTGCTCCAGCTCTTGCCACATCTTCGACCATTTTATGTGCCGTGTCATCAACCATTTTACGAATAGCACCAGGCCCTCACCAGATGTGGCTTGGACTTTCTTACCTCCAAAACCATNCTCCACAATAGACTTTTCTTTACAGTTTACCCAGCTTCTGACGTTGTGTGATAGCAACACAAAGCAGATGAAAATCTCTCCATAATAGCCAAATCTCTTCTTCTCTAACATTTCAACATTTATTCCACAAACAGTTAAGCCTTGACTGCCTTCCTCACTTACCATCTGTGTAACTGTGGATAAGTTTCTTGATCTCTCTGAGTCTGGGTCCTCATCCATCCAGCTGCTCTCACAGCAGCTGTTCCTTTTTCTGACATGAGAAATGTGTATGTGTGGTAGGCACCCCCAATTGGAGACAGCATTGGTGCAGATGTGGGGCCCTTCAGCTCACCAAGGGGACCCCAAGATTCTTCCTGGGGTCACTCACATGGTCCTGAACCCAAAGAAGACCCTTACTGTGCATCTAGAGTGGAGGGGACTCAGAAAGCCAGCGAGGGCCTGGAGGTTGACACCTGTCTTCCCATGAGAGCTGCAAGGCCACAGAAAATGCTATCCCAAATCATTTGCTTCCTCCTGGGACATGCCAGGGAGTGTGTTTCATAGTAAGTGGTACAGACAACCGCACCAGAGTGACTGGCATTCCTTGGCCTCTGAAACCCTTCACAGCTAGTACCCTTTGGGGAGGACAAAGGATAGGCAGGGAATCTCTTCCTCTTTCCTGATGTGGACAGCTGTTCATCCTCCAAACTGCCCCCAGAGGACATCACCCCTGCCTCCTTAGGCTGGTTCTGGGAAGAACATGGCCCAGGAGGACAGCTCAAGGAACTTATCCTCAACATCTCCTTCCTCAGCTTGCTCGCACCCTCTTCTTCCTGATTGCTGACCGTGTCTCTGTCTCCCTGGGGCTCTCGGACCCTGTGTCCTTCCTCCCCAGCTGCACTTCCCTTCAGCAGCCCTGTTCACCTTGGAATTCTTCTCTCTGAAAATACATCCATCCCCCACCATGTGCCAACCCTTAGAGATGCCCAGGAAGGCAGTCTGGGGATCCAGACTGCATGGTGTTAGCATGTGTTTCTAACAGCAACCAGCACCCTCCTCTCCCCTCCAGCGTGCCTTCCTTCTGGCCTGCAGGATCTGAGAGAAGAAGTCGGGCTTTCTGCTTGCAGCTCACCTTAAGGCTGCTGTGTTTGGTGCATTGCAGAGCTTGAATATATAATGGGAGATGAATTATCCAGGGACACAAGGATGGGGCACTCAGGAGACCCTTCTCATCTATAGACATGTCCAGACTTCTGCTGGGCTGGNAGCAAAGGCAGGGATACTACCAAGTGAGCTTGAGGCCAGCCTGGGCTACATGAGACCCTAAAAAGTATAAAAGTCCTCTGGCCAAACCTTTGAACCTCTTCTGTCACACCACATCCTTTTGTTCTGTGGCACACATCCCTCCATAGAGAGGCTTTGACATTCATTGTAGGTCAAAACTCTTCTACAAGTCACAACACAAATGGAGGACAGGGTGTGCTGTGGGACAATCCTCTTGTACACTGTAAAGATTTGTCACTTGAATTGGTTTAATAAAACAGTGATTGGCCAGTAGCCAGGCAGGAAGTATAGGNGGGGTGACCAAACTAAGAATGCTGGGAAGAGGAAGGGCGGAGTCAGGANTCACCAGCCAGACACAGAGGAAGCAGGATGAGAATGTTGTACTGAGAAAAGGTACCAAGCCACGTGGCTACACATAGATAAGAATTATGGGTTAATTTAAGTGTAAGAGCTAGTTAGTAAAAAGCCTGAGCTATTGGCTAAGCATTTACAATTAATACTAAGCCTCTGTGTCAGTTATTTGGGACTGGCAGCCCGAATTGGGAAAGAAATATCTGCCAACAAGGATGGCTACTGGAAAGTGCATAGCTTGATTTAGACAACAGCTAAGCAGCAACAGGAGAGGGTGGAGGGCTTTGGAGACAAACTCATTCAACTGGTGATACAGGAAATCCCTGAACAAAATGTACACAAGATTGAAGCCTACATAAGAACAGAGGTACAGTGGAGAGGGTTCAGAATTGCATGTCAGGGCCCCACACTCACTGCAGGTCTCTGCTGAGGTGGGAAGACATGTGTCACATGACATCTGCCCCTCGGCTTCTGTCCTGAAAGAATGATGAGATAGCCCATCTGTAACCTCCAGAGCTTGAAACACTCACAGCAAGCTCTGCACAGCTAACAGCGTCTTGCAGCCTTGTTCCTACACTGTGAGAGGAAAGGGTTCAGCAGATTGGTTTGAGCTCTTAGGGAGCTATGGTTTCTACAGCCTGAACATGAGTAAAACTGGCACACTAGAGCGTCCTTCCTTCCATGTCAGTTTATAAGGTCACCCAAAGAATGTCAAAAATCAGCAAAGAATGGTTGTTTTCCTACTCTGAGTCCACACAGAGGTCTGGGGACACAGGGTGAGCCTTGACTGAGATCCCTACAAGGCTGTCTCAAAAACTGGATTTCGTGTTCCCACTCACTCCTCCTTCATCCGGTCCCATCATTCTGACTTCCCTGGGCCTATAGAGCGGTTCTTGTTAGAACGGGTAATCTTTGAGCCAATCTCACTCAGATGAGCTTCCAAGTTAGTTTATTTCATTTTTCTTTTTCATCTAGACCCCAAACACTCCAGAACTGCACCTGCGATTTTTCCAAATCCATTCTTTGAACTGGCCACAAGTTAAACCATAGATTTCATTTCTTGATTTCCGTTCAAGCTGCCTTCTGCCCCTCTGCTTTCTTCCAAGAGGCACCCCAGTCCTCCCTTCCCTTCTTCCCTCCTTCCAAAGTTGAAAGCAGAACTTCACAACAGCACCCTTCCTCAGCTTGGGGTTCACACCATGGAGAGAATAAAGCCTTGGCTGCCTCACCCTCCTCCCTCANGCCTGTGCTTGGCACACCATCAGCAGCGACCATGCTGAGGCAGGCAGACGGGTACATGAGGACGGGACAGATGTAATTAGCAGCATCGTTTCTTTGTGAGTGCAGAATAGATAGCAGGATGCCACCACCCACACTATGTTTTGGCAGATGTACCATCACTCATTTTCACAAATGATTCAATGGAGCTCTGAAAACTGTAACAAGCAAATGAAAGCATGGAAAAAAACCAGACTGACGATTCAGCCCAAGTTCCAAAGTTACTTGAGAGTTTCTCTGAGGATAGTGAAGCCAAACCAGTTGCCAGAGGACGGAGCACATCGTTCACTGTAGCAGGGCATGATGGGAGTAGTATCAGGTGCTGGGTCAGAAAAAGGAAGCACAGACAGTGAGGTTTCTTCTGCAGCTTCTCCCTTGGGAATTCTTTTCTGATCCACTCAGTGAGCCAAGGGTCCCCGTGTGTTGGTCCCTGGGCTTGCAGTGGGCCTCGAAGGAGATAGATGTGGAAGTATTCCTGACATATAGGGAGGGTTCTCAGGGAATTGCAAAGGCAGCCCACCACTCAAGGGACAAATCAGCTGAACAAGATGGCGCTCCAGTCCACGGCAGTGTGCATCCACCTCTTGTATAGCCCAAGAGCAAATAGAGTAACCATCATAAAACCCAAGACCAATCTAACATCTGGCGTTGAACAAGCATAGTCTGATGTATTCTGCTCCACACCCCCTACACCCCATCCCTGAGAAAAGCCAAGTTCTGGGAACTAATTAACATCCCTGTTTCTCTTTCACCACAACCCTCACCCAGGCAGCCACCTTGACACTTCCTGCTGCCTTTAAAAATAAGACTGTTTTATTATTTTTATTTATGTATATGCCACATAACACACACACACAGGCCAAACTCTGGTTCTCTGCAAGAACAGTAGGCTCTTAATCACTGGCCGTCTTTCCAGCCGCTTCTGCCATCTCTTTCCTGTGCAGTGGAGCTGAACTCGGCCTTTCTGGGTCATACAGAATCCTTCTACTGTAGTGAGGTGGTAGAGCAGCTAGCAATGGGGAAGCTTCAAAGGCTGCTGGGAACCAGGGAACTGGTTACTATTTATTATTCCACTGCAATTGTTCTGAGTGATGCATCCTCAAAGCTCTCCAGAGCCCGGGCTAAAACGTTGTGCCAAGACTGAAATAAGTCAGATCTTTGAGGGCATTTTCTTTCTCTCTTTGGTCTCCCTTCTTAGCTCATTCTTTTCCTTTGTGTAAAATGAAAATTTGGGTTTCTATCTTTTTAAAAGTGTATTATTTAATGTTATGTGTACCGGTGTTTTGCCTGTATTTATGGCTGTGCAGCATATGCATGCCTGGTGTCTATAGAGGCCAGAGAGGGTATTGGATCCCCTGGGACTGGAGTTACAGGTGGCTGTGACCCACCATGTGGATGCTGAAAATGGAACCTGGATCCTCTGGAAGAGCAGCCAGTGCTCTTTTTGTTTGTTTGTTTGTTTGTTTGTTTTTGTTTTTTGAGGCAGGGTTTCTCTGTATAGCCTTAGCTGTCCTGGGATTCAAAGTATAGACCAGGCTGTCCTTGAACTCACAGATTCCCCTGCCTCTGCCTCTTGAGTGCTGGGATTAAAGACGTGCGCCACCACTGCCCGCAGCCAGTGCTCTTAAGTATTGACCCATCTCTCCAGCCTGCCCCACCCACCCACCCCCAGAAAGGGTTTCATGTAGCCCAGGTTAATGTAAAATATAATATGTAGCTGAGGCTGCTCTTGGCCTCTTCTACCTCCGAAGTACTAAGGTCACAAGCATGCACCTGTTTGTGCCTGGCTTGTGCGAGCTAGGTAAGCACACAAACTGAGCTACCTGAGTTCCTGTCTTTTCTTGAAAAGTGTCTTCCATAAGCCACCTCTCATGTGGGAGAAGCCTCTGGGTCCTGCTTGTCCAATATCAGGTCTGGAGTCTTTGGGATGATAGACAGCTGGGGTCCCGCCCCGCACGGATGCTCTGGGCAGCTGGGACTCTGCTGCATCTTGAAGCTGAGCAGACAATGCTTGGATTCCTCCCAGGTAAACTTGCTGGAAGGGCACTTGCCTCCCTGGCCCTACCCCTGCCCCTGCTTCTTTCCTACCTGCACCCCTACTCCCAGTGGGGGCTGCAGAGGACCTAGGAGATGAAGAACAAATATCCCCACTCTGCCTTATATAGAGCAAGTGCCCAACTGTGAGTGATGGAAATTGTTACAGAAAGGTATTTAAACCCGATCACACTTTGACAGCTTCTTCACAGATTAGAGGCTGAAGCTGCTTTTGACACAGGTTTTGGGAAAGTGCTACAACTAAAAGGGCATGAAGGCAGCAGGGGTCATGCTGGACGGGGGCACAACTCTGCAGTCATGTACCACACGGGGAAGTGAAGCAGCTCTCTGCCTCAGATCCACGCCAGCTAGAGGAGGGGGCTGCTCTGTAGGCCTCACCAGACACTTTCAGTCTCAGTGAAAATGTGTGTGTGGTGGGGGGACTTCATACAAATAGATCGTTATTATTAATTATTAAGGAATAATAAAACTAGAAATGCTCCAACATTCCAATTTAGAATTTTAATAATTCATCAAAGAAATAGTGGTATTCTTGTTGAAAAAGAGCCCCAAACTCCTTCTACCTAATGAGATTTTGCAAAAATGGCCTCATTAAGTATGGGAATGGGAGGGGCATCATAAAATGACATCTCTGTCCATATCCCTGGAAAACTGCAATAATACTGTTAGATCCACCCCAACTCAAGTCAACTCTGATAGACACTCCATACTGGGGACTGAACCTACAACCTCCTCCATGCGAAGAGAGCACGCTACCCCTGAGCTATATCNTCAACCTGATGGACACTATTACTGTCCTCTATGCAGCTGCAGGATGAACTCATGGACAGGACTGGGCTTGTTCAACTCTGGCAGCTCAGCTGGAGCTCAGTGGTTGTCCCATGATGTCTCAGCCTGAACACATTCCGGAGAGCAAGTTAGCCAAGGACAGTACAGCTGCTAAGCTCCGTGCTGGCTGGTGAAGAGTGGGCTTTTGTCACAAGTCTTTTCCTGTTCTCTCCCCTAGAGTGAATCCTGTCAAGGGCTGACCTAGAGGAATCGTCCTAACACACAATGGCGACATGAAAGGTGAGANGAATTTAAAGATTATGGATTGGGGTCTGCGAAAGTGATTCAGTTGGTAAAATTCTTTCTAGGCATCCATGAAGACCCCTGTTTGATNGCCAGAACCCAAATACAAGTTGGGCACAGTGGCACATATGTATAATCCCAGCACTGGGGACAAGGAAACAGGAGAGATCCTGTCTCAAAAAGCAAGGTGGAAAGCAACTGAGTTAGATCTGGAACAACTGCCGCCCACCCCCATGCATTCCCATTTACACACACAGAAGTGGGGTCATAGATGTTTGCCTTCACATTCTAAAGGCCTCTTTTTTTCCCACAAGATTTCCGGTTTGCTGTAAGTTTACAGGAAGGCACCAGATCTGAACATGGGGCTCCTGACCAAGAAAGAGGCAGTGGATCTGTGATAGCTAGTCTTGGTTGTCAGCTTGACGACATCTGGAATGAACTGAAACTCAAGCAGCTGCATATGCCAGTGAGGAATCTTTTTTTTTAAACTACATCATTTGAAGTGGGATAACCCACTTTTAATCTGAATCTTTTGGGGTGGAAAAATACACCTTTAAAGGGAAGATCCACCTATAATCTGGGCCACGCCTTCTGCTGGCAGCGTGTATAAAGCACNCGGAAGAAGGAAGCTTACTGTTTTTGCCTGCTTGCCCTAGCTCTCACTCTTGCTGGCAAGCCCATTCCCTCACTGGCATTAGCCCTACATTCCTTCAGACAGAGTCAGAGAGCTCTGAAAAGTTGAATTTTCATGTTGCTGTGACTAAAAGGGAACTCAACACAAAAGTATGTTAAATTTATGTGTGACATTGGCACAATGAAATCTATTAGTCTGTATTAATTAAAATCTATTAGTCTGTATAATTAAAATGCTGTAACAATAAAAAAAGAGACTATGAAACAGGAAATGAGTTGGCGATGTCAATCTAGCTCTGAGGTTTAAAAGGGTTTTTTAGCTGTTTCATCTATTCAATAAAATTACCCCAGCCAGCAGGAGTAGAAAGAACTAAATTTTAGCCTCTTGTCTCCGAAGTTTAAGAAATAATTATAGTTTAGAAGGAACAACCAAGGCAAAAAAAAAGTTTGTATTACTTTATTTATTATGTATGCTCCTGTAAGTATGTATGGGAGAGGGGTGTGCCCAGGCCATAGCGTGTGTGTGGANGTCAGCATATAGCTTCTCTCCTTCTACCATGTGGGACCTGGGGATCCAACTCAGGTCATCAGGCATGGCAGCAAGCAAACTTATTTTCTCAGTCCTTTCTTCGGCTCAAGATGAGGATTTAAATATTCGCTTTTCAAGTCAAGTAAGAGAAGTTTAATGTCTCAACCATTTTAAGCCTTTAAGCTTCTGTGTACCCAGCTAATCATTTCTTGATCTTTGCTAATGTAGCGTTGGGGTCCGGCAGTGTATTGTTAAATAAAATAAAATTAAAATCTGCAGTTCTTTTAAGTAATAAACTTGCATTGAAACAATGCTTCTGTTGGATGTGGTGATATATGCTTGTAATCTCAGCACTTGGGAGACTGAAGGAGGACTGTCAGGAGTTCAAG
>LZPO01099884.1:665688-696193 GCA_001675575.1 Neotoma lepida | reverse complement strand
GCAGGATTTTCACTAGTTGGCACTTTCCTTTATATCTTCTATTCTGAGCTTCCCATTTTGCTCTATTTTCCTCCCTTTTTGTCCACCCTGCAGTCCCAACGCCACCTCAGCTCTGGTCCTCTGTGGTTATTCTCCCTACCCTTTCCTGCTCCGTCATTTCCAAACATGGCCCTTTGTGCTACCCAAAGAGGATGTTCCGTTCCTTGAAGGCTGCAGAGGTCCTCAGCTGCGGTTTGCAGGTGAGCACCATCAGAGAGCCTGGCTTCCAAGCGGGGCTTTCTGAATGTTTCTGGCTGCTGTTGGCGCACTCCCGGGACAGGCTTCCCGGCCATTGAAATGGCTGTTGGGTAATAGGCAAGCACTCTGTAAGAGTTGAACCTAAACCGACAGGCGTGGCGTTGCATTCCTTTAATCCCAGCAGTCCCAGGACTCCGCAGGCAAAGCAGGACGATCTCTTTGAATTAGAGGACAGCTGATCTACATAGCAAGTTCCAGGACAGTCAGGGCTACACAGAGAGTCTCTCTCAATAGATAGATGATAGATAGCAGATAGATAGATAGATAGATAGATAGATAGATAGATAGATAGATAGATAGATAGAGACAGAGAGAGAGAGAGAGAGAGAGAGAGAGAGAGGAAGAGTTAACTATCCCAAAAGATCACTGCTTTATGAGAAGAGTAACAGAATTTTCCTGACCGACCTCCATTGGAAGCTTCCCCGAGAGGCTAATCACAAATACACCAAAGCTAACACAGGAAACGAGGAGACTAACACAGTGGAGTAGAAGTTAGACACAGCCAGCCAAACCCAACACTAGCATCCAGGTCCACCCCACTATGCCCTCAACAAGCCCAGTGTGGCCCAGGATATGCTCTGAGGCCCTGCTAAGCTAAGTGCTCCAAGCTTCCTAGACAATGTGGGATAATGGGNAAAGTTAACAGACCCTTTTCTCTGTCCCGTGAGCTTGGAGCTTACAAGTCAATAAACAGTTTAGTTTTCTTTTGTGGTTGTTGTTTGTTTTTGTTTTGAGACTATGGAATTGCTTCCTGGAGCTGGAGAGATGGCTCAGGGGTTAAGGATCAGGGTTTGATTCCCAGCACCCACACGACAGTTCACAACCATTGGTAACTATAGTTGCAGGGATCTGATGTCCTCCTCTGGCTTCTTCCAGGCACACATATGGTACACATACATACATGCAGACAAGACACTCAGTAGTAGTAGTAGATCCAAGAGCCAGTGTTCACAAATAATACACAGAGACCAAGAATAAAAGTAAAAAGCCTGTGGTGGCACACACCTTTGATGCCAGCACTTGAGGCAGAGGCAGAGGCTGGTGGATCTCTGGGAGTCCGAAGCCAGCCTGGTCTACATAGAGATTCCAGGACAGCCAAGGTTACATAGCGACACCCTGTCTCAAAANCAAACAGAATAAAACAAGCAAAAAAAAGTAAAAAGCCTCAAGCTGTCAGAGCAGGCTCACAATGCTCACACAGGTGGGTTATGGGCACAGTCTGAATCCTAACTGAAGACTCTCCCCTTACAAGAGGGATCACTCCTCCAAGTCTTACCCCTCTGCTGCTCCTCAATCAAGCCTTCAAAAGAAATGATGGTAGCTGATTAGCCAAGAAGGCAAATAGGGGAGTCAGAGGCAGGCGGATCTCACGAGTTCCAGGATAGCCAGGACTGTTTCACAGTGAAACCCTGTCTTGAAAAAAGAAAAAAGAAGGCAAATAGGTTAGGCCCCATTCTTCCCCCTGCTGGCTTTATCTTTAGATAAAGGACAAACTATCATGTCAGACTAGAGGCAGTGGCCCTGGAGTTCTTCAGAGAGCTGAGTTTTGTAGGTCAGTGTGGCCTATTCTACTTAGGAATGTTGGGACTTTAGTGAGGATGGGTGAGATGGCTCAGCAGGTACCCACACGGTGGAGAGAAGTGACTCCTGTAAGCTGTGCTCTGACTTTCACGTTCACACCATGGCATGCCCACTCATTTTGTTGTTGTTTTGTTTTGTTGAAATAGGGTCTCTCTATATAGCCCTGACTGCCCTGGAATTCACTATGTAGACCAGACTAGCCTTGAAACTGTGTCACAGAGATCCACCTGCCTCTGCCTCCCTAGTGCCAGGATCAAAGGTGTGCGCCACCACACCCAGGCCAATATGAACACTCATACACTTATACAGACTAAAATAAGTAAATGTGGGAACTGGAGAGCTGACTCGGTGATTAGAGTACTTGTTGCTCTTGCAGAGGACCTGGATTCAATTCCCAGTAATATCAGTTCCAGAGGATCCAAATGGCATGCATGCATAAGTGTGTGCAAGGAAAACATTCACATACATAAGGTAAAGTAAAAATAGCTAAATAACTACATAAATATAATAAAACTTTGGTAGGCCTGGTTGGTGATGTAGTGTTCAGTTGCTAGATAAGCACCAAGTCATGGGTTTGATCTCCAGCACTAAATAGAACAAGGCATGATGGTGTACACCTGTATCACCAGCACTCAGGGGAAGGAGGCAGCAGGATCCAAAATTTAAGATCATCCTTGACTACATAGTGAGTTTAGAGCCAGCCTACACTACATGAAACCCTGTCTCAAACAAAACTGATAAGCTGTGAATGTTAGAGTCTCTGTCTTATGACATACATACACACATATATATAATCACATGTGGTATATAATATAAATGTGCATGCATATATGGGCACGTGTGTGTATATCATATATACATATATCACGTGTGATGTATAATATATATGTATATACTTATATGTGTGTATATATATCAGATCCACATAAGCCCTTTGAGGTAGGGTTAAATATGCTAGGCTCCAAGCCAAATGACCTGGTACCCCTTTTAACCATGCAAACTGACCAGCACTCTGTCCTCAGCATATCACAGCCTCATGGGACAGGATGACACCTACATTCTGAAGGTGTGATTGCAGCAGTAACAAACAAAAAAAGCACCTGGCACGGTGCCTAGCACGTGTAGGCGCACAAAGACATCACTGGAATCCAAATTACTCGTACTCCCACCGCAAGCCGTTTCCATAAATAGTAAACTTCAGCCTACACACAGTCGGAAAGGTTGTGGGGAGTGTTTGTTTGCTTATCTGTGGTGCTGGGGATGAAACCTGGAGCCTTGCACATGCTAGGCAAGCACTCTACCACTGAGCTAGGTCTCAGCCCTGAATTTTTTTTTAATTATAGGAAGTTGACACGGTAGCAACAGTGAGATGTGCACAAGGTATAATTACTAATAGTAATTCTTACAAGACGTGAGGGGAGAGCAAGTCCTTACAACTACCCAGTTGGTCAGGGAGGCAGGCATGGTGAGGTGCCACTTGGCGTTATGTATAGAGTCTTGGAAGGGTTTACATCCATTGAGCCAGTGAATAATTTGACAACCAGCCATTTCTGTGAAAAAGTAAAAAAATCAGTGCAATTATTACATGTATCATTGCATGGTTCTTTTCAGTGTTGTTTATGGTAGCTAAAAATGCCCACTCAGAAGATGACCAAGCTATAACACATTCCTATGATAGACTAACAGTTGTAAAAGACCATGGGCTAGCAGGGAATGTGACTAAGTTGGTAGAGCACTTGCTTAGCACACAGGAAGCCTGGACTCCACCCCAGCAACACAAAAGCTGGGTGTGGTAGTAGCTGACTTTAATCCTAGCATTCAAGAGGTGGAGGCAGGACATCAGAAATTCAAAGTCACTGTCGGTCACATGGTGAGTTGGAGGCTAGCGTAAGACTATGTGAGACACTGCTAGAAAAAAACCACAGAAAAGACCAAATGAAGCTCATGTGGTGTTGTATGAGCAGACTTTTAACAAAACTTTCATAGAAAACAAAAGGATTCCCCCAGATCCACGCGGTGGAAGGGGAGAACTGACTCCTGCAAGTTGTTCTCTGACCTTCACACGCANGACCATGCACAAACACAATAAATAAATAGAATACAACTTTAATAAGCCCTGCTAGGAATATAGCTCAACTGGAAAGTCAGCTCTCCACATGCATGCCATGGCACATGAACAACCATAAACATAAACAATAAATGAACGAATGAATGAATGAATGAATTTAATTGAATTAAAATTTGATAAGCCTGGCTGGGAATAGCTCAGTTGATAGAGTCAGGCTTCAGCTTTTTGAATGGATGAGGTCAATATTTATGTATACAAAGCTAGCAGTTAACCACACTAAATGTTACTAGACTTTATCTTTGGATAATAGGCTTTTGGGTGACATTTTCATTACTATATATATTCATGTTTTGCAAAATGGCTGTAGTTTACACACCATGTTGTTGTTTTGTTTTGGTTTTGTTTTTTGTTTTTTGTTTTTATTTGAGACAAGGTCTCACTGTGTACCTCTGGCTGTCCTGGAACTCACTCTGTAGACCAGGCTAGCCTTGAACTCACAAGAATCCATCTGCCTCTGTCTCCCTAGTGCTGATACATACTTTTAAACCAAAGAATCAGAAATCAGAACCTGGCTCAAAACTCCATTTGAGCTTATTGATACAAATATGAAGGCTTTGTTTTTATAAAAGTTTGCTTAATTTTTAGTGAGTGTTCAAAATAATCTATTATATAGAAATTGTATAATTTAGTGGTTTCCTGATGGCATTTTTGTACATATTTACCATCATACTTTGCTCATGCCCCCATGCTCTTCTTCTGGGTTGTCATTTTACAGCATTGGTTTTTTTTCTTTCTTAAAACTCAGTTTCCCATGGAAGGACCAGGCAGACAGCATCTGCTGTCCCCAGGTTTGATCTCTCTTGAACGTCACCCCACGTGTTCCTGGCAGGCCACAGTTCAGAGATGCTTGGAGGCCAGCATCTTGGGCTACAAATCCAGAAGCTGAAGGCTGGACAGCAGCTGAACCTGGTTTGGCTATTTTCAGCTAATGAGCATGCTGGGAGCACCTTCCTTGGGCTACCGGGAACACCCTCCTCAGGATCCGAGGAGAGAAAGCTGAAGGTTCTGGATAGCATTTCAGCTAAAGCGGCAGATTAGCAGGGTGTGGTGGCTCATGTCTGTAATCCCGGCAGTGGAGAGGCTGTAGTAGGAGGGTTGCCTAGAGTTTGAGGCCAACTTCGACTACAATGTGAGTTCTAGGTTAGGATTGAGACAGTGAGATACTGTCTCAAGAAAAAATAAAATAAAATAAAAATGAGACTAATTCTATCAGCTTGTAGCTAGGCTTGTATGTCTCCAATTTCAAAATCAAAACAGTCCCAAGAAGGAAAGAAGGAAACACTGCTGTTCCTGAGACACGGGTAAACTTGAAGGACGTTGTACTAATGAGATAGGCCAGACGCAGGAAGATAAGTATTGTGAGTCCACATGACAGGAGGGACCTAAGACAGCTGCATGGGCAGAGCCACTATAGAGAATGGTGGTTGCTGTGGGGCAGACGGAAACTGGGATCACAGGGCACAGATTTCAGCTATACGCGTGTGCGTGCCTCCTATAGGAGTGTGCACGTGACACAGGTATGGGGGGGGTGTAAAAGAGGGAGTTGAATCCCCTAGAGCTAGAGTTACAGTCAGTTGTGAGCCACCCAATGTGGGTTCTGGGAACTGAACTTGGATCCTCTTCAAGAGTAATATACATGCTTAATCACTGAACCGACTCTCTAGTCCCCCAATTAAATATTTTTTATTACATAAGTAAACAATAAACTTCTCTCCCTAATGTGGAAGTGGTGTGTGTCTGTAATACTAGCAATGGGTATGCTGAGGCAAGAGGATCATGAGTTCCAGGCCAGCCTGTGCTACACAGGGAAACAGGTCTTCAAAACAATTTTTAACAATTCCTCACTTCCCTGCTTATTCTACTGCCCAACTTCATAGCATTTTCAACAAAACACCTCAAGTGAAATGACCCTCTCTCGCTGTGCCTGGTCCCTCTCCTCCTAATCTCCTAGCCCTTACTAGTCCATTATCTGTCTCTACAACCCAGGAAGATCAAGTCAGCCCTCTGTCTCACTTGACAGTCTCAACATTTGAGCCTGTTGAGGGCCCCCACTTTCCATGACTGGTCCCCTCCTCTGACCCCCATTGCTCCTTGCCTTCACCATGCTTGCTGTCCCACAGTCACCCACCCCTCCTCTGGTGATGGTGTACCACAGGCCTGGCCCTCAGAGCTGGCTCCTGTACACTTAGTCTCCCTCCTATTCCATCAAGTTTCATGGCTCTGAATAGCATTTTCTTTTTAAAAGACAAAACTCAACTTTATTTTGTGGAGAATTTTTAGGTTTACAGCAAAATTAAACAGAGCTTTCCTAGCCTCCCAGACCTGCACGTGGGCAGCCTCCCCACAACAGGCCTCCCACACCATAGAGGCATCTGTGATCCTGTGGGGAGCCTACACTGACATGCCATGGTTACCCAGAGATCACATCAAGTGTGCTCTCCCGATCCAGGGTGCTCGTCTCTTCAGCCTCACCCGCCTCCTCAACTTCTCCCTGGGCAGTCTAGTAAGACATTTCAAATTTCTAGAACAAAGTCCTTCTTCCCACACTGGCTCTCTACCAGTTAAAGGTAACAGAACCTCATCAGCCACTCAAACAAGTATCTGCCAGCCATTGTCCCCATCTTGTGTCTGCTCTGCCCAGTAGTCCTTTAGGATCCAGAAGTTGATGCTTTTCCACTCCATCTGAGCCACCATTTCTTGCCCAGATGAAGCCCTTCCTCCCAACCCGCTTCCTCTTCATTGTAATCTGTTGTAAACCTAGCCTGCAGGGGGACGGCTTCATCCACAGAAGTCTTCCATGCCAACCATCTGTGTGATACTCTGTTTCACGTCACCCTGAGAGGAAGTCTTGGATCACATACAGACCTATGAGGCTTCTGGTGACCAAGTCACCCTCCTCAGGACTCCCCAGATGCCTCCACATGTCCCCTGCCTGTGCCCAGGGCGAGCCTGCCTATGCCCAATGCCTGCTGTGTGTCTAGAGCACCCTTTCCAAGTATGAGTACTGCTCAGTGCAATTTCCACAGATCCTGGCCCTCTCTCACCTTCTCATCCAGGTCCCCACAAATCATGTTTAAGATGGCAGAGCCAGGACTAAGGATGTAGGTGAGTAGACAGACTGCTTGCCTAGGATACCTAAAGTCCTAGGTTTAATCCCTAGTGTTGCATAGACTAGGCTTTCTGGTGCATGTCTGTAATCCTGGTACCTGAAAGGTGAAGGCAGAAGGGTCAGAAGTTCAAGGTCATCCTTGGCTATATACTGAATTTGAGGCCAGCCTGAGCTACATGAGACCCTGTCTCTAAACAAGCAAGCAAACCTTCCATGCCTCCTTTTTCTCTATCCCTGCTACCTGTCTTACAGCGGCTCCCTTCCAACAGTACAATTTATAGGTTCTGTTTCTTACCAGCTCCTCCCTCTAGCTCCCCACATTACATTCTCCCCTTGAACTTGGGCTCAGTGGTTCTATTTGGTTCCTGCTGTCCCAGCACTTGCAAAGGTGCCTGGTATAGGAAACACTCAACATGATGTTGGTGAATCAAAAGAAAGCACAAAGTTCTCCTTCCTTCCAAAGGCCATTGGAACGGCAGAAGAGGAGTTGGAAGTTGGGTACACAAGAAAGGAAAGATCACAACCAATCAGGATCGGGCAGAGGAGCAGAAATTACTGCAACAGGAGGAAGGACCTGAATGCAAGAAGTGCTCTGGGAACATGACATGGTGCCCCACAGAGCTCAGAGAGTCCTGCCTGGAAAGCAGAGACCTCAGGACGCAGGAAGACAGAGCAGGCAAAGGATGGGAGAGAAGGCTATGTGAGCAGGCCCCACGCCTCTCCCAGCCACCTAAGGAACTGAAACTATCTGGGGAAATATTAGGGCCCATGGGCAGGCAGAGGCTGGAGGGGCAGGAGTTCGAGACCAGCCTGGGCTATATAACAACAATCTGGCTTGAAACACTAAGGAATGGGATGCAGCTCATTTGGCAGTGTTTGCTCTGGTCCAGTCCTCAGCACCACATGAGCCAGGTGTGGAGTGCATGGCTGTCATCCAAGGACTCAGGCAGTAGAAGCAGGAGGATCAGAAGTTCAAGGCCATCCTCAGCCACAGTGAATTTGAGGCCAGCCTGGGGTACATGAAATATCGTTTTTAAAAAAAAAAGCAGTTAAACATATGTCTGTTGTTTAATCCAAACATTCCACAGAAAAATGGAAACATATGGCCAGCAAGATGGCTCAACATGTAAAGGCATTTGCTGCCAAGCCTAATGACCTGAGTTCAATCCCTGGGACCCATATGGTAGAAGGAGAGAACCAACTCCTGAAAATTGTCCTCAGACCACCACATACTGTGACACATGTGCACGGGTACACATACACTCAATTCACACTCACAAAATAAAAATATAACAAAAACTTTAAATGGAGGTGTATGTAAGATCCTAATACAGAATGTCCCCAGCTCCTTGAAACAGCACTAATTGGAAACCCCACATGTCCGTCAACAATTGACTGGAAGAAACAATCCTGGCATACAGATACAATGGAATACTACTTGTCAACTAGAAAAGAACGCCCTCCCCCTCCATCTGCAAATGTTGGCTACTGATAGATTCTGGGAGAGAGTGAGTCACTGTTTTCAGCTGTGGAACCCACTGAGTAAATCGCAAGAGATGGCCAGAAAGTAAAGGCTACAAGCCTTGAAGAGAAAGTCCCGAAGATGGGAAAGGAAGGAATAGTGTCTAGTTTTTTACACTGTTATAATATGCATATGCCATTTTACTGAAGATAAAAATTAATTTTTAGAATTCTGCTTATCTCACTTGCCTAGCCCACAGCAAGAGGGAAGACATGGTGACGGTGGCGGTACTAGTGACTGAAGTCTTCTTAGGTGCTTGGCACAGTGGAAAGTGTGGTTTTAAATGCTGTCCTCACACAACCTTGAACTCNTTTGCCACCACACAGCCTCTAATGGTCATCTGGGCGTCACGAGGCGTGGGCTTCTCAGAAACTTCTCCTTGGGAATGTGTCAGTCCTGCGAGTGTTTCAGGAAAAGTGTTGCATGGCTCTCACTGGTTTTTGAAAACTGCCAAAAGCTCTTTGGTGATAATGAACAGAACGAGGTGTGAGATAACACAGAGAAATCAGTGTGGGGACTGGGGTCCGGCTAGGAGGAGCTGGGCCAGTGTATCAGTGTGTTTCCCATTTCTGGAAATGAGTTCATAAGAACCACAGTGGGGAAAATNACAGCTGATGGCTTTCAGAGACAAGCACATTTCCCATTTGGACATCGTGATGGACTTTTCCTGGGGAGATGCAGTAATAGACATCTAGAGGGGCCTAGTGAATCTGGTCAGTTTCAGGGACTTCCTGAAGCTATTTTGAGTTGTCTGCTTTCTGTCTTTTTTTTTTCCTTTTATTGAAAATAGATTTTTTTTTCCTTACATAATATATCCTGATTATGGCTTCTCCTCCCAGTTCCTTCCCACTCCCCTCCCATCTGGATCTACTTCCTTTCTGTATCTCATTAGAAAACAAACAGGCCTCTAAGGGATAATAATAATAAGACAAAACAAAACTAACACATTGTAATTGGACAAAACAGAAAGAAAAGAGCCCAAGAGAAGGCACAAGAAATTTGTTTGTCACTCCTCCACTGTTGGTGGGAGTGCAAACTTGTACAACCACTGTGGAAATCAGTATGGCGGTTTCTCAGAAAATTGGGAATCAATCTTCCTCAAGACCCAGTGATACCACTCTTGGGTATATACCCAAGGAACGCTCATTCATACCGCAAAGATACATGCTCAACTATGTTCATAGCAGCATTATTTGTAATAGCCAGAACCTGGAAACAACCTAGATGCCCATCAACTGAAGAATGGATTAAGAAAATGTGGTACATATACACAATGGAGTACTACTCAGCAGAGAAAAACAATGACCATATGATATTTGCAGGCAAATGGATGGAATTAGAAAATATCATCCTGAGTGAGGTAACCCAGACTCAGAAGGACAAATATGGCATGTACTCACTAATAGGTGGATACTAGATATAAACCGAAGGACAATCACTCTGCCACCCACAGATCCAGGGAGGCTACCTAGCAGGAAGGACCCTAGGATGACTGTAGCATAAAATAAGTTTGGGTTTTGCCCAGTCACTGGGTAAGCTTTAGTGAAACATTTCACTATTAGGATAAGAATTTGTAACTTGTATTTATGTTCAAACTATCTGTATATTATCTCTCCTGCAGTTGTATATCAAATGTTTTAATAAAAAAAATAAAAAAATTTAAAAAAAAAGAAATTTGTTTGTATATTCAGGAATCCCCAAAAGCACTAAACTGGAAGCCATAATACACACACAAAGGACTTGGTGCAGACCCATTCAGGCCTTGTGTATGTGGCCTCAGCCTCTGTGAGTCCTNAGGAGCTTTGATCATGTTGATTTAGAGGGCCTTGTTTTCTTGATGTTTTCCTTCCCCTCTGGCTCTTACATTCTTTCTATCTCCTCTTCCACATGATTCTCTGAGTCACAAGGCAAGGGATTTGATGGAGACATCCCTTTTAGGGCTGAGTGTTCCAAGGTTCCTCATTCTTTGCATAATGTCTAACTATAGGTCTCTGTATTTGTTCCCTTCTGCTGCAGGAGGAAGCTTCTCTGATGATGGCTGAGCAAGGCATTGATCTATGAGTATAATAGAATGTCATTAGGAGTTATTTTATCCATGCTTTTTTTAGAACAGTTTGTTTTAGAACATGTTTGTTTTAGAACAGTGGTATTTGCTTTTACCCAGGTCCCTGAGCTCTCTAGTCTCAAGTTCTTGGTCACTCAAGCAGCATTGGGTATGGATTCCATCTCATGGAGTGGGCCGTAAGTCAAATCAGATAGTAGTTGGTTACTCCCACAAGCTTTGTGCCACTATTGTATCAGCATATCATGCAGACAAGACACCATTGTAGATCAAAGGTTTTGTGGCTTGGCTGGTGTATAAATTTCTCCTTTGGTAGCATGCAGAGTGCCTTCCTGTACCAAGGATGCTAGCACATATTGGGGAAGGCTCTATGCAGGTACCAGCTTGGCCTCCCTTTGTTCAATGAGTTGTGTAGGTGTGTTATCATCAGCCCTGGGGCCTTGCCATCAGTTTGTGGAGAGCAACCTATAGTCTTGGCAACAGCCTGGGTTATTCGGGGGTTCCCATGGGGCCCCTTTGGCCAACAACTTAATTAGATGTAACCCAATCCTGGTACTGGAAGCTTCATTTGGTTACAAGAAATGTCCAGTTGGAGCTCTCTCTCTCCTCCATTATTTGGCGATTTCATTTAGACCACTTTCATATAGGTACATATTTTAGGAAGCTTCTACCATATTAGGTTTCCATACTACCCCTCAAATGGCCCTTAATTTTAACTGTTGCTCCCCGTATTCCCTCCCTGTTCCCCTCTCCCCACTCCTTCTGTACTTGGTCCTCCCTGTCAGTCACCCCATTCATTCATAACAATCTATTCTATGTCCTTTTCCTAACAAGATCTGTCTACCCTCCCCGCANCCCCAGTCCCTTACTCTATTCTTAACCTCTGTGAGTCTATGGATTGTAGCTTGGTTATTACTGACTTAAAAGCTAATATCCACATATAAGTAAATGCCCATCATATTTGTCTGTCTATGTCTGAGATACCTCTCTCAGGATGATTTTTTTCTAGTCCCATCCATTTACCTGCAAAATTTATGATTTCATTTTTTTAACAGTTGAGTAATACTCCATTGTGTAAATACACCATTTTCTTTATCCATTCTTCTGTTGAGGGGTTTCTAGGTTGTTTCCAATTCTTGGCTGTTATGAATAGGACAGCAATGAACATGGTTGAGCAAGTGTCTCTGTGGTAGAATGAAGTGTCCTTTGGGTATATGCCCGAGTGGTGTAGCTGGATCTTGAGGTAGATCGGTTCCCATTTTCCTAAGGAACCACCACACTGATTTCCCCAGTTTCCACTCTTACCAACAAAGGATGAGAGTTTCCCTTACGTCCTCACAAACATGAGCTGTCACTTGTGGCAGCTGAGGGAAAGACTGTGTCCATTATGTCCTGCAGGCATTGAAAGCCTAACAAAACCGCTGAGATTATTTCTGCAGACATAGTTTATGCCATTGGGTTCTAACTGCCAGCAGATTAAAATTGCCCCACAGGCAAAAGGCAACCCATTAATAGGCTGATAGTTAACTGGATTTTATTTTTTGCCCCCTTTGGCAATTTCATACCTATGCATAATGAGCTTGGGTCATTTTCACCACCTGTTACCCTCTCTCATCCCTCTCCCTCTCCTGATGAAACCCTTTTCCTAACCAATGCCTCCTTCACCTCCCCCGCCACACCCCTGCTTTCCAGTCTACTTTTGTGTATGTGACCCATTGAGTTTAATTAGGTTTGCTTACATGTGCATCTGTGGGAGTTCTTAACTGGCGCATGGGCAGCTTACCAGCGACTACACCACTCACCACTAAAGACTAGACCTCCTGTGCAGCCATGAATTGTTGATAGCTCCTCAAGGGAGGCCCTCTCTCCACTAATGATGGAATGTCAGGGAGCCCAGTCTTGTGCATTGTGCNGGTAACCACAGGTACTGTGGGTTCATGGGGGCAACAGATCGGTCCTGTCCAAGGGACAGCTCGTCACAGCAAGCCTCCACNTCCTGACTTCTTACCTTCTTTCCACTCCTGATTCGCCAGTGTTTCATCAGCCTTGAGGGAGCTGATATAAATATTCTTCCCNGCGGTTGAGCAGTCAACTGTCACTTATTTTCTGAAGTTTTACTGGTTATGAATGTCTGCATTAGCCACCACCCATTGCAAAAAGAAGCTTCTCCAGGGGCTGGAGAGATAGCTCAGTGATTAAGAGCACTGGATGTTCTTCCAGAGGACTTGGGTTTGATTCCCAGCAACCACATAGTGGCTCACAACTGTCTGTAACTCCAGTTCCTGGGGCTCTGACACCCTCTTCTGGCCTCTGAGGATACTAGCCACACATGTGGTACACAGACATACATGCAGGCAAAACACCCANAGACATAAAATTCAATTAAAAAAATTTAAACAACATCAAATTCCACACTCCACCTATTTTTAGGTGTCCAGGTCAGCCATGTTGAACAGATTCATATTGCAAAAGAGTTCTCTAGAATTTTCCATCCATCTTGTCAATCTGCTATTGTATCTATTAACTAGCTTCACTCCCTATTCTTCTCACCTCTAACATTCTAGTTTGGGTTTTTAAAATTTGACAACCTTAATTAATAATGTAAACAAATCTAGCTTAACTTCTCTTGGCAAAACGTCTTCAGCGTGAGCCATCAGCTTCACACCCTCCCTCCCTCCCTCCATTCTTTGCTTCTATTTCTTCTGTTCCACTTTTATCAGACAGGGTCTCAATACTCAGCCCAGGCTGACTGCCAAGTTAAGATCTTCCTTGCTGGCAGGTGCTGGTAGCACACGCCTTTAATTCCAACACTCAGGAGGCAGAGGCAGGCAGGTCTCTGTGAGTTCGAAGACAGCCTGGTCTACAAAGCAAGTTCCAGAACAGCCAGGGATACACAGAGAAACCTTGTCTCAAAACAAAAACAAAACAACAACAACAACAAAAAACCCCACAAACAAACAGAAAGATCGTCCTTGCCTTAGCCTCCTGAGTTATGGGATTGCAGGTGTACATTCACCAGATTTAATTTCAATCCAAGGCTGAACAATATTCCATTGTGTGTGTAAAGCACATTTTGTTTTTCCATTCATCTGTGTGTGAATATTTCAGCTTCTTCCACCTCTGGCATTTGTGAATAGTGCTGCTACAAACTAGACATGCAGACCACTGAGAACCTGCTTTCAATCCTTTTGGATATACAGCCAGAAGTGGGGTTAGGGTCACATGACAATTCTATTTCACAGTTTTGAGATGCTGCCACACTGCCCTCCATAGTAGCTCTACCCCACTAACAGTTTACAAATATTCCAAGTTTTCCATATTCTTGCCAATACTTTGTTTAAAATTGTTGTTTTGAGACAGAGTTTCACTCTATAGGTCAGGCTAGCCTGCACTCACTCTGTAGCCCATGCTGACCTCACGGGCAATCCTCCTGCCTGAGCTTCCTGGGTACTGTGATTATAGGTGTGAGCAACCATACTTGGCATCTGAATAAAATTATACACTTCTAATAACCCACAGTAAAGTTGTCAGGGTGTGTTATTGAAAGGTAGATAAGGAATGGAAGCCGGGCGGTAGTGGCACACATCTTTAATCCCAGCGCTTGGGAGGCAGAAGCTGGAGGATCTCTGTGAGTTTGAGGTGAGCCTGGTCTATAGAGTGAGTTCNAGGACAGCCAGGGCTACTCAGAGAAACCCTGTCTTGAACCCCACCCCCCAAAAAAGAAAAAAATGTGTAAAAGTTTCATGTATGAAACAGTGAAGTTGGGAGGCTATCAAGATGACTCAGCTGGTAAAGGTGACAGCTACCAAACTTGACACCTGAATTCAATCCCTGGCCCACAAGGTGGAAGGAAAGAACTGACTCCCTAAAGNTGTCCTCTGCCCTCCGCATGATATATCATGGCACTTGTCCCTTCTCCACGCGTGCACAAAATAAAGGATTGATTTTTAAGTGAAAGAAAAATTTTAATTAACTTTAGTAAGGTCAGTGAGGTGGCTTTGCAGGCAGAGGCTCTTGTGCACAGCCCTGACGACCAGAGTTTAACTTCTGAATCCCACAAGGTGGCAGGAGAGAACCGATTCCCATGTCTTAGCACGTGCACCTGTGCTCACGCGCTCTCGCGCGCGCTCTCTCTCCCTCCCTCTCCCTCCCTCTCCCTCTCTTCCTACTCTCTCTCACACACAATTTGAAAATGTAGTTAATTATGTCATTGTTCCCAGAATACGAAAAATTTGCATCATTTCAAAACCTTATGTTTAGATTTTCACTTCTTTTATACATCCTTTCTTCATTCTTGTTACTAAAACCCTGACAGAGACTATTCCTAATGAAAAGCCATCAGCAAGCCCACGGAGCAGAACAAGCACTCACTGGAATGCACACAGTGACACCTCAGCAAATGACTTGACCTGGGAACAAAGAGCATGCCTGGCTAGGGTGAATGAAGACTGTGCACCCAGACTGACTTCCTTCTTGGAAATTCTGTTCTAATCTTCACTCAAGCACTTTCACAAGCCCCACCGGGAGCACCTTGGAAGAAGCCAACCTGCCCCAGAGCTCTCCTCGATTGTCAGTCAGGGGCTTCCAGGGGTATTCTTCATGGTCCACTTCCCTCCCATAGTGCAGTGGTAGAACACTGCCTAGACTTTGGGAGACAGTTGAGCTTTGATGTCGAAAACAAGCATCCTTGAAGTGGAGCGACCCAAGAGCCTCCAGGATCACGGCATTTGCCTCATTTCAACAGATGACCAAATTCCCTGGTTCTGGACACAGTGCCTCTATTCCCTTCTGGCCCTAGGAGTGCTTTTTTGCTTTTTAATATCATTTGTTTGTAAATAGTTTACAAACTTATCTCAAATAAACTCATTTCTCAACAACTATTCATTAAGCATCTAATAGGAGTGCTGGACTGTGACATCAGTAATACATAAAATAGGAAAAGTCCCTAAAGCCCTGTGGAATTTATAGTCTGGGTAGCATCATTAAGCAAAGAATTATACAGATACACAGAGCCATCATCACAAGGGCTATAAAAATAAATGACATGACAGAGGAAAGGCTAAATTTCCTATTTCTACATAAAATATTACAGCCTCATTGTCATATGAAGGATTAGAGGTAACATAACCAAAAATATGGGGTGGGGGGAGTACATTGAGCTTTTAATTAAAATATTACATCTGGCCAGTGAGATGGCTCAGCAGGTAAAGGCGCTTCTCCCAAGCCTGAAACCTAAGTTCCAGCTCCAGGATCGATATGGTAGAAGGAGAGCCAAAACTGGTTATCCTCTGACCTCCNTACAGGAACCATGGCTTGTATGTGCCCACACACATACACAAAATAAATACACATAAGCCTTAAAAAATAAAAACAGTAATTTATAAACAAAGGATGAAGGAGCAATTGAAAAATGTAACTGGGAAAAAATTTAATGTGTATGTGCACATGTGTGCAAGTGTATGGCAGCCAGAAAACAGCAGGGGGCACCCTCAAGACACCACCCACTTCCTTTTTAGACAAGGTTCATTGGCTTGGAGCCGACCAAGTAGGCTTGACTGACCAGTGAACCCAAGGGAGCCTACTGCCTTCCCCTCAGGCTTGGGCTGGGACAAGCATTCTCTACTGTGCCTNNCTTTAAAATAAACAAACAAACAAAAAANCATGGATTATGGGGATTGAATTCCAGTCCCCACACTTGAAGAGGCAAACACTTTACAGACTGAGCCTTTTCTCCAGCCTGAGAGTTCTCAACCTTGATATGGAAATGAGGCAGTAGAAGAAGGTGTCTCCAAAGAGAAGATGCCTGTGTAGGCAGTGGAGCTCAGCCTAGAAAGGACTGCAGAACCCACAGCCCTGGGGTGGGAACCCAATCAGGCACTGAAAGGCAGCAGTGGGCTTGATGCTTGCTCACATGGGAAGACAGGAGAGGAGAGACAGGTAGGAGGTGAGCACCCAGTTACACATGTGTATAAGAACCTATCAAGGAATTGGGCTTAGGCTAGGGGCAATGAGAAGTCACTGACACATTTGTGAGCTGTTAGCAGAGTAGTGATTTGAACAATGAATGTGACTTTTATACAGTAGACACTAAGATTTACTAAGTGAATGAAAGAAGGTACAGAATGGACTGTTGCTTCTAGAAAAAAATGGAATCCTAAATGTTCACATGCAAGTAAACCTCACCTCAAATTACACAGGACATTGATCACATTGGTGCCTGTTCATGAAACTACATGGCTATGAGAATGAAGGGAGCACAGCTTGAACTGTGTTTAAGATGCAGTGCAGCAGAACACTGCCCAGCATGAGTGAGACCCTGAATTTAATCCACAGGAGTGAAAAAAATAAAAATAAAAGAGACAGAATAAAAAGAAACCTGGTAAGCTGTAATGCTATAGGTGTGGGGAACTGTTNTTTTCACATACCACATGAAGAAAACAGATGTATCCAGCTTGAAAAACTATTGGGCAACAGTAACCCCACCTAAACACACATATTCTAACCCAGAATTTCAGTCCTAAGCATACACATTATTCATCAAGATTTGGTAAAAATTCATGCTGGATGGTGGTGGTGGCGCACACCTTTAATCCCAGCACTCCAGAGGCANGCAGATCTCAGTGAGTCCGAAGCCAGCCTGGTCTATAGAGCAAGTTCCAGGACTTCACATTCTTGTCTACAACTCTGGAATCCCAGAAAGTGCATTGTAAGTACCCAGCAGGATGGTACGGTCTCAACAGAGAGACTAAAATATGATTCCTCTCAGTCCCTTAGCCCTGTTCATGAGTTCTACATTGTAGAACATCTACAACATGCCAAAAGCACCATGCAGGTGCTAGAATTCATGTACATGATAACCAATTTTTTAAAAAAGTACCTGGGGCTGGAGAGATGACTCAATGATTAGCACCAGTTGCTCTTCCAGAAGACACAGCAGCTGCCAACCATCTGTAACTCTGGGCCCGGATCTGATGCTCTCTTGGCCTCCATGGGCACCAGGCATACATGTGGTGCACAGACATACATGCAGGCAAAACACCCACACATATAACTTCTATTAAAAAGTACCTGCTCCACTGGGCAGTGGTGGTGCACAGCTTTAATCCCAGCATTTGGGAGGATGAGGCAGGAAGATCTCTGTGAGGCCAGCCTGGTCTACAGAGCTAGTTCCAGGACAGCCAGGGCTACAGCAAGAAAGTCTGTCTGGAAAAACAAAAAACAAACAAAAAGTCCCTGTTCCTTGCTTCTGGATGCTCCTTCTCAGGGAAGAAGACTGACACAATTGAGTGAAGCCACCAGGGAATGAGGTCATCCATTAAAAAAAAAAAAATCCCTGGGTATAACACATCAGATACAGAATTTAAAAGGACCTCTCTCCCACTGCAAAGGCTCAAATGAAGTTAGTTCCAAATAGTAACATTTGCCCAACACATATATAGAATCCACTTTACCAAATATAAACATATCTTAGTAAAAACTGAAGCTATCAGGGCCATATATTGGCTTTTAGTGTGTGTTTGTGTGTGTGTGTGTGTGTGTGCTGTCTCTTATACACATCTAGATGTGTATAAGAGACAGGCCCTGGAACTTGCTATGTAGACTAGGCAAGCTTCAAACTTGTGATTCTCCTGCCTCTTGCTGAGATCATAAGCATGTGTCACCATGCCCAGCCTTGCTGTTCTTGGTAACATGTATACTCTTAAACCAGTGACATCAATAGCCAAGTTGGCATTGCAGAAGTCACACCATACTAGTGCCTAGCCAAACACAGTTAAAATGCTTTTCAAGTTTACTCCTTGCTTCAGAACGAAGCAAACTAAGATGAAATGGGCAGGAGGTATGGGCTTGCCGCTCTCCTATGCATCTGTTCTTTTAAAGTTGTTATTATGTGAATAGTATGTGGGGGGGTGTATGTGTGGTCAGAAGACAACTTTCAGGAGTCAGTTTTTCTCTTCTGCCGTGGGATCTAGGGGTTGTCAGGGTTGTGTAGCAAGTGCTTTGACCAGCTGAGACATCTCATCTGCCCATTTTACTTTAAAAAAAAAATTAGACATGTATTTTATGTGTTTTGCCTCCATGTTATGTATGTGCACCATGTACATNCTTGGTGCCCAGAGAGGTCAGAAGAGGGTATCAGATACCCTCTAACAAGTTGTGAATGNCTGTGAACCACCATGTGGATGCTGGGAATCAAACCCAAATCCTCTGCAGAGCACTAAGTGCTCTTAGCCACTAAGCCATCTCTCTAGGCTCATTTTACTTAAAAAAGTTTTCTTAAACTTGTGTTCATGTGTGTGTGTGTGTGTATGTGTGCCAGAGTGCTTGCATGTGGAGGCTAGAGGTCAAACTCAGGTGTTGTTCCTCAGGAGCTGCCCACATTGTTTTGAGACATGGTCTCTCACTGGGACTTCAGGCTCCTACATTAGGCTAGGCTGATCGATCAATAAACCCCAAAGATCTGCCTGTCTCCCCATCTCCAGCACTGGGATTACAAGTGTCACCATACCCAACTTTTTTCATGTGTCCTTTCTTGAACACAGACAGATCTTCANTGCTTACAAAGCAAGTTTATGGACCAAGCCATCTCCCTAGCCCTAACTTTAGTAGTTTATTACTTTGTAATGTATATGGGTATTTTGCCTGCATGTATATATATGCACCATGTGTGTGCTGGTACCTGCAGAAGGCAGAAGGGGCTTTAGACTCCTTGGAACTGGAGTTACAGATGGCTATGAGCTATTACGTGGGTGCTGGGAATCATATCTTGGTCCTCTGGGAGAGCAGCCAGTGTTTTTTGTGAGCACTGGGCCATCTCTCCAGCAGGCCTAGCTTTAGTTTTTAATCAGTTTATTGAATATGAAAACCTGGAATGTACACTTACCAATTATCAGCACAATATTGCACACAGCTACTTCTTTCATGCCATTTTGCTTAAATGTTTGAATTTCTGTTTATGGGTATACTCAAATTCAATGATTTAAAATGGGGGGAGGGGCGGGGATTGCAGGATTGTGGTATCTACTGGCTATATATACACTAAAACCTGGTTTATCTTTAAAATGTCCCAATTCTACAGTGCCACTTAATGACCAGCAATTTTGCAAAACTCCTCTCAGTGAAAAGAATTAAGAAAAGTCAAAGTGAGGTNCACAGACAAGCAGAGCCCAGNTTCAAGTTCCATGACTGGACCTTAACCGGAAGCCATTCCTTCAGGACAGGATCCCCTGTCCTTTTACAGCTCTGCAAATGCACTAGCTTTANTTATTTTGTGAATTTTCCAAGCAACTTCAAGACATTTATATGAAACAGGCACAGTGGNATAAACTTGCAGCCCCAGCTATTCCAGAGAATAGGATCTTCCAGGAAGATCCCCTGAGCCCAGTAGTTGGAGGAAAGTCTGGGCACTCATTTATTTATTGTGTTGTGTCTATGTAACTGAGTCCTTACTGACCCCATGGATACAAATTTCTGTCCCTCCATATTCAGAGCTTGAATTTTATGTACCACAGACAACCCAAGTCCTGGAACTGTAGGTATGTCTTACTCCTTGCTGAGAAAAGCAAACTGCTTCTCTCCCGGCAGCCTCGAACAGTTACACAATGAGCAACAACAAGAAAAAGCCACTTACATAGTCTAGTCTTTATTGACAGACTTACTTCAACTGTGGTTTACAGCTTTGGCTTTAGTTGGCCTCTCACTGTCGGCAGACATAAAGACCAGACGGACTGGCACCGAGGAAATGCGGGTAGAAAAGGATTCAAGCACAGACGATGGCAGGCAGAAACACACCAAGATAAATCTCAAGAAACTATGAAGAGACATTTCCTTGCATGCCAAAGAGTCTCTGCTGTTCTTAACGAACACAGGAAGGAAAAGGCAACAGTTCTTAGGCTTAAAGTGGACCGAGATGGCACGAACTCCAATCCGTGTAGTTAGACAGTCTGAACCTGTTAGCTTCATCGTTGTACTTTCTAAAATGGTGCATTTCGTTTGGACATGTCCCTTTCTATCTTAAAACTATCTGCTGTGAAATGACTGTGACTGACTTATCAAGAAACCTTTTTTTCTCATCCAGATTAAGACAAAAGACATGTCAGTCACATGCTCACTATGGCAATGTAACTAGTCTGGATCATTTTATTAAATCAGACTAGATAACAGAAAAGACTACAGCTAGAGTTAGCCATTGGTTATCTCAATAAGCCACTNCATTTACTGGCAGAGGAAAAAAAGGCAAACTGAAATTTTAATTTAATAAGCTTTTATCAATTTATCAACTTAGAAAATCTTTAGGATGTTTGAGTTTCACAAAAGTTAATGAAAATCTTAGTTCAGGGGCAGAATACAGCTTCTTGTTTTCTTCTTATAAAATATAAAGTACCTTTTCCAAAACATCCCCCAAAGGTAGGATGACCAAAAGAAATGGGTATATTTAGTCATAGACAAGTATAACACAGGGCTGTTGTGGTTTAAAAAAAAACTAAGGTACATAAGATTTTGGCTCAAAAATGAACTTCAGACCCTGTAAACTTTTATGCTGATACATTTGGCTGTATTTCTAAGTGAAGGAGGAAAAAAACACCTGAATTTTTGTGGTCGCCAATATATAAAACCACATTATCTTATCTTTAGACTTCAATGGCAGAGTTCGGACACCAGTTACATCTTACCTACCTTACCACTGAACTGTTAGGGGTTGTCTGCTCTTGTGCATACACAGGCCAATAGGTTTACTACACTGCCAGAACATTTGCACCCCCTAGCTGTCACAATTGAAACACATAGGATTTTATCTATTTCACATTCCTGTTTTATAGAAGTATGAGGCAGACTGTATCCACACAGAGTGAAAAACGCCGTGGAAGCACACCCGAACTCCCGCGTCTTCCCAACAGATTCATTTACAAACCGCACACATACAACTCAGGCCTCTTCAGGCCTGTCACCCACACACTCCCCACAAGCAAAAAGAACAAATTAGGAAAAAAAGTCACAACTTAGTGTACGACTTAAATTGAATATCCAATTATAAATTGGTACATTAAGCTGTCTAAATAAGATATTTTAGGAATCTTGTTAAAAAAAAATTCTTGGGCAAAATATATCTAATTTTTAAAAACACCCCAAGATTTTTAAAAAACATTTGTGCTATACAACTTATAGGAACCTTGAAATCATTTCACTGGGTTTTAATCAAGGTATTTTGTACCAAATAAAGAAAAGAAAAAAAGAAAAAAAAAAAAGCCCAAATCTAACTAACTTCCACTTACAATTTAGAATATACTAATGCATCAAAGATTTGTATGAAATTAAATTAAGGCTTCTTCTGTGTAGTCATTTGTGTCATTTTAATTTTACATGGCCAACCTTGAAAATGTCAGTCTTAAACATTGTTACTGAGCACTGCACTGGCTGCAGTGAGAATGTATGTTACTTGTCACCTCGAATAATTACATTGCTGCTACTTCTATGTTGAAGCATGCTTTTGAAACACTGTAGTTATTCAATATTTACAATGTTTATCATTTAAACTCCATGTAAAAGCACAAGTATGACTGTCTGACTTTAATAGAAACACCATACTTGGAATTTTCCCCCCAAAATGAAATGTAATATACTACATTTTTGATAACCAACACTTTGAAAGTTTTAAAAATATGTATTAATGTGGACCACCAACATTTGCTCAAGATGCTGTTCCTTATTTAGGTTGCAAGCTCTCAGTCTGGCTTCAGTTTCTTTAACAGAGAGAGAAATAAGTATTTCTTCCACAGCGATTCCCACATCATGTATTTCTTCTGAAATCACACTTTTCCTGCTGACTTCAGTGTGGTCCACCTCAGGGATGGGAGGGGAGTATCAGAATTCAGGATGAACTGATGTGATTCTCAGTTTTTCACGATACTCCCTTTTTTGCTCTTTTAAAAACACAGTGAGTTAAAATACTGAACAGCAAGATAAAAACGGAATAGTGTCTAAGAATCAAAACGTATTACCCATTTCTCCTATTATATCAAAATTTATAGTCAGAATTGTCTTTATTGACTTTATTTTAGTTTTTGTACACAAAGAAAAATCATGTTCATATCCATCATGAACAAAAACTTAAAAAGGCAGAACTAGAAGACACGTGTCCTTCACCAAGCAAAGCTGTGCTAAAGGTTCCAAACATGTCAATTTTTAAAATAAATATTTTCACTTTCCGATGTTTACTTTTCATGTCTTCAGAGTGTCACAGGAAACTGCAGCTCACGGTGAGTTACAACTGCGCTTAGAGTCCCAGCTCACTGTGTTGGGAAGCTTGCCATTCCATACCCAGCTTGATTTGGAGGAGGGATTACAGGAGGAGGAGCTTGTCCTTGAGGAGGCTGAGCACCAAATCCACCCATCCAAGCAGCAGAAGGTGATTGACTTGGAAGAAAGTGGGGAAAAAAATCTTGAGCAAACACAAGAGAAAGAGAATCTACACAGCTCTACAAACCAGGCAGTCTAGTCACAGAACACAAAGATAAACCACGAGTCTACAACCAACCACCATTAAATCATACAGCTTTTCACTGCTTTGCACTTTCGTGCTGTGCTAGGGATCACACCCAGGGCCTTGTTTATGTGATGCAGTGCCCTACACTCCAGTCCAGCTTTGTTAAGGTAGTCACACCTTACCTCAAGTCTACAGACCANCTGAAAGCTGGTTTTTAAAAAAATAATAAATGAGGGCTGGCATGGTGGCGCACACCTTTAATCCCAGCGCTTGGGAGGCAGAAGCAGNTGATCTTTGTGAATTTGAGGCCAGCCTGGTCTATATAGTTATAGGCCAACCAGGGCTTAAGAGTTATAGTGAGACTGTCTCAGAAAACAAACATCCAGGACAGCCAGGGCTACACAGAGAGATCCTGTTTCAAAAATAAAAATTAATTATAATAGTAATCATAAGTGAGCCAGGTATAAGGCCTCCTATCTGCATCCTGGTACCTGGAGGGTTGGGACAGGACTGCTGTNAGTCAGTGAGATCTAGGCTACCCTGGGCTAGAATGAAACCCTGTCTTATNAAAATAAATGACTTAAGAGGCAGTACTCTTGTTACAGCCCTTGACTCTTGTAGTATTCTCAATAAACCTGTGAAAACAGAGGTCTAGCTCAGCCTAGGGGGAAAACTGAAGCAATGAATCCAGCTCTACCAACATCACACAAAGCAAACTGCACTATGTCATATAAGTTCCCAAGATGTCTTACATAGGCCAAACAAATATAAAAACATCATCTTTCTGAGCATATCTAGACAAAGACCTTTTATACACACAAGATTAAACGAAAGCACTACTGTATATGAACCAAACTTTATCAGCTGCTTAGAGAGAGGTTAGACTGCATCCCCATCTCTGTAATCGCAGATGAAGTGTTACAAACTATATTTTCTGAGATTTGTTGTATAACATCTAGAACCCAAACACCTTGACATATCATTTCAGAAGACTCTCCCCTAGGAGAGCACAGATTTCTCTTTCTCCAGAAGCTCATCTGTTTCTACAATGGAAAAACCAAAACTCACTCTACTCCAAATCCTTGTTGGTTCCATGGCTGCCCATATACTCCATAGGGAGGCACCTGCCACCCGTTTGCCATATACTGCCCATACTGTTGTGGGTTTCCATACACTTGGCTCCACTGGCCCCACTGACTGTAGTCAACCTAGGAGAAAGCAAATNACCGTTTTAGGGAACAAAAAAGAAACACCGTTTTGAAGAAAGAGTGGGAGAGAAGGAAGAGAAAAACTAAGTAAGCACCCTTATGTGAATAGGACTCTGTTATTTATCATTGCCTAAGTTTATTGGGGTGGTGACACCTGCGAAAAGAAAGTATTAAAATTCAGTTAATACCGCAAAACAATTTTGAAATAGCATTTACACAATCAACTGAAAGCAGCTATACGCTTTATTTTACTGTTTGTGTCACAATTTCCAAAGCTCCTATGTAGGTATGTAAGATGGAAAACTTAAAAAGTGCTAAGAAAATGTGAATTACCTGTTGGAAGTTTTTAGTCATATCAGGAGATTCTTTACCCCAATAGCATTTAACCACATGTCCTTCAATTGTAGTACCATTCACAGAAACAATGGCATGGGCTGCACTTTCATGAGTTGAAAATCTGGGAGGAGAACAACAATGAGACTTTGTATTCACTCTTTAAGAACTTGGCAGATAATACAGGAATTCATCGGTCGACGCCTTTCAGTTGGCATTTTCTTAAGTCACATTATGTAGGTAAACTGACATCTATCTAGTAAGGATCCAATAATGAAAGTGAAAGGACTAAAAGCAGGTGTAAGAGTAATGATATTATAGTTGGAGTATTACCTGACAAATGAATAGCCCTTCTCAGGAAAAACTCTAATTTCCATAATTTGTCCAAATGGTGAAAATGTTTGTCTCATAAGCTGATCTATACAAAGAAAAATATACAAAGAAAATATTTGAAGCTCATGCTAACCATGAAATTTATACTAATAGTGCTGAAGGTGATTTTAAACTAAATACTGTACCTGTCAACCCAGAAGCAATTCCTCCACAGTACACAGTGCAATTTTTTGGACTTGACTGGTTTACTACATCTTCAAATCTCAACTGCTTAGTGTTAGCTATATGAAGAAAGTAACAAAGTCCAGACTGTTAGTATTATAAAACCAGTTTTTGATCTGATATTAAAGCTCAGTGGCAGAACGTTTGCCTAACATGTACAAGGTCCCACATTCAATCCCCAGCACCACACACATCTTTTGTTTTATATACCATTTTTAAAATTTTATTTTTTTGTTTTCTTGAGACAGGATCTCTCGATGTAGTCCTGGCTATCCTGGAACTATGTGGACTAGGCTGGCCTCTGCCTCCTGAGTACTGGGATTAAAGGCATACGCTACCACTCCCAGCTACATACAGTTAAGATATGTTCCAGTAGGAGGAACAAAATTTTTTTCTCCATGCTGTTACTTAATAGATTGGAGGTGGGGATCTCGGGTATCCCAGCGTACGCTTGAACTCACTATGATGCTGAAGAGGACTTTGAACTTCTGTTTCTGCCTCCACTCCCAAGGTGCTGAGATTATAGGCATGAGCCTCTATACCTGGTTTATATGATGCTGGGAACCAAACTCAGGGCCTCATGCATGTTAGGCAAGCAGAATGTGTGATCACAATCTACACTTGCAACATATATGCAGATACAACTTACTTTCCTGTGTACTTTTAGGGGCAGGTGGTTTACGTGTGGCCCAATTGGTTCTGATTTGTCGACCTCCCAACCACTGACCCCCCATATGCACAATTGCATTTTCTGCATCCTATGGAGAAAAAAAAAAGAGAGAGAGAAGATAGGAAGAGCAATTAGAAACAAAAACAGATACAGAAGACCCGCTAAGACAAAACGAAAACTGGCACTGCTAAGTCCAATATATCTCATCATCTTTGAGTCCACTAAGCACTAAGATGTTACCAATAAAACAACTTGAACCATAAAGCTGCCTTTTACTTATGGGTTTCAAAATACTAATATAATGTTTAAATTTAAGAACTATGTTTCACTAATATAAATAAAGAAGATAATCCCATTCATCCCCCAAAATCATTTTTCTCCAATACACGCAAATGAGTAAAATAGAAATCTCACAAGGTCATTTTTAAGTGCCTTAATTTTATGGTTGCTTTGTAATGTAATATTTACTAAAGAAAATGTAAAAAGAGGCTAACATACGTACATAACTGCTGTAACAATGTTCATTATGAAAATATGGTTTTGATGAAACGATTAAAATAGAGATTTTCCTTGTTAAAACTGAACATAATTCTCATATTGGTTCACTTCTACTGGTCTTGGGTTTTACTTCTAATTCACTCTGCCTTCACCAGCGCACAGTGCATTTTAATAATCTTCCTTCATTGTGTTATCACCGTAGACTTTTCTAGATATTCTCAAGTTAATGAAAAAATTGTTTTCTATTATTAATGTAAGTTATATTTCTAAGCTAGCATTCAAGAACATTAAGTTTCAATCATTAATTTTAATGAAGCAACTAAATACAGAATAGAAGATTTTTAATTGAGTTAATTGAAAGGACGTACCAGTTTGTTATAAAAAGATACAAAACCATAGCCTTTGGACTTTCCAGTTGCCATGTCTTTAACTACCCGGGCATCCCTGTGAAAAGAAGCACAGCTAAATGAGGGAAGTAAAAGTCACCCTCAAAATAAAAACTAAAAGGAACCACACACACTGTATTGTGAGCATTTTAAAAATAAACTCCAGTTAGCCCTAATTAACTACAGCCATTCCTGAACTCTCCCTAATGCTTCTTTACCTGTTAGAAAAAAGCAGTAGGACAAAAACATGTAATAAACATGCAACCTAATCACATAACCTGTGCTTTCTAACTAGATACTGAAATCTGAAGATTAATAGGAACAACAGTTTCCTTTTCTAATATTCTATTTGCTAGTGTCCTCTAAGATTTACTGATTCTATAAATTAACTGCAACAATGCTAACTACTTTACCATGCAATATCTAAATAGTTAAATGTCTTCTGCCTAGTGATACAAAATATATGAAATATTAAAAAATTGAAAAAGAGGAAAAAATAGGAATTAAAAAGGCATACATGGCCTGTTAACAGATTTCTTTATTTTTCTTGGTCAATTCTCTATCATCATTTTGGAGTTTGGGCAGCTGTAAATTTTGAAAAATTGACATTTTCAGAAATTTAAGAAAGGAGAATAAAAAACTAACAACAACGCTAAGCACACCAGTACGAAAACAACAAATTTACACAGAAATTTTAGTGAGTAAGTTAAAATGATTGGAAATATAGAACTCCACTGAATATAGAATGTTAAAATGTAAATACTAAAGTATGTATATATAAATAATGTATAATAAGAATAAATAGAAATGAGAAAAAAAATCTACAACTGAGTTCCAGTGTGCACAGTTCCTTGCAGTTAGCCTTCAAGATCCTGTCCATTCTTATGAGCAATTCTGCAAAATAACCAGAATGCTATTACTTTTAATTGTGACTTGGACTGTAGAACACCTGCAGGTCTCAGGTATAAATAAAGATCAAAAACAGCAACCTGTATCATTTTATACTAATTTTACAACAGTACTACTTACCACATTTAGATTAAAAAAGCAAAGCAAATATCAAAACAGAAAATTAAGAATTAAATGTTTCTTACAAATAAAATAAATCTATAGAACAACAAGTTATAAAAAAGTTAATAGAAAAGTTGTTGTTCTTAATAAAAACATTTCTGTAGTCATACATTTAATTTAAATTGACAAATATATAATAAATTCATTTTAATCAAAGATCAATTGACATTTTACAAAACTTGCAATCACTTTTAATTTTCCAATATATTTAATCAAATAACAAAATTTGAGCATGTGTATTTTTAAAAATCAACCCNTATTTGTCCCCTCCCTAACAGAATCAATTATCACTTAAAGTCAAATTAATCCCATATTTATTATCTATTTATTATCTAGACAAGAAAACATTTTAATATTGCAATAGTATTACTTTTTCTCAAAGCTAAATATCAAAATACATTTATCATTATATTTAAACACGAACATTTCCAATTTAACCATAATATACTTAAGGATTTGCCTAGATTCCCCCCACTTAAAATTCTTCCAATAAAAGTTTAATACACAATANAAATCACTTAGTTTTTTATTAACCCAATATTCTTAATCATTAAGATTTAAAAACATTTGACAAAAAGCTGGAAGTTTTAACATCCAAATATTTGCTTTAAATATAACCAACAGAATCACTTAAAATTTTAAAACATACACAGGATTATCTGAAAACAAGACCCCAAACACTGAAATGACATCAACATTTGCAACAACATCTACTCAAAAAACAAAACAAAACAAAACAAAAGTAAAAACCAAAGAAAAACACACTAACTAGAGAAAGAAAACTTTGATTCTAATACAAGTTAATGGTACAGTTTTGCCTATCACTACTGAGTCTGACACTGATTATGATACTTACGATATTTTACCAAAGGGGGCAAATGCTGATTTGATATCTTCTGTTGTAATTTCTGGACTCAAATCCCCAACAAACACATGGAAGTGATCTGAAATCAAAGCATTTGGTAATCAAATACTTAAGAAATCAGGCAACACTAAAGGAGGAAAAAACCTTAGGTAAGCTGGTACTGCTGCCAGGATAACTTACGCTTCCACAGTGACATGCAGCAGGAGTACTTACTGGAAGTGTCCTTTTTCTGGCTACTTGGTGTTGTTGCCCAGTTTACTTTGACCTCCTAAAAAAAAAAGAATATATTTAATACAATTATTAGGCATGTCATTATGAGCTGTTAACACTTACCACTTAATAAATCATTTATCAAGTTGGATTATTTGTGTAAAGGCACTAGGCTGAATAGAGATCACTCAATTGCCGATTGTCTATTTTAAATCTCACTAAGAAAGAATACAGACTGATTCAACATGCAAACATATACATTTACTGGATGCCATCATCCCATTATCTTACCTTTCCCAAAATTTTTCTCCCATTCATAGCAGCTAATGCAGCAGCTGCATCTCTGTGTTCATAAAATTCCACAAAGCAATATGGGTCATTGCTTGTATGCTGCAAAACAGAAAATCCAACAGAAGAGTTGACCCTTCTGCTATCGGGTTGCTGAGAAGAAAATCCAGGAAAAAACATTACTGACAGCTAGGAATGCACAAGGTGAGATTGTATAAGCTTATGAAAGCCTAACACTTAAGACTTAAGCTGAACGTCAGAATACTGTTGTATTCAAGAAGAGCCACATAAATAGAAAAGAATCATGACTGTGAGAATTAAAATATACAAGTCTGGTGATGTACGCTTAGTAAGACAGAACTTTTAACTAGCCCTAAATCTCTACCACCTCAGGTTTAGTGAAGACTNTTTCTTACCACTGCTTTTTTCTTACAACATTACTCTTATTATTAGGCTTTGCTTTTTTCAAGATAGGGTTTCTCTGTGTNGCTCTGGCTATCCTGGAACTCACTCTGTAGACCAAGCAAGCCTCAAACTCCCTTCCCTTCCCTTCCTTTCCCTGCCTCTGACTCCCAAGTGCTGGGGTATTACACCATCACCTGGCTCCAACATTATTTTAAAAGGCTGATTTCTACTTAGGTATTACAATCCTTCATATACTATATTCCAGACTTATAGGGGAAAAAATACAAAAAAGCAGCTGGGCATGATAGCACACGCCTTTAATCCCAGCACTCGTGAGGCAGAGGCAGAGGCAGGCGGATTTGTGACTTTTGAGGCCAGCCTGGGCTACATAGAGAGTTCCAGAACAGCCAGGGATAGATAGAGATACCGTCTCAAAAAACAAACAAACAAAATATATAGAAATGAGTCCATTTTANCTCTAATCAAAACTAGGGTGGTAGCTATTACAATTTACAGCATTTTGATTGCTACACAAATTGGATATAATATGTATTCCTTGTCTAGAAGAAAGAAAATAGAAAAATTCAAGATTTGTAATTAGTTACTGAAATGAGTACTCCATCTTCCAAAATAGACATGATAGCTAGACATGATTACATAGAGCTAAAACTCTAGCACTTGGGAAGCGGAGGCAGGAGGATCAGAAGACTGTAAATTCAAGGCCACCATATGTACACACACATATGAAAGATAACAGCTTTAAAATAAAATTTTTTTAGAAGGCCCAATATACTGGAGATCGAAGATATTTTGAATATGTCTTCCAGTGTCCAGCA
>LZPO01099884.1:651906-664593 GCA_001675575.1 Neotoma lepida | reverse complement strand
CTCTGTGTAGCCCTGGACCAGGCTGGCCTAAAGGCAGGCACCACCACTGCCCCACTATATTGTTTCTCTTATAATGCCTGTTTCATCTTTTGTTTGTTTGTTTTTGAGACAAGGTCTCACCACATGACTCTGGCTGGCCAGGCATGCCTATCCATCTTCACACTTAACACACTGTTGCCAGCACATGCTAAGTAGAGTTTTAGGACAGTAAAACTAGGATTAAATTTTTTTTTTTTCATTTTTGGCACTTTCACAGAAGATTCACTTCTATTGCTAATCTTCACAAACTCAGCATGTAGTTTTCTTATTAACTTCAGAATTTTCACCTTATCACTTAAAGGAAGCACTTTCTGTCTTATCTTTGGGATTTCTGAATTATCTGCATTACTTCACACTGAGGCCATTATTAAGTTCAAGTTACTGGAACNTGAGTACTAAATAGATGCTTCGGTCATTTGATGACAGTCACTAAGTGACTAATGGGTGGGCAGCATGCACAACCTGAATATGTTGGACACAGAAACACTTTGTGTCTCATTTGGACACCAAGAGAGAGAGATTTCACCACACTACTCAGATCTGCATTTCAAAATTTTTGAATTGAGCTGGGCATGGTGGCACACGTCTTTAATCGAAGCACTCGAGAGGCAGAAGCAGGCAGATCTCTGTGAGTTTTAGGACAGTCTGGTCCACACAGCAAGTTCCAGAACAGTCAGGGCTACATAGAGAGACCCTATCTCAAAAACAAAAACCAAAACCAAACTTCTAAACTGTTCTCTTGTGAAATTTTCCATTTCCATTTATATTTTGAACTGAAGTTGATCAGAGATAAGGGAAGATTACTGTAAATATTTATATCACATTATTTGATCCATGTTTTAAAACTTAAGTCAATTCNCAGCTCAACTGTCAGATGTTAAAATCTTTAATGTTGCCAGGCGGTGGTAGCATGTGTCTTTAATCCCAGCACTTGGGAGGCAGAGGCAGGTGGATCTCAGTGAGTTCGAGGCCAGCCTGGTCTACAAAGCGAGTTCCAGGACAGCCAGGACTGTTACACAGAGAAACCCTGTCTTGAAAACCAAAGGGGGAAAAAAAACCCAAACTTACAATGTTTGTCTTAAAATTATATATATATTTATATATATTTTACATATCATTATATTATGAAAACTAGAATCTATAACATCTAATATATTAAAAAAAATTTTAAAACAGGTGGATGTGGTTACCCAGGCCTGCAGCCCCAACACTCAGGGATATCAGCACACGTTCAAGGCCAACATGGTGAGTTTCAGGGCTATGTAGTAAGGCCCATCTCAACAATAAAGACCAAATAAAAAGAAATCATAGAACAAAGAACAGGATTCTTTTTGTGGGATTTATTGATTGATTGATTGATTGATTTGGTTTTTTGAGACAGGGTTTCTCTCTATGTAGCCCTGGGTGTCCTGGAACTCACTTGGTAGGCCAGGTTGGCCTCAAACCCAGAGATCCCACTGCCTTCCAAGTGTGCGCCACCACTGCCCAGCTAAGAACAGGATTCTTTATATAACAAAATCGAGTTTATTTTATTTGTTTTTTTGTTTTTTGTTTTTGTTTTTTGTTTTTCGAGACAAGGTTTCTCTGTGTAGCTTTGGCGGCGCCTTTCCTGGAACTCACTTGGTAGCCCAGGCTGGCCTCGAACTAACAGAGATCCGCCTGCCTCTGCCTCCCAAGTGCTGGGATTAAAGGCGTGCGCCACCACCGCCCGGCTCAAAATCGAGTTTATAAAGGAAGCTGTCCAGATGTTAGGTATTCCTTCCTGCAGTTCATGTCCTTAGATACGTCCTGCCTAGACCAGTGCCAAGCAACACTCTAGCAATCAGTTGAGTCCTTACCTTAATTAGTCTGGTCACCAGTGTTGGATGACATAAATGTCAAAACAGAAAAACAGAGATTTTTAAACTATTTACAAGTTCAAATCTAGGAACTGTAAGATATGATTACGTTGTAAAGAGTTCTATTCCTCAAATGTCTATACACATAGATTTTTAAANATTTATCGAATGTCTCTCAAAAACGTTCTAGAGACTCTTTCCATTTTCTCCATCCTCTGCACCCTGAAGTCACTCAAGTCCATTGTCACCCCAGCCGACCAGACACTGAGCCTGTGCACTAACTCACCACTGACTCTCCACCTCTTTTCTGTTCTTCCACATTCACAGTAGCTAACTACCATCCTTCCTCCTATAAATGTTCTCCTCTGTTGGTGCCACAACATATCTGGTGTCCCCACTTCCTCACTGGAGGATGTTTCAGAAGGTTGTTTGTCCCTCCTTCACTCTGACTAGAACTCAGGCCCCCTACTCTCTTCTATCATCTCTCTCTAGTGCCTTTACCTAGTCCCATGGCTTCAAATATTACTGTACATTTCAGCACTGGTCTCTCCAGAATTCCAAACTCATTTCCAACTGCCTCCATTTATATAGCCAAAGTGTATCTTAAATTTAACACAGCCAAAACAGAATCTCGATTGCCACCACTCCCCCATCCGTCCTGTGCCTTTCTCAGCCATTCCCATTTTAGCAAGTAGCATGTTAACACCCGCACAATTGCACTGACAAGAATCTTAAGTCTCCCTGATTCCTATAGACATTCTAGTCCTATTGCTCTTACCTCCAAAATAAAACTCTGAATTTATCTACTCTTTCTTCACCACCACTCTAAAACTCAACAATTATCATCTCTATATAGACTAGTAGAATAAATCTGTCTGGTTTTTCCACTGCTCTTGTACCCTACAATCCTCCACACAGGACAATCTTTTTTTTTGGTTTTTCGAGACAGGATTTCTCTGTGTAGCTTCGGAGCCTATCCTGGAACTCACGCTGTAGACCAGGCTGGCCTCGAACTTACAGAGATCCGCCTGTCTCTGCATCCCTAGTGCTGGGATTTAAGGCGTGCGCCACCACTGCCTAGCCCCAGAACAATCTTTTAAAAATACAAATTAAATGCTGGGCATTAGTGGCACACGCCTTTAANCCCAGCACCAGGGAGGCAGAGGCAGGCAGATCTCTGAGTTCGGGCCCAGCCTGGTCTATAGAGTGAGTTCCAGGACAGGCTCCAAAGCTAAACAAATTAAACCCTGTCTTCTCCCTGGCTAAATCTCTCCAATGACCTGGCATTCCAACTCCAACTCTGTCATGGCCCACACTGCCTATGTTACTCTGATTCTTGCCTGTCTTGTTAAGACTCTTTCCCCACCACTACCCTTTACCACCCACCAGATTCCAGTCATCCTCTGTACCAAGTTGAAACCTTTGCTATTTGCTTTTCCTCTGCTCCATCCAGTCTTTAACACAGATGGTACCATCTTGATATTCCTGCCTAGACTAAGAGAAGTGACATCTCCCCTTACGTGTGGCCTCAGCCTCATCAGTCACTTGGTCATCATAGAACATTTATTCTCTCCCATGGCTCTTATCTCTATTCTTCTGGAACTTCGTATGCTTCTCCATTGTGTTCACAGTGCTTTAATAGTGCCCATGAAAAATATATTTCCCATTAATTGAAGAATAAATGTACAAAGGAATGAAAAGAAGGAAAAATATANACCAGAATNAAAGGTAACTATCATCAAATAGAAGATTAANAGGCCAATGCTCTTCACAGATTTCTACAGTTGTAGGCTAGAACATCAGTTTCAAACATTCTTGCCTCATCACCTACTGGCATCTCTATGACTAATTCCACTTCAAACTCTACCTATGCATCTACTGAGGAAACAGATGTCTGGTTTTTCTTTTTCACAGGCATTCCTGTTCTGCCATAGGATCCATCAACATTCTTCTCTTCATATCCTTCTTCCTCAGACTCCACTANAGGAGAGTATTCATTATCCTTTGGTCTGTGCTCTGACTCCTAGTAGATACTTCCCATGACCCACAACCACAATGGATATTCCCCTCATGTTCCCACAGCAGCTTAAGCTACTTGATTCTCTAGCACTTACAGTCTATATCCTATGTGAGTGTTGACTTCAGTCCCCTACAAGCCTGTAAAATCTTACGGGGCCAGGAACTCTCTTATTCACCACTGGGTTCTTAGCACTTCCCANAGTATCTAGTACACAGCAGTCAAAACAATGTTGATAAATAAGCAGAAGAGAAGACTGACATATGCATCACTGGGTACAGCTAGAGTCTTAACTGAGAAAAGTACAAATTTTTCTTTGAAAAAAAGACAACACACACTTTTGGATTTTATTTTGGTGCTAGGGGTTGAACCCAGGGCCTTTCATATTACAAGTGCATGTTCTACCACTGAGCTACATTCCTAGCCCAAATAAAATGATTCTAACAGTTTAAATTCCGATGTAGAGAAATTATTCAGTTCTTAGTACTTACTAAAGACACGTAAGATGCATGTATGCTGCTCCCCTGTGCACATAATAACCGAGTGTTGACTTCAACACTTACCAGTCCCTGAACTTGAAATGTCGATTGAGTTCTCAGCATTTGCACTGGAGTATGTGAAATGCCATCATCTTCCATCTTCCCCGATGGCTATTTACAGGCAGATCACCTGACGTTAACTATAGCATGAAGGACTACGCAAGAACAATGCAGAGTCTGCCGCCTCACCTAGCTTACTGACCAAACCAATGGACTAAGTCAGTACCACCGCCTCACCTAGCTTACTGACCAAACCAATGGATTAAGTCAGTACCACAAACCTGAATCTCTCTCTCTCANGAATAATTTGAGGCTTAAATTAAAACGAATTTTTAAATGGTGTCAATCAACTCATATATCATCTAAAAATGTTCAACATCAGGCAACAGATGACACTCCTAACTGGGAAGATCTTACCTCTGTTATCATTTTACAGCTTTTACAGGGTCCGATCTGACTGAATAACTGAAGTATAAGGACTTCTGTCACATCTCTGGAGAGGTTACCTACGTATCTAAATGAAAGAGAGAAAAAAAATTATCAGCAACGTTTTAGTTACAGCTCTAATGTGTTATTATTTGTCATCATCTTTTATTTCAAGTTCCTGTCTATAATAAATTTTTTCTGGTTAGTCTATGATAGCTATATTTTCAACTTCAGAATAATTTGTAACATAAATATGACAAATATTGATTTACTGAAACATCTTGATGATGAACTAATACTAGACAGTAGTTATTAGTAGGGTTCATCTTAACACTGCCAACCAAAACAATTACATGAACAAAGAAGAGAGGGAGAGTCAAGTTGCTCTAGCAAAGCAGAGAGTAGGTGGGGTAGAGGAACTGGGGTCTGCTCCAGTTTGCGCTAAAGAAGACTGTTAGTGATGGCACATCTTCATTGTTTTAAGAACAATGGAACTGAATAATTTAAACTTCCTATCAGCATCAACAAAACAATCTTTAGATAACAAATAAAAGAAATTTAAGAAGAGTTCTTTAGAAATTCAGAGAAAAATTAAGACAGACCCAAATATACTTTTGACTGGATATTTAAAGGTTTGAGACTTTTTTCCCTGATTAAAAATTTTAATGAGAAAAAAGAAAAATCACCACCTAACCCCCAAGGGATAACCACCTTGGTTTATGTCTTTTACAACTTGATTTATGTCTTACACTGCATTTAAGTTATCTCAGTAAGTTGCCAATGTCTTTCTGGTTCTCAACAAATAATACCTTAAATGTTCATTTGTCATGAACCACTTCATAAGCAAAAACATTACTTGTAAAATGTGAGTTTCTTCTGGGAAGTAAAAGGACACCATTTTACTTTTCTGACCACAATATAATTAGGAAACAGTGCTGAGACCAAAATAAGGCTTGCAACAGTTGCCACGTTAAATACTTACAAAGCTTTTAAATTAAACATGCTAAAAGAAAAACATGCTGGAGAAAGCTAAGGTTAAGAAAAACCTAAAATGATTGGTTAAGAATGGGTAGAAACTAGGGCTGGAGAGGTGGCCCAGCCATTGAGCATGCTTGCTGTTCTTGTTGAGGACAGAGTTCAGTTCCCAGCACCCAGGTCTGGCAGCTCACAACTGACTGTAACTCCAGTTCCAGGGGATCCAACACCCTCTTCTAGCCTCCTCCGGCACCTGTGTACCCACGTGTATACACATGTAATGAACACACAGGGACACACACACACACAAAATTAAAAATAAAAAAAAAATAACAAGAAAAAAATTCGTAGCAACTTCCCAGCTTAGTTAAGAACCTCACAACAGTGGTTACCAATAACCTCAGGATACATGTTCTAAGGCTGACATACAAGTCCAGTGCTACTGAAACAAAAGAATAAACTATCTGACAAACTGGTTTAGGTCCAGTATGCCATCTTTTCCTTATAATTAAATGGAGCTGACCCACTGTAGGCCATACAGTGATTTTTTTTTTCCAGCAGTAGCAAATAGTTAAAGGATTATGAGTTAGCCATAAATATCTGCTTGCCCCTTTTCACTCACAGGGACTTTATGAGCCTGTAACTATGGGATAACTTCCTTTTGTAAAAGAGACCCAGAATAAAGAAAATGAGCAGTGATCTTGATTTTCTAAACACTAGTTCATCTGACCAGGCTAGTCTGCAGAAGGGAAGGGAAAGCAGTGACTTTAAAAAGTGAAGCTAGCCAGTAACAAAACTAAACAATAGAACACCATTTTACTATAGCAAAATTTTGATGATTTAAACAATTTTAAGTTTGTGTTGATGTTTAAGAACATTCATTTAAGAAAAAAATGCATGTTACTTTTCACAGCTAAGTCACAATAAAAAAGCTGTTTTTGTTTTAACAAGACTTTCATTTTAAGTCAACCCATTTCCAATCAGTCAGGGAACTCCCAGGTTCCAGAGGCACATTGATGTATATAATTAATTTCCGTATCCAGCACTGTCAAAGATTAAAAACTGTTAACATTCTAGTTTCGAATGCCANGAAATATTTATAGAAAAGTCCAGTGCTAAGGTATCCTATTTTTCAAATACTTCTAAGAGTTAACTGCTAAAGCAGTAGACTACATTTTAAAAACATATAAAGCCTTCTGTAACACAGAGAACATCTTAGTTTGTCCAGATGGAAAGGATACAATTCAGTATGTAATTTCACCTAAATTTATCTAATTTTAGACTGACTTTTCTACTCAAGGTTCTATAATTTATGTATCTAACAGCAGCACAATTTATATTTTCAAAAATACTGTAGTATACTGTGTCTTTTACATTATCAAAAAATAATCCATCCCAGAATAATTCTAACAAAGGTATTTAAGGCAAAATTCAACGCTGAACCTAGTAAGCACCATCTTTCGTAGCTTAATGAATTTGATATGTTTCTTTCAAACAATATTTTCTATACTTCACCTTCTGCTGCAGCTAAGTAGAAGCAAGTATATCCTAAAGTTCCAAGTTCTTAAATATGCAATTTTACCCGAAGAACATGTACAAAACAACAGATGAAGACAAATGGCTTGAGTTCTTATAGTAACAGAAAACACTTAGGAAATCCCAAAATGATTTTTAACTCAAGGAAAAAATAAGGAAAATGCATACCTTACAGTCTATTTTGTCTTCTAAGAACAGGAACTGTAGGAACTGAAGCATTAATAACTGAAAATGATATCTTTACCCCTAACATTGGGTCTAAGATCCAATGGAGACTAGAAAACTTGGCAGTTTCACAGCAGGCAGAAGTTCACATTGCCAGTGAACTACTTCCTATGTCCAACTGGGCAGAAATTAAGAACACTGTGCCCTGCAGAAAGCTAATGACAGCTTTTCCACTGAATGTGCTCTCACTCTGAAAAGTAACCCCACCAAGGCTGAAATTACCAGCACTTTTATCCATAATACTGTAGGGCTAAATTTCCATAAAGGTAGTTGTAGTTTTTCAATTATTCTTAACAAGTTCCTATACAAAAGGAGATTTTCAACAATAACCCTCAATAGCCCTCTAAAGGACTGTCCAAGCTGTCACTACCTGATTTCAGGAAGGAGGCAAAGTTGAAGAAAGGCACCATAGCATCGGGTAACTAACCTGACCAAGGACCTCTAAAGGATGGACCCATACAAGCTGTAAAGAAACAAAGATGACCAAGTTGAACCAGCTTGATCATAGCCACAATATAGCTAAACCAATGGTGCAGCCAAGTCTATGAGATCTTAAATTGTTTTCTTCTTTGTTCACAGATGTTCAGAATACACTCTAAACCAAAGGCTTAGTTCCTCCTTTTTACTGAGTATCAGGAAGAATAAATAGCCTTAAAGGATGGCATTGAATAGTATGGTTTTATCCCAGATGCACAATTTCTAGGGTTTTCATACACCTAAAGTAAACTACAATTGACCGCTATAATTTAGTGACACACTGTGGGTTCAGATACCACAGATCAAATCACTGCACTGCAAAGACACAACCCAAGGCTGAAACATGTCCTACAAGGCTGGTCTACTTCAAACACCAGTATCACATATTGCGATCTCATTGGTTTGTTTTTAATACATAATACTACTAAATACCCCAAAATAAATTATCAAATGAAAATGAGGAACATCAGAAAACAGACCTTTAAAACAACTATATGGCAAATAAGATTTCAGACTCAACATCAAGGCAATTTTATACCACTTTAAATATCATCAAATAAATTAGTAATACTGTAGATAATGAATATTTAAAGACCTACCTAGGCTATAAACACCATATTGTTTTCTGAAGATAGAACCATATGTCTTAGCTTGTGTGTGTCTGCAGGAAGAAAACCTTACTAGTAACACACAGGCATTTTAAAGTAAACATGTTAAGATAAACTTTATTTAGAGTACATTGTTTTAAAACATAATAGCCACTTGAGAAACCTAATCCATAGATCACAATGCAAAATATAGGCTCTTCATAAACAAAATCAAATCCTATTAAATATCTGCTTTGATGTCAAGACTTTACATTAGGTTTACACACACATGTATAGATAGATAAATCAACAAACTTCATTAAGTATGACAATGTCCGCCTATAATTTAAGTCAATCAGAACTTTTAAAAATGCTTCACACTAATTTAACCAAAGAAGTACAACTTTAAGATTATTGAGTACCTCTTACNTTCCAAGGAATGAACTAAGTGCAGGAAGGGTTAAGACCTAGGAAGCAGCACAGTCTTTGTATTTAAAAACAAAACAAAACCCACCACGACTTCCCATGGAGAAAAGTGGGAAAAGGAAGACATCATAAACACATACTGACATACAGGAACAACAGAGCTTAAGATGTTTATTCACCCCTATGTACACATCACAGTTTGAGATACCAAACACAGACACATGAAGTGTGTTTCAGGGGGAAAAAAAAACAAAAACAAAAAAAACAGAAGATCCGAGATGGTAAATGTATGAAATAATAAAATTTAGCTCTGGTCTAAAGAATACCTAATAGTGGATGCAAAGACAATTTACAGGAATAAAAGGGGGGGGAAAAAGGCATACTATGTAACAGACAAATGCCAAGAAACCTCTAAGGAACAAGGAGATGCAGTAAATGAGACATGAGAATTTACCAATTATCCANTAGCTATTATGACGCAATGATGACATTTCAGGTATTTGAGATACAATGTAACTGCCATCTTCCTTGAACGTATGCTTGCTAGGCCTTAAGCCTAGCTTTCCCAGATGCTTCTATCTAATTACACACTGCTAACTATTAAATGCCAAGCCTTGGCTTAAACAAACGTTGAAGAACAAATTTCAAGTTTTGTCTCAATTATCTTTTTTTCTGGGAAGACAGAAAAAAAAACAACCACACAAAAATTTTTACTACCAAATTTTTCATTTAGGGGTACGATATGTTTAGGATGTTTTTCAAATTTTCCAAACAAGATGTTAAGAGAAATAAGAATGGAAAATATAAATAATGCTTTTAAAAAAGGAGGTGGGGTATCAACATTGCCTGTTTACTGAACATATTTTCTGTGGTAAGAATGAAGCTCTGAGAAGCTAGTCAGAGGTCCTGAGTGTCCATTCAGCGTCGTTCATTCCCCAAAAAGTACTTTCCCCATCAGCTAACCCAGCCAAGTGGACTCTGATCATCATATCAATCAATACCAGGCAGAGCGAGGCAAGAGAGACAATGCAGCAGCAGGCTGACTCTGTGTGCGTACTTACTCCACGCAGGAGTAGTAGGCCTGGAGAGGCTGGGAAAACCCAAGGTGTTCACTTTAAACAATGAATTGGAAATTACTCAGACGAAGGAAAAAAAAGAGTGCCACACTATTTGGAAAGGAATACAGACGCTGAGTCATCACTCTGCATTGGGAAAGGAAGGGAAACGCCAATTAAGCGGTTGGAAGATGCAATTCATTCATTAGATTGGGCATCAGGTGAAATACAACAGCGAGACCGCGGAAAAAAGAAACACCCAAAGACACGCATCAAATAGCGGGAGAAGACATCCTTTAATCCAACTCTGATGGTCCTGACGCACACAACGATTAGGAAGCGGCATCANCAACTGAGCGAAAGGAGTTTAACTGGTTGTCAGTTTGGCGTAGTGAGCGCTCAAAGTAAACTTCGTTATCCAAGGGACAGAAGTGGTGCACGGCGGCAAAAAGCAATCTCTTTGGCACTTCAAAAGCAGAGGGCGCTGAGCGGGTGTTTCTGACAGCGTGGGGCACGTGGGGCAGAATGGGACAAGGGGCTCCTCTGGTTAAAGAGTGGCAGGCTCGGGAAAAGGACCCGGAGCGACTGAAGCTGAGGACGTGGACTGCTGAGGACGTGGACTGAGTCTGAGTACTCACGCCAAAGGATGCAGCAGAGGTCCCACCCCCGCCAAGCCCTGCCCCCGTGGGGACCCACAAGCTCCCGGCTCAGCCCGGAGACCCCAAAGCACAGGGGGAGCCGGAGCTCTCCCGGGTCTGACAGCCTCAGCCGTGCACAAGCCCAGTCTAGGAAGAGTGTGCAAAGAAGGGTTCGGGAGGGGAAGGTCGAGACGAGCCCTAGACCCTAGGAAGTTAACTGAGTTCGGGGGGAAGGGAGGGCTTCCTTCTCTGGGAAAGAGGGACAGATGAGGAATGCACTTCGCAGCGCGCCACCTCGACGCCGGGCTCTCGGCTTCGGGTCCCAGTCTCCTGCTCCCTCCCTCGGCATCCCGCGTGCCCGGGCAGCTCGGTGCCTGGCACTCCCGGTCTCGGGTACTCACAGAGTCCGGGGCTGTCCGTCGTCTTCCATCATGGTGGGTGCGACGGAGTGATCCCGGGACAAGGGGGAGGGCAGGGCTGGGGAGGGGAGGGGGTGGGAAGGAAGGGGAGGGGGGCTCCGGGCTCCGGCTGGGGACAGAGGAAAAGATACTGAACCCAGCTCTCCGGTCCGCTCCCCCCAGCCCGCTCCGGACACTGAGCTCCAACCAGGAGGAGCAGGAGGAGGAGGAGAACGAACAAAATGGCCGCCGCCACCAGCCAGGCAGGAAACGCGGCAGGGCGCAGGCGCGGCCCGCCAGGTCACTGCTCAGGCCAGCTGCGACGGCCTGTCCGGCAAAAGTGGCTCAAAGAACAGAAAACTAGCAGAAGAGTACACCCTGACCCCGGACACGACGGGCCACGTCGTCGCTGTGGGCCTAAGGGCCAGGCCAGCTCCAAGAGACACACGACACCCAGAGAAAAGCCGCGAAGTCAAGTCTCCGGGAATCGTGGTCCCGGGAAAGCGGGGGAAGCCCTTCTCCAGGGGCCTTCTGGGAACTGTAGTCCAAGGAAGACCGGGCGCCTGCCGGAGCGCGAAGGAGAGGTTTCTGGGTAGTGTAGTCGTACGTGAGAAAGTGCCTCGCTAATGTAGTCAGGCTGCCGAGAGAGAGCGAGGATTAAAAGGCGGGCGGCCGAAATGAGACCGCCGCTGTCCGGGAAGTAAACTACAAATCCCAGAGTGCCTCGCGCCGGGGGCCGCCCTAGGATCGCTTCTAGCATCTTAAGGCTCTTCTGTTGGCCCACTGTGAGCTTCTGCTCCGCCTCCGTCCAGCCCCAGAGCGGTTTCTTCAACTGCGGCTCAGGCGATGTGATGGGTCCGCGTGGTTCCCCAGTCAGCCAGCCTGGCGGGCCAGAACTGATGGTCTGTGTTCAGCAACCGCCGGCTCACGCGACGGGCAGGAGACAGGCACTTTGAACTGGACCCAAAGGGACACTAGTGGACATTGGGCTGCACCAGAGCCCGCCTCGTCCCTGAGCTCGTTTTCCTGAGTGATAGGCCTTTCTAGTCTAGGTACACCGCTTGTAACTTGCTTTAAAATTCCAGAGGGCTCGCCACCCATTATCTCATCGGATTAGTGGATAAGAGGCAAAAGAGCAATCCCTCGTGAAAATGACTTGTGCCTCTACTGCTCTTTCAAAACCCTAGTTAAATCTAAAAAATGCGCGTGGTGGCGCACAGTACTGCTGAGCAGGGGGGATAATGGGTTTAAGGCCAGCCTGGAATTACATACGAAGATCTCATCAAAAACTAATAATCAGTGAAAACAGCAAAGAAGCTCAGAGCCTGAGACCTATGCTAAAACATGGTCTGGATGAGGTATTGGATATGGAGTGCTAGTCTTGCGTTACTAGGGCAAGAGAGGCGGTAGAGCCGGGCACACGCCTTTAATCCCAGCACTCCGTGGGGCAGAGGCAGGCTGATCTCTGTGAGTTCGAGGCCAGCCTGGTCTACAGAGTAAATTCCAGGACT
>LZPO01099884.1:599401-614385 GCA_001675575.1 Neotoma lepida | reverse complement strand
GAGAGAGAAAGAGAGTAAGCATGGGCTTTTGAAACCTAAAAGCCAGTGACACAATTCTTTCAACAAGGCCTCACCTACTCCAACAAGGCCACACTCCCTAAACCTTCTAATTCTTTCAAATGGTGTCATTCCCTAGCATTCAAATATATGAGCCTATGGGGGCCATTCTTATTCAAACTACCACACCAACCATGTTTTTAGAGACTTAAAAGGCAAAAGCATATTCTTCAGAGACGTGGCTTGCTTTGGTGAGGATAGCTAACCTTAACATTGCAGAAGCCTCTGCAAGCTTCANAGCCTGGAGTTCAGAACCCATGCCCTATAGCCAGTCCACCTGAAATTACAGTCTCCTGTGCGACTGCGGGAGAGTTCCCTTAGCTCCGTATACCTCGGTTTCCTAATCTGTGAAATGGCAGTTTAACAGCCTCCCTTTGGAGCTTCTTGTTAGGATCTAGTAAGTCCTNTAAGGATTAAGCTCTTAGAGGACATTATTTGGGCTCAGCGGTAGAGAGACCTTGGGTTTAATCCCCAGGGAAAAGAAGGAGGAAGAGAGGAGGGAGGGGGGAAAGGAGGAGGGGGAAGAGGAAGTTTTATGTGGCATATGGAAAGCTCCATGGGGGGGTAGGAAAGATGCCTCAGCAGTTAAGAGCATTTGCTGCTGAGTTCAGTTCCTAGTACCCATGGCCAACAGCTCACAACCATCTCTAATTCCAGTTCCATGGGATCTGATGCCATCTCCTGGGTTTCACAGACACCTGAACTCGTGCACATACATACAGCCACATACACATACATACAGAGTGAAAATAAAATAAATCTTAAAAAAGAAAGCTTCATAGAAGTTCTTCCTATTATACTTTGGTATAAATAAATCAATCTGCATCTGTGCCCTCATGAAGCCATCTATACTTAATAAGTTTGTATTTGGCATTAGCTACCACAGTGATAACAAATGGAGTTAATTAATTGGTCTTACAGAAGAANCTATCCCATCCATCACCAAGTTCTTCGGCTTTTTGCTCTGAAATATGCTTTGACTCTCTTTGGTTCTTTCCCTGGTAGGTGAGAACTAAGCCGTGAAGTGTAAGTTCTGGTTCTCCACTCNCCAACTGTGGNGCACTGGGTAATTTTCCTTTTTAAAGATTTATTTATTTAATCCCAGCACTTGGGAGGCAGAGGCAGGAGGATCTCTGTGAGTTCGAGGCCAGTCTGGTCTACAGAGTGAGTTTCAGGACAGCCAGAGTGATTACACCTAGAAACCCTGTCTCAAAAAAAAATGATGTATTTATTATTTTTATTTTATATGTATGAGTGTTTTGCTTGCATGTATGTTTACATACTGTGGCAGTAATGGGAGAGAGATGTGGCCTTGTTGGAAGTAGGTGTGGCCTTGTTGGAGGAGGTGTGTCACTGAAAGGGTAGGCTTTGAGTTCTCCTATGCTCAAGATAGCTCCCAGAGGGGCACATAGTTGCTTCTGCTGCCTGCAGATCTGGATGTGAAACTCTTGGCTCCTTCTCCAGCACTATGTCTGCCTGCATGCCACTGTGTTGCACCATGATGATAATGGACTAACCTCTGAAACTGTAAGACATCCCCACTTAAATGTTTTCCTTTGTAAGAGTTGCCATGGTCATGATTTCTCTTCACAGCAATAGAAATCCTAACCAAGACAGATGGGGAATGTGGGGGACTTGAATATAATTAATCAAAAAAACTTTAGGAAATTCTAGTGGGTTTTCCTTGGATGAGGGTAAACTCCAGGCATGAATCCAATAAGATCAAACTTAAAAGGTGAGGTGGTGAGATGGCTCAGTGGGTAAAGGTGCCTGCTACCAAACCTGGCCACTTGAGGTCCATCCCCCAGGTCCACAGTAGAAAGAGACAACTGACTCTTTTTTTTTGTTTTGTTTCTCGAAAAACAGATGGATGTATCCCTGGCTGTCTTGGAACTCGATCTGTAGACCAGGCTGGCTTCAAACTCACAGAGATCCGCCTGCCTCTGCTTCCCAAGTGCTGGGATTAAAGGCGTGCGCCACCACCGCTGGGCTATGAGAGAACTGACTCTTGCAAGTTGTCTTCCGATGTCCACATACATGTCATGCCATTCATGTACCCACAGACATACACACAAAATAAAATATAATAAAAATTTAAAGTCTAAAAGAATAAAGAGAAAAAGATATATCAGAAATGCTTCCTTCATACAGTTGTCTAAATATTTAAAATACATTTCCAAATAATGATGGCCTTTCTATACTGTTTATGCATTTATGGTTATTAACATAAAAACATCAAGAATGGAAATAGTGCACACTGTTGCGGTTCTTTCTTACTTGCAAAAAAACAAAGCTTCTTTTTATCCCTGAAAAGAGATCAAACTAAACCAGTTTGACCTGTTGGGGTGAATAGCTGCTCCCCAGTAGAAGAATATGATCTTCAGAAACAAACAACAAATCAAAACATCTCATTAAACTAAGGATGAAATTCCAGACAGACCCAAATGAAGCCATGAAAAAGAGCTCTTCAAAATGTCATACCTTATTTTTCTAGAAAAAAAGGGAACAGCTTTGGAGAAATGTTATAAGTAGGTTTTTTGTTTGCTTTCACAATAATTTAGTGAAGAGACTAGCTTTTTTTTTTTAAGTGTTTTCAAGCTTACACAAGAGTATGTGTCCAACAGCCAAGCTGTGGCCCAGAAACAGCAGAGCCCTTAAAAGCTTGGCTTCTAGAAAATTCTCTCATCACTGGGGACACGCCCCAAGGCCCTATGCTTTCTGTCTGTTTATATTTAGACCNTTCACATTGATTAATGAACATGGATGCTCTGTGAATGTGAGGGTCTTGGTTCAAGAGCAAGGAAGTCGATCCGATAACGAGATCGTACTGAAGAATCCTATTTTACAGCTGAAGATGAATTACTCTTCTTTCCTTCAGCTCTCCTCTCTGGGCGACGGAATCACCAGTGTCTGTTTCGTAGTTTTATGTGTTGTCTGGATTGTTTACAAGTGTGTATTTTGGAACATGAGGTACTAAGGACGAAGCGGTCCTTACAACCATCATTGCCAGAGTCCTGACACTTTTGGGGACAGGGTAAGGGATTAATCATGCCACAGGTTATAATTCACTAATTCCATAACACTTATCCAGCATCAGTTTCTGCTAAGAATGGAATGAAGTTAGCCACAGGGGTACACACATGCAAAAGATCCCTGCTTATGTTCTAAAGATGGAGATGTGCATTATAGACATACTTCTATTAGGGAGTCCAGTTNCAGCCATGACAGCAGCCAGGAGGGAGGCATGAGTACCAGGGGCATCTGTGGCCCCTTGACTGGCTCCTTCTTGAACCTGGCTCTACACATTTGCTCCTGTGAATGTGTTTCCCACTCAGAAGGCCCTTTCTTCTTCCCCAACCTACTTAAACTTGACCTTGACCCAGACCCTGCCCATTCATTTCCATCTCCTTCTCAAGGCCTCCCTGGCTGGAGGTATCTCTCCGATTGGCATCTCTCACCCTGACACTGTCAGGAAGCATATCACCTTGAAACAGGCAGCCAGAAAGTGTTTTCGAAAAAAAAAAAAAAAATTGATTCCTCACTTGGGCCTGCCACACAACTAAATTCAGGATTTATGTCTGTCTCATTTACTGTGTGTCCCCTGCTTGTCCCTGTAACAGGTCAGCATGTAAATCACTCAAGGAGGGTCTGTCTAACTTATTTCATCCTTCCTCAAAGCAGAAGGCACAAGATAAGTCATTGTCCTAAACCTGCAGTCACCTTAGATTCCAGGAAGAGCAAATTCCACAGGAAAGATATTCCCATCCCCAGATGAGGGCACTTACCCACGATGGTGAGGCTGGAGCAGAAGTAACCATCTACTGAGAACCAGACTGTGTCCCTCAAGTGATGACGGAGACGAGGACTTCTTCAGACCACCTTGCAGAACTGACACAAAGCTCAATCAACCACAACCTGACCAGGATTGCCTCCCCCACGACTCTCACCTCCCCCACTCCCACCTCCCCCCCCATTCTTCCTCTATTGAAATCTAAACTTCATGTCGGTACCCAGAAGACAAAGTCCAGCTCACTTTACATCTGTCTTCCTCTTCCCAACATACTCACTCTGAATCAATAGCCTTCCTCGGCTTTTCACTATCAAATTGGTGTGTTGGGCTGGGTGGCAGATCCTCACTCTTTTGGAACTGTGTGAGCCTATGCTTTCTCCCGAAAAGCTCCAGTTACAACCTCTGATGATCACGAAACTTATGTCTAATTAGTCAAGTTTTCCCAGAGAAGCAGTGTGTGTGTGTGTGTGTGTGTGTGTATGTGTGTGTGTGTGTGTGTGTAGAGAGAGATTTTATAGAATTTGCGGTATAGGACATTAGGCTGAAGACCCAGAGAAGCATCCAAAGATCGGAGCTTATTCTTATAAATGCCCAGCCTTAGCTTGGCTTATTTTTAGCCAGCTTTTCTTAACTTAAATTATCCCTTCTATCTTTTTGCCTCTGGGCTTTTACCTTTCTCTATTTCTGTATATCTTTTCTTTCCTTCTTACTTCATGTCTGGCTGTGTGGCTGTGTGGCCGTCTCCTCCCTTCCCCCAGCATTCTCCTCTCCTTTTCTCACTCCTTGATCTTTTCTTCCCAAATTTCTCCTCCTATTTATTCTCTTTGCCTGTCAGCCCTGCCTATCCTTCCTCCTGCCTTGCTATTGGCCATTCAGCTCTTTATTAGACCATCAGGTGTTTTAGACAGGCAAAGTAACACAGCTTCACAGAGTTAAACAAATGTAATATAAAAGAATACAACACATCTTTGTATAATTAAAACAAGTGTTCCACAGCATAAACAAATGTAATACATTTTAAAATAATATTCTATAATAGCTCTGTATCTGTGGACTTATAGTAGTGCTAAGGATTGAACCCAGGGCCTTGTACATGCTAGGCAAGTACCACTGAGCTACCTTCTCAGCCCTAAAGCCTGTGGATTTAAATGTTAATTTCCTTCAAAAACCAACCAAACAAGAAATCTTCACAGGATCATCCCAAATAACATTTGTCCAAATACCCAAGTCGAGGTATAAAATTAACCAGCTTGAGTACCCCATCTTGAAAGACACAGAACATCCTCTGTGCATCCTGGTCCAGCACGGGGATTATTGAGGTCTTGGGTAAATCCCTAGAGAGTCTAGAAGACTACAGCACCGAAGAAACAACTGTACCCATCTTCTGGAAACACTAGAAGAGGAGGAGGCACCAATACCAGCTGGAATCCCACTTTGCACAACAGAGACACCAACAGCACAACCTTGATGCTTTTCCCATCCTGAAAATAACCTAAGAACAGATTCAGACAGAAACGTCTGTCCCTGTGGGTTTGAACTTAGCCCAGCCCTAACTAGGAGGGGAAAGAGGAAAGAAAAACACAAAGGAATGTTGTGGCCCAGGGAGAAATCCTTGGCTCTGGTCTCTGACCTGTCCTTCATGACATCTGTGCCTCCTTTCGTCCTCAGCTTTCTCCCAAGCCTATTTAATGCATCCAGCNGATTTTCCTTCTCTCTCCACCAAGCTGACATCAGCCCCCTAGAGATAAAGCAGGCTCGGAGAAAGGGCCTAGTGGTTTCTCAGACAATTCAATTCCGAGTTTGAATTTGAAATTCTAAACACAGAATTTAATTTCCAGGCTTTCCTCCTTGTTCTAGAGCTGGCTGTTGATTGGGCAGGAGGGGAAAGAAATCCCAGGCAACTGGAACAGAGGCGGAATGCCTTGGGCTGTTTTTCAATGACAGTCCCCATCTTTGTGTGCTCCACAGCTATCTGGTGGCCTTATTCTCTTCCTTGCTCTGCATCTGTAAAAATCCGTTTCATTCCTCTTCAATCCTAAAAGAAAAATGGGCAAAGGATAGGGACAGACTGTTCACAGTAGAGGAATCCAAACAGGAAAAGACATCCAATAGCACTCAGCAGGGCAACAATGCAAATGAAAAGCACCGGGAAGGTGGCAGCTAGGACAAGACTGTTTAGCTAGCATGGTCCAGCAAAGTTCTGGGACATAGGCACTCAGCTCTGTCCACACAAGGCTGACCTTCCCTATCCTTCTTGGAGAGGGACTTAGCAAAATATCCGACATTTTAAAATGCACTGGCCAAACGACAAAAGCACTTGTACTTGCAGGGATTGGTTGATCTGGTTAGCACATCCCTGCAAAACCCCACTCATAGGAATATACATTGCAGAAGACTTGAAATGTCTACCAACTGGTGAGCAGTTATATGAACAGAGAGTTAAATAAATAAACAGGTACTCTGCACGAACCTGCAGGAGTGAGGAAGGTATGTGCAGCCAATACAGAATGTTCCACAGGGAAATTGCTAAGAGAAAAGAATGAAGAGGAGGCTGGGGAGATGGCTGCACAGGCATGAGGCCAACTCCCAGGCCCATTATAAAAGGCCAGGAGTGCCAGTGTGGTGCCTGTAAGCACAGTGCTGGGGAGATGGAGACAGGAGGATCTTCAGGATTTGCTGGGCACCCAGTCCAGCCAATAGGTGAGAGACCTTGTCTCAAAAGTAAGGTGAAAGTCCAGACACCTGATGTCAGCCTCTGGCCAGCATATGTGTGTACATACATATACATGTTCATTCATGCGTGCACGAGCGAGCGCGCGCGCACACACACACACACATGCACACACATCTCCGTGTATGGTTGATGCCAGAGTACTGCTAGGCTTTCATTTGCTAAGTAGGAAGAACAAACTGATGCTGATGAATGGATGGGCCCTGGAAGAACATCCACTAACCTAGGGATGTTGGTGTTTAACACGAATTGCTAAATGGTCTTTTTATAAAAAACCCAGAGCCTGNTATGGGGGTGAATGCTGAAAGATCAGAGAGACAAAAGAACAACCCACATCTTACCTCTAGGACTCCTCAGCCTGAAAAGCTTTCCTGAGCTGAAAGACTTTAGTTCCTGTCTGCTCATGCCTTATATACCTTTCCCCACCCCCCATTTCATTTCCTGTCTCAACTTTCCTAGTGCTGGGATTAAAGGCGTGTGACTCCCAAGTATTTGGATTAAAGGCATGAGATTTCAAGTACTGGGATTAAAGGTGTGTGCCACCACTGCCTGGTTCTGTTTCCCTCCTAGACTGAATCAATCTCATGTAGTCCAAGGTGGCTTTGAACTCACAGAGATCTAGATGGATCTCTGCCTCCTGAGTGCTAGGATTAAAGGTGTGTGCCACCACTGCCTGGCCTCTATGTTTAATCTAGTGTCTGGCTCTGTTCTCTGATCTTTAGGCAAATTTATTAGGGTACACAATATATCACCACATTGGTGGCTACTAGAGTGAGAGCTGGCATGCTAGGAAACGTCAGAAGAAGGAAGGCTTACTCTTCACNAAGTGCCTGTTATGGGTTGAGCTGTCTCCCAAATTCGTATGTTGAAGTCCTAACCTCCATCCCTCCATATTTGCACATAAGGTTATTGTAGGCAGAATTAGTGGAGACACACTGGTGGAGGCTGAGTCTTAAAAAAAAAAAGGGAAGAAATTTAGCTGGTCATGAAGACAAATACCTAACAATCCCAGCACTCAAGAGGATTCACAGTTCAGTTCAAGGCCATCTTAAATACCTAGTGAGTTCAAGGTCAGCCTGGGCTAAATAAGATCCTATCTCAAAAACAAACAACTAGTGTGAAACTTGGGCACAGACAAGCAAACAGAGAGACTATCATGTAAAGGAGAGTGTCATGTAAATAGGAAGCTGGATATGGTACCTGTAAACCAAATACTTAGGAGCCTGAGGCAGGAGGATTGCTGTGAGTTCAAAGTCAGCCTGAACTACNGAATGTGACCTTGACTCAAAAAGAAGAAGAGCCAGGCTTGGTTGGCACCCCCTTTAATCCCAGCACTCGAGAGACAGAGGCAGGGGGATCTCTGTGAGTTCAAGGCCAGCTTGGTCTACAGAGTGAGTTCCAGGACAGCCAGGGAGATTTTATATGTATATATATGTATATGTGTATATATATGTATATATGCTTTCATGTATATATGTATTTATATATACATATATATGTTAGAGAGAGAGAGAGAGACTCTGTCTCAAAAAAAAAGAAAAAGAAGAAAAGAAGGAGTGTAAGGAGTCTTTTCCTGTCCCGCCAGCTCCCAAATAACAACACAGAGACAGACATTAATTATGAAAGCGTGGCCTTAGCTTAGGCTTGTCCCACTCCCTCTTATCACTTAAATTAACCCATTTATTTTAATCTACACTCTGTCTGGTGGATCGTTATCTCATTTCTCTGTACTGCNCACTCTNCTTCTTCTGAATCTGGCTGGTGACTCTGCTTTTCTTCTTCCCAGAGTCCTCTCTGTCTCCGGAAATCCTGACTAACCTCTTCCTGCCGAGCTATTGACCATTCTGCCTTTTATTACACCAATCACAGCAATACACCTTCACAGGGTGTACAAATACCGCACAACAGAGGAGGAGGAAGAGGAGGAAGAAAAATCAAGGCAGAGTTTGGAGTAGTGTGGTAGTGAAAGAGAATGCCCCCATAGGTTCAAGGAGTGAAACTATTTGAGGAGGATTAGGAGGTGCAGCCTTGTGGAAGGAGGTGTGTCACTGGGAGTGGGCTTTGAGGTGTCTCTGCCTGCTGCCTGTGGTCAGGACGTGAAGCTCTCAATTACTGTTCCAGTAACTACTGGTCTCCTTCCCACCATGATGATAATGGACTCACCCGCTGATACTGGAAGCTGAAGGCCCCAATTAAATTCATTCTNTTTTAAAAGTTGCCTTGACCCTGGTGTCTCTTCTCAGCAATAGAACAGTGACTAAGACAACCAACAAAGAAAGAGACACAGGACAGGTTTTCTCTTTTTGACCCTTAGAAGTGACCAACCTGCCTCATACTCTGACCTCCCCCCGCCCCCAGACAAGGTCTCACTATGTAGTTCTGGATGTCCTGGAACTCACTCTGTAGACCAGGCTGTCCTCAGACTCACAGAGATCTGCCTGCTTCTGCCTCTTGAGTGCTGGGATTAAAGGTGTGTGCCACCACTGTGCAGCTAAACATTCTTTTTAAAGATTTATTTGTTTTATGTTTATGAATATTTTGCCTGCACATATGTTTGTGAACCANATGCATGCTTGGTGCCCACAGAGTTCAGAAGAAGGTGTCAGATTCCCAGAACTGGAGTTACAGATGATTCTGAGTCCACATGTGGGTGCTGGAAATCGAACCCCTGCCCTCTGAAAGAGCAGCCAGTGCTCTTGATCTCTGAGCCATTTCTCAAGCCCCTGCTTTGAATTTCTTGGTCTTGGGCTTCTATCCTTCAGAGCTGGAAGACAGTGTGTTTCTCTGGTTCTTAGCTGCCAGCTTGGGATACTTCCTTATAGCAGCNGTAGTATATGACCATTGGTCAGAGGCTGAGCCCACAATCCAGTCATCTTCAGAGTCACAAAGCCAGGCCCCAAAAGCCTGCTGAGTAGCTTCCGTTTTCCACTCCCTTCCTATATTTCTATCACTATTTATTGGGTTGGGGGACTGATAAAATGGCCATTCATATGTTTAGTCAAAGTAACAACTGAAAACAGACCTAAGCTTTGAGTCCCTAAAGAGGTGGAAGGAAAGAATAAATCATTCGCAGCCACATTAGTGCTGCATTTCTGAAGAGCTAAATGGAGAGAGATTGAGGAGGTCACTCCTCAGAGTTTGCATTCGCCTGGGAGCTGAGGAAGGAAATGTGTATGGGCAATACAAAACNTTTCACAGGGACGTTGTTCAGTGACAAGAGTACAGTGGAGCTGGGGAGAGGGCTTGGTGGGTGAGGTACTTGCTGTGCACGCATTAGGACCTGACTTTGCATTCCCAGAGCCCTAAAATTCCAGGGGTGTCAGTGGGGTGCCTGTGACCTCAGTGGGCAGATTTCTGTGCCTGATGAGGAACAATGTGTGGTTGTGCTTGAAAGGGGACTCCTCTGTGATGACAGTCATGACAGTTCTGAGTGTCACTTTGAAGCCAGGCAATAAAGATCTATGGTGTGGCTGCTGGGTGCTGTCTTTATTTTCTAGGGCCACCCTAATAAAGGANTGACATGTCTCGGGTCTTAAAGCAACAGACCTCAGAGAGCAGGAGGCCACAAGTCTAAGATTGATGAGTCAGCAAGACTATGGGTTTTTTTGTTTTTGTTTTCGTTTTTCTCTCTCTCTTTCTCTCTGTCTCCCTGTCTCTGTCTGTCTGTCTGTCTGTCTGTCTGTCTCTCTCTCTCTCTCTCTCTGGAAGGTTCTGGGCAAGAATCCTGCTTGCTTCTTGTACCCTCGCTGATGGTTGCTGGCTATCTGTGGAACTCCTGGCTTGTCAATGCATCATTCTGGTTGTCTGATATCACATGGTACTCCTCCCATGGGTCTGCCTGTCTCCATGTTCACTTTCCTTTCTTCTTATAAGAATACCAGTCATTGGTTTAGGGTCCACCTTAATTCATCGCAATCTCCTTGATATGGTCACATTTGCAGGTGACCATGAACTTGGGTGGGGAGATAGACTCCAACCCATAAAACGTCACATGGGAAGGAGATGAGCACAGCAGGGCATGCTGTACATGTTCAGGCCATGGACTCCCAGACATCTGCTTTCAAATTCTGACTCTTAAGGAGTATAAACCCCTAGTGAGTCACAATAGTTCTACAACTGCTCCTCATTCCTCCAATGGGCTTAACAGCAGCCATGCCTTCTAGGGCTGCTGGGCAGATAAATGAGTTAGGTCCTGACAATCTTAGCACAGTGTATTTGAGGGTTAGTGGTCATTGTGAACACCACTGGATTTAGAGTCACCATTCAAACACACCTCTGGGTGTATCCAGGAGGGTGTTTCCTGAAAGGATTAAGTGAGAAGGGAAGGTCCACTCTGCCTGTGAGCAGCATCGTGGGCTGGGATCCTGGACTTCGGAAACAGTCCTAGCAGAACAAGCACTGGCATGAGTGTCTCTGCTTCCCGGCTGAGGAGACAGTGATCCGATGCCTCTCACTCTGGCTGCTGTGCCTTCCTCCGCTGTGATAGACTGCACCCTCACAGTGCCAGCCAGCCAAGCCCTTCCTTAAGGTGATTTTGTCAGGTGTTTGTCACAGCAGTGAGAAAAGTGACCAACACAGTGTTTAATGTGCTTCCTCAACATGTTGAAGGTTGGGAAATGGGGGTGAGGGGAACAGTTTGGGCTTTGTTGTGTCTAAGACCCTGGGTAGAGGAAGTAGTTAAGGGAGGTAATTAGGGGAGGTAGTTAAGGGATGTAGTTGAAAGAGGTAGTTAAGGGAGGTAGTTAGGCAATAGCAGAGGAGGAGGCTGTATTTTGAAGTCAGGGTCTTTCTCATTGCCTGGGGTAGACATGAACTCTCCGTCCTCCTGACACAGCCTCCGGCAGATCTTATTTTCTTAAGATGTGTGTGTGTGTGCATGCGCATGTGCCACATACAAGAGGACATTTGTGGAGATCAGAAAAGATCCCCTAGAGCTGGAATTACAGCAGATTGTGATACCTCAGTGTAGATGCTGGGAACCAAACTCAGGTCCTCGGGAAGAGCAGTAAGTGCTCTTACCCACTGAGCTATCTTTCCATCTCCACCAGCAGAGTTTAGGCATCAGCATTGTACTCCGCATTGATGCGTGTCTGTTAAAGCCAACTGGGCTTCTTCCTCCTGCCCTTGAGCTGCTGATACACACATCAGATAAACCTTAACCTCCCTGCCAACACAGAGTCACACCACCACCCTGCCCCCACAGGCTCACTCAGTTCCCTTCTGCTAGCTCCAGCTTGACGGGAGATCAGCCCCATGTCACTGTGTGACTCCCTACCTAGTTTGTGCCCCCCAAAACCACAAGCCCTGCCCTCCTCTGGGCAACACCCAGATACAGGACTGCTCACTCCCTCTTCCTTTTTCCCGTCTCAAAAAACAAACAGAGGTGAGAGAGATGGCTCAGTGGTTAAGAGTGCTTTTCCAGAGAACCCAAGTTCAGTTCCTGGTACCCACATGTGTTGGCTCACAACTGCCTACAACTCCAGCTCCAGGAGGGTGCCCTTTCCTGGCCTCCACCGTAGCATATACACACATTCACATAAAAATAAATCTGTAGCCCACATGGTGGTGACCACCTTTAATCTCAGCACTGAGGAGGCCAAAGTAGGTGGATGTCTAGTTTGAGCCTAGCCTGGTTTACACAGAGAGCACCAGGCTAGCCAAGGCTACAAAGTGAGATTCCATCTCAAACCAAACCAAACCAAATCCGTCAAACAAACCGAAAAAGAAACCCCGGCATTCACAGTTACAGCACCCAGTTCCTTGGTTCCTGCCATTTTTTTTTCAGGGAAAAATGTAGAGAGTGAACTAGCATAATAGAATGGTCTATGATTAAAAGCCAGATGTTTGTTCCAGGATGCACCTGCCACAAGAGGTCAGAGAGTGCAGAGCAGCTGTGCTGGAGCACGCATACTCCTCAATTTTTAATGACGAACAGATGCATCATCAGAGCGACAGTCTGAAATGCAGTAGCTAAACCATATTGATTTCCCCTCCACCTCCACCACGGTGTATTTATAGAACCTATCATGAGTCTCCATAGCATAACCAGACCAGACATCTCCTCTCCCCGAGTCTGCACCAACACCTTCTGCCTTTGTCACCCCTTTCCCAAGTCCTGTCTCCCACCTAGGCATTCTTCAGCTGCCCTTGCCTTCCTCCCTGAGGCTGCTCTCTGTGGAAGGGGCCCCTGGGTGGGAGTGGCTGGAGAAGGTGTGCCTGGCTGTGTGCACTCATCTCTGATAGCATCAAAGGCAAACAAATACGATTTCAAATGATCAATGTTCTGCATCCATCTGAGAGAACCGGCTGTTCTCAATGCCAGCTCATGTTCCATTAGAAATGTGTTATATCATCTAGGCACTAAAATCTTTTGGGTGACATTTTCATTTAAAAAATCATAGCTGGGTTTGAGGCCCCTGTCTGTGACCTGAAGTATGAGTCAGGACAACTGGGAACCACCATTAATAGGCTGATTTAGACTCTTCCATAGTAGCTGCCTGCTGCTCATTGTCTTGGCATTGAGAAAAATCATGTACCCATAGCTATGCTTCTCAATTACAGCTTTTTAGTGTAACTTGGCGACTAGTGGGACTGTGCCATTGACTCATTTACCTTATGTACTGTGTGCCAGATTAATAGCGTGGGCTTGAGTCAATTGCTGAAATTCAGATCCCACCTCCACCAATCAAAGCTCCANGCAAGCATCTCCAAACCCAAGCTTCCTCCTCTGTGAAAAGGAAATCGTGTGCTGCCTAGCCGTGGAGCTACCAGGAGCACTGCTCTAGTTTATGTCCCCTTCTGACCCTGGCAGGCCTTGAGCTTTTGATCCTCCTGCCTCAGTCTCCTAAGTACCTGGGGTTGAAGGCCTCTGTCGCAGGTCTGGCCCAGCTTGGGATCCTTAGGAAGGAGACTGTGACATGAAGGTTATTGAGCAGGACCCAGTCAAGAATCCTCTTCAGAGCAGCACAGACACAGGCTGAGCTGTGGTGCAGTTCCAAAGAAAACAGTAGCCAAATCCAGAGGGTGCAGGAGCTGGGATGGCACATTAGCCCTGTCCTGGAGGTGGATCTAGGGAGGCTGGGTAGAATGGCCCTCAGTGGATCAGTTCATTGGATACAGGCTGTCTCAGAAAGAAGGTTGACCTTGGACAAGGCGGTTTTCTTCACTTAGGTTAGTCCCCAAAGATTGATCTACATGATGGTGAGCAAGTACTAAACATCTCTAAGCCTATTTCCTCANCCACACAAGGTTTTAATAAAAANTCCTATCTCACTGGGCATGGTGGTGCACACCTTTAATGCCATCACTCAGGAGGCAGGGACAGTCAGATCTCTGAAGGTTTGAAGTCAAATATGAGCCTAGTCTGCTTATCACGTTCCAGGACAGCTAGGGCTACATAGACAGGCCCTATCTCAAAACAAAGAAACAGAAAGTTTGTGTTCTTTTGGCACTGTTGGCAGAGAAATGTGACAGGTCCTGATCTCTTCCTGCAGCCTTCTCTGCAGAGGGTAGAATCAGCCCTTCATTGCTGGAAGGATACCTAAGCAGCATATCACAGCTTCCACCACAAAGATCAAATGTGGTAGTCCACGTAAAGCCATTAATATAGGGCTTGACATGCAGTAATTGTCTAATAAGCGGTAGCCATTACAACCGTTGTTGCCTTAATAACTATTATTTACCACACACTGTGCCTGGGCATGGGAACACAGTGGTGAGCAAGATCCTGCTCCTGCTCTCAAAAACTCAGCCCGTAAGTAAATCAAACAAACAAGCATTTACAATGTAAACCAATTGCTAGGGTGGGGCAGGAAGTGGATGGTCACAGGACTCAGGTGTGTTGGAGGGGGTGGGGGGTGGTGGTGGTGAAGGAGAGCGGTGCCAATGGCAATACTGGGAAAAGNCAAGCTGGGCAGGCCAATGAAGGGGGTGATAGTGGGAGTGGATAGAAAGACTATCCTGGTGGAGGAAACAGTGTGTGCAAGACACAGTTCAGCAGGACCAGCTGCAGCATGCGCCAGCCAAAGAGAGGAAGAGACCTTTGGGCACCAGACCAAGGAGAGTGGGCTTGGGTGCTTGAAAGGCCTCTCTGGCTGCTGTGTGGGCCAGAGGCTCAGAGACAAGATCAGAGGCTGGGAAACCCATTAAGAGGCTTTGTGGGGACACAGAGAGGGTGGGATGACCTGGACAGGTTGGTGGGACTGAAGAAAGACAAGGAATATTTAGGAAGTTCTGACTGGATGGTGAGAGTGAGAGGGAATTCAAGGACAAGGGGGGGGTGCCGGAGAGATGATTCTGCAGTCTTTTAGAGGACCGGTTCATTTCCCACAAGGAAACTTGAAACAATTGCAACTACAGGAACTCCAACACCCTCTTCAGGCCTCTGCAGGCACTGTACACACATGG
>LZPO01099884.1:577966-599218 GCA_001675575.1 Neotoma lepida | reverse complement strand
GCCACCACCGCCCGGCAAATAAATCTTTCCTCTTAAAAAAAGGACACAGCCAGGCACGGTGGTGCACATCTTTAATCCCAGCACTTGGGAGGCAGAGACGGGCAGATCTCTGTGAGTTGGAGGCCAGACTGGTCTACACACTGAGTTAAATGACAGCCTNGGCCACATAGACAGACCATGTCTTTAAAAAATCATTTTTCATTGTCTTCAATAAACACTGATCTTTACTCTTTTACAGAAGATGGACTCTGGGCCCAGTCATGTACTAGGTTGGTTCAAGTATAAAGAAGCAAAAGACAGGCACTGGCCAGTGAATCTAGAGTCCAGACCTTCCAATGTGACTTTCATATGATAAATCAGTACCCCCACATTTGGGCTTGCACATTAGTCCNGGGTGTGTTNGGTGACAGAGTCAGTCCCTGAAGCCTAGCCATGTCAGTACTTATACTGAGCCTTTGGGACTTCAAGGTTGGTAAGATGGAAGTAAAAATCACTCATTGGAAATGTCTGGCAGAGCCCTCCAGCATTTGAAACAGAATAAAAATCTGAGGGGAAGAAGAGGCCAGAGATGGTTGGTATCTTTGGAGGTTCCAGAACGTTCGCTGAATTTGAGTTGGGAAATGGGGTTCAGTATTACTTCAAGGTGTTTCTAAAGTAAGGGAGTGAGTCTGCACACCTAAGAACCTGAATTGGATTCCCCAAACAGTCTCTCTCCGGAGTGCCCTGGGCACTAGGAATGCAATGGGATTAGGACAAAACAAAATGACACGGTTTGGTTTGATCCTTATTTTTCCGAATCAGAGTCCACTTTTACCATTAGAAACCAAACCAAACAAACAACAAACCCACTCCAAATCCCAGAGAATATAAATTTTAAGGCTAGTCACTGTAAGAAAGTGTCTAAAGGCCAGGAGCATAAGGCCATCCCTTCATTCCTTGTTCTTCAGGTTTCCAAAGCGGGCAGGTGAGTTTCACAGCCCTTTCTTTTCTGTGTGTGACGTCAGATCAACATTCCAGAACTCCTCGTTAGCAGTTCCAAAGTCCTTGAGAGAAAGTTATTAAAACGTCACTGCAGGACGCCAGTGTCCCNGAGTATTAGCGTACTTGGGCATGGAGGCGGGAGGAACTTTCCGAGCTTAAAGATGATTTAGTCCCTCCACAGAGGCGAGGCCACAGGCATCTGGCCCGTGGACTGCCAGGCCCGGGACACCCCACGCGGCGCGAAGGAGTGGCTGCGAGTTCGGAGGTCAAAACCACCTTGGGCGCACAAGGACACCGGTGCGCGCCCATCCGTCGCGAGGCGCACAGGCCCTGGGAAGCACACGCCCCGGGACGCACACGGGACAGCTGTTGGGAGGGACAGCAGGAAAAGACGAGGAGGAGGGGCGGGTGACAAATCCCCACCTCCGATCCCGCCCACGGTCCCGCCCCGCCGCGATTATAGCCGATGACTCAGGGCGGAGCTCCACATCCAACTCACGGCGGCCGCCAAGTTCTCTGGATGGGACCAGAAGTTTCTAGCCGGCCAGTTGCTGCCTTCCCTTTATCTCCTCCTTCCCCTTTGGCAGCTAGGAGGTTATTTCCAGACTCTTCCACCCCTCTCCGGCCACGTCACCCAGTCCTTTAATTCATAAAGGTGCCCGGCGCCGGCTTCCCCGACACGTCGGCGACGCAGAGGTGCCCGCAACTCCACGACCTCGTGACCCGCGCCCTAGCTCCGCGCCCCGGGCGGACCCCGACCCAGCATGAGCGCCGCAACCCAGTCTCCAGTGATACAGATGGCGTCCGGCAACGGAACCGGTGACCGAGACCCCCTGCCCCCGGGCTGGGAGATCAAAATCGACCCGCAGACCGGCTGGCCCTTCTTCGTGGACCACAACAGTCGCACCACGACGTGGAACGACCCGCGCGTGCCCCCCGAGGGTCCCAAGGTGAGTCGGGCTCGGGGTCCCACCTCGACGGTGGAGGGACCCGGTCGGGCCGGGGCTACGCCAGTCACCCCACCCTGCGCCCTCCTGCGCCAGGAGAGTCCCTTCCCGTAACCCTCAGGCGTCGGGCCCGGGGAGAGCCTCTGGAAGGGTGGTCTTGGAGGGGAGCCAGCGAGGTGCGACCCGCGTGGTGACATCGGGTCGTTTTCAACAGCTTGAGAAGGGCAAAGGACGAAAGGCCGGCGGCCGGAGCTGAGGTCCCCGGGAGGGACGACCGGCCGGATGAGCGGCTGAGGCCCAGGCCTGGCCCGGCCGCCGCCTTTCTGTCCCTCCGCCTCTCGTGCTGAGACCTTTGGCTCCCTCCGGTGCTGGTGGCGCCCAGCCCAGCTTGCAGGGCTGCTGAGGTGGAGTCCTTTGGGGATTTCACCTTCAAGTTCCAAACTTAGTTTTATCTTGACTTTGCTGGATCTCAGGCATAGAGTGACTCAGTAGGCTCGAGTACATAAGTTATTTCCCCCTGTATTTAAAATTAAACTTACATTATTGATTGAGGCATCTTTTGATTAGAGGGTACTCTGATGCTGCTACCCGTCTTTTTTTTTTTTAAAGGATGTTCTTTTTGATAGTTTCAAAAGTAGAGATCCGACATAGCNACACATACTTAGCCATTGCCCCACACTGGAGAGAAAGCGAATATGTTTTTAATGGCGTAATTCTTCCTTGTTATTGTCGTATTAAAGTACTCCAAGTTTGTTACCAGAAACAGCTGAGCAGTCTTGTGAACACAGCAGGTGTATGCTTCATTTACGTACATTCTGGCACGTGTACTTCAACATCAAGAGCAAGAAAATTTGAAAATACAGATTTGGAACGAAGCCTGGCATGGAGGTGCAGGCCTGTCATCCCAGCACTCAGGAAGCTGAGGCAGGAGGATCTTGAATTCCAGGCCAGCGTGGGCTACATAACCAGAGTCTGTCTCAAAAGATAATTAAATTTGGAATGAAGCCAGCCTGTGCTGCAAAAAAGACCTTGTCTTTAAAGAAACAATTAAATTTTGAACAAAATGCTTAAAAATACAAATTTAGGTAGGACCTTTTAATATATAATTAACNAAAGTCATACTTAGCATACTGATTAGTAATAATTTATGTAAGTTTGATCTTTTCAAAATGAAAGTTTGGTAAAATAAGTACACTTAAGGACTCTAACCTGGACCTGGTGTGGTAGTGCACACCTTCCNGGCCCTTGGGAGGCAGGGACAGGCAGATCTCTGTGAGTTCAAAGCCAGCCTGGTCTACAGAGAAACCTTGCCTCAAATAAACAAACAACAAAATAAAACAACAAAAAACCCCAAAACCTTGTTGCTGTCTGAAGAAAATAAAAGCAGTAAAGAGTTGATATTTGGAAATTTTCAAAAACTCACCAAATTTGAAATGCTTTGTAAATCATTAGTTTAGAAAATTCTACTTTCATTTTTATGCATGTGGTGACCCAGATCCTTGAGAATGCCAGACCAACTCTTTTTCCTTACAACTCTGGCTACAACCCTGGTATCCAGCAGTGAGCCTCATACTCAGCAGTTTATATTACAAGGAATTAATTCTATATTTATTCCTGACTGTAATTAGGTGGGCATAATTGCACGTATCTTTTTTGTGTGTGTCTGTTCCCCTGGGTAAAATGTTCTCTTTTGAAACTAGCCCTCTTCAGACTGTGTGGGGAGTGGAAGACCCACAGTGTATTACAGCTGTATACAGCTGTATTTTGAGGCCTCCTTCCTGTAACTACAAGAAGAATCACAGNCTGCTGGTACCCCTTGTTGGGAGTGAAGATCAAGTTTAAACATACCCATGCTGGTACTCACCAAGTGGGATTTGTTTTGTTTTGGTTTGGTTTGGTTTTTCAAGACAGGTTTCTCTGTGTAGCCCTGGCTGTCCTGTAAGACCTCTGTAGACCAGGCTGGCCTCAAATTTGCAGCGATCTGCTTGCCTCTGCCTCGAAAGTGCTGGGATTAAAGGTGTGAGCCACCACTGCCCAGCTTGCAAGCAGGATCTTGCTGTAGCCACTAGGTAGATGCTTTAGACTGTGCAAGGTAAAAAACTATAAACAGTTAACATTGTTCTTACCAAACAAAGTGCAGAATACTAAATCAGATGTCTTAGGCTTGAAAAAACTGGAAAATTTCACCATTATGTTAAACTTGAAAGGTCCTTAATGGTGTCCCACTTCCTTCTGTATAAGGAAATGTGGAGAATTCAAGTGTTTCTGAAGGTCACCCACCTACCACCAATAGCAAAGAGAGGGGCCAAGTGGACTGACCAGTAAGAAATTGGAGGTGGCTTGAATTTTTATGAACCTGGATTGTACTGACTCTGCTGTGCTAGCCAGGATTTTGATGGTGGATTGTGATTAACTCAGGAGAAGGGTTTCCTCTACCAAATTTGTTACTTGAGATAGACTTGCCAGCATGGCACCAAAGCATAAGGAGGAAATGAGTATTTCTGTCTAGGAGCCAAGTCCCTCAAGCTGTGCTTGCTTGGAGTTTGGGCTTCACTCCTTTCAAACCCATACTTTGGTCACAGATGGTCACAGAAGATCTGCATGACTGGGGCAGTTTGACTTACAAGTTGTACCTTACTGCAGGCTACAAACTGGGAAAAGCTTTAATATTTATTAGAAATTGGTTTCTTTACTTTTCTGTATGTGTATGCTTGTGTGTACACATGCCTTGGAGCCCAGAAGGGTGTTGGATTCCCTGGAGCTGTAGTTATAGGTGGTTGTTGTCAGCCAACTTGTGAATGTTGGGAATTGAACTCAGGTCCTCTGGGAGAACAGGAAGCACTCCTAACTGCTGAGCCATCTCTCCAGCTCCTGAAATGCGGTTCTTGAAGCATAAGGGGAAAAAGCTAAGAGACCCTCACAGCATATTCGCCTTGGGGTGGGGGGAGAGAGATGCTTATCAGTCAATAAAAATCCCTTCACTGGAGTTGGGAAACCAAGAGCCTCGGGATGTTTACAGTCAAAGCTGGTAAAGATGAGTCCTTCGTGGAAGGGAGAAAACCACTAGGCCTTCGTGTTGTATTCAGTCTTAAGCTTTGTCTTCTCAGCCGGGTGGTGGTGGCGCACGCCTTTAATCCCAGCACTCGGGAGGCAGAGGCAGGCGGATCTCTGTGAGTTCGAGGCCAGCCCAGGCTACCGAGTGAGTTCCAGGAAAGGTGCAAAGCTACACAGAGAAACCTTGTCTCAAAACAAAAACAAAAAAAACAANAAAACTTTGTCTTCTCGGGGTTGACTTTTGTTTTCTCCGAAGTGGTTATAGCAAATCTCCTACCCTGTTTTTATAGTAAACAAGCCCTTGGCCTGTTCTACCTGGAGGCAATGTGTCTGCATGCAAACTCCTTTCCAAGCAGCCACAATTCCTCCATCTTACTTTTCTTCATGGTTTTCCACTGATCAGGGAGGTCTACACACCAGCCAAGACCCCTTTTTCTGTAGAGAGGTTAGTGTTCACTTTGGGGTCTGGAGATACAGGAGCCCCTGTAGACCCTCCTCAGCATCTCCTCCACGAATAAACAGAGGCCAGGCAGAGTACTGGTCCTTTACCTCAGTGGATCTGGGGATTCACCAACCTGGCAGTCTCCAGAGTTTCATTTTTTTAATTTAGTTTTGTGTTTGTGTGGCCTCTATGTAGAGCTGAGAGGACAACTTGGTGGAAATGTCCACCATGTGGATTCTTGGGATGGAACTCGGGATGGAACTCAGGCCCTCAGGCTTCGTGGTAGGTGTCTTGACCTGCCCTCCAGGGAGCATTCTAAGACTGTACACCAGGGGCCTGGAGAGATGGTCCAGTAGTTACTTCCCAGCACCCACATCACGTGGCTTACGCCAGTTCCAGGGAATCTGATGCACAGACATATAGATAGACACTCACAAAAAAGATAAAAATAATAAATATTTAAAAAGAACGCACATTGCAGTTACTTGACCCAATCTACACCAACCCCATGTTGAATCTGAATTGCCCAGAATGGCACCCAAAAGTAAGTTCAGAGGGCTTTCTGGTGATTCTGATTCTGCCACCCTGGTCTTGAGAGCCACAGGGACCCCTGGTCCCCTTTGGAACAGGGGGAAGAACCTCCTGCTTCACTTTTGGCCTATCAACACGCTCCTGGTGTCTGACTGCTGGAGGTGGCGTGCCTAGGGAGCCTAGGTACCCTGTGCTCAGTGGCAGGGTGGCAATGACAGTGTGAGGGACCTCCCCCCCACCTCAGGCCTGGCGCTTTTTCCTCTTTTCTGCCTTCCAGCATCTCACTTCCACTTTAGCAGATTGTACTGAGTTCTGTGAGAGAGAGAAACATTCTTTCACAGAAAATTGGAACTGTTTTTTGAGTTATGATTGAAGTAGAAAGACCCATTTATTCGGCTTCAGACTCAGCAGAGCCTCCTGTTCCCTGAAGATGAGGTCATTTTGTCTTTCTACATCGATCCCAGGCCACTGCACCTCTTAGCAATCAGGAAATGAGTGGCTCTTTTCCCTGTCGCTTTCCCAGCAAGCTGCAGTCTGGGCTGGAAAGTGGTTTGGTGGGAGTGGATCAGGGGCACGGCCACGTGCCTCGGGAGGAAGTTCATCCAAGACCTTCATTTTCCCTCTAAAGAACAGCCTGTGTCTTTGGCTTGCACAAGAACTGACTGCACCTCCCAGGACCCAGTTTGTCCCCCATTTTGTGAAGTATATTTGTCCTTTATAGGGTTAGAGTGCGTCCACAGGAGAACTGTGGCAGCATTTGACGTTAGCCAGGGCTGAGAAAGCTTAAAATATTGGATGCTGTCGGGGCTGGTGGTGAGTCAGAAAACTTCATACCACCCGTGAGGCTTGATTAGCACTGTCCCTGTTTCTGGAATGGCACATGGTTTCCTTATATAAACCACTCTACATGTTTATTACTGTTTATCGACATTTAAATTTTTGTTCTGGTGTCTTCCATCCAAAATAGGAAACCATACATTATCTAAACCTGTTCTTTTTGTTTTTCCTTCATGTTTTAATTTGATCTTAAATATGTGAGAGGCCTTATGAAGAAAAGCTGAGAGCCGAACAAGGCTCTTGCGAACCTGTAGACTCCACGGTGACAGGCACTGCTGAGAATCCTCATTGCCCCCTCCCCCCACTGTGCAGTTCTTGTCCCTTTCCCCCCTGCTTTGCACTGTGAGGCATCACCACATAAATCTACTTCTGCCTCAGACCCTAGGGACTCCTAAGCAGGCACCAGATCTCCTCAGTTCACACATATACAGAAGCTGAACTTTGTCCATCATCGGCACATGTGACTTTTTTTTTTTTGGTGATAGCTGATGTTCAAAGTTTTCACTTGTTTCTATGAAAAATATCTTCGGGGCCTTGGTAGCTTTGGAGGAAGCCAGAGAGCGTGCATGTGTGTAGGATATGGATGTGCCTTTAAAAACCTTGTCTCTTTAAATACTCTAGACACAGAGGTAGAAACTATTCCATGACGCAGAGGGATGTACCTAGCCTGTGGCTCCATAGAAAGGCCTGTCATTCTTGCTCCTGGTCCTGTAGCAGTGTCAGGCATATTTATTTACTTGCCTCACCTCTCTCTGGCCGGAAGCAGGCTGTCCCCACTCTAGATAGGCTCCACACTGCTCTCATTGGAATCTCTTCGCTAAGTGGTGGGCTCTCTTGCTTTGCCTTTTTGGCTCACAACCCTGTTGAGTGTTCTAGGCAGTCTGTTTCATCTCAGCCTCTCCTTGCCTAGCAGAGTCTGTGGGCACAGGGCAATGCCTCAATAGGAGTATAAACACTCAGTGTTGTCTTAAGAAGCCATTCAGCAATACCCCAGCACAACCCTGTTGTCCCTAGGCTCTCAGAGGCCTGTCCCTTTAGTCACTTTCTNGGTGGCCTCTCTGTGCAGAGGTCAGGGCTGACTCCCTGCCCCATCCTTTCAGGTCTGAAGGAGCTGTCTTGTTCCCACCAGTGACACAGCATCTTCTTCAGGTCTGTAGGGAGGGGCTGGGAGCCAACAGCAGCCAGACACTGCAGATCCGGAGCAGACAGCAGTGGTGGCTCTGGCAAAGGAATCTAATTATTTTCTCTTGCGGCTGGCAGTAAGATCAGACACTGAACATACTAAGTTCTTTACTGTCTCTCCAGAACCACCTAGAATTGCCGATTGCTGCAGTCCGAATGGGGGANGGGGAGGGGGTGGGGGTGGGAGCCTGTAAACCCATTCCTTTTCCTGAGTTCCCAGCACAGGGCTGTGTCCTTCCAACTGAGGCTTCCTACTGAAAATGCCTTAGCATTTTCTTGAAAAACAATTCTTCTATTCCAAAGGAACTTCTTCTATTCCAAAGTAGAAGTGTAGGGATCTTTTTCCTCGGTTGTTTAGAAATGTCTTTCTTGGACATTGAATGAATAAATAAGGAATGGATAGTTTTGGAAAGCCTAATGGTGGGAGACTTGGAAGGCAGCTGAGTGTGTAGAAGAAAAGGCGTGGTGGATGGTCGATCCTTCCAGGGTAGCTCATCAGGCTGTTTGCACACAAGCAAAGCCCCCTCCTCTGTGAGATGCAACTGGGTTGTCTCCCTCCGTAACACCCCTGTGCNTGGTGATGGTGAAGTCTTAGAGCCAGGGTAACTCAGAATGGAGGCAAAAGTCTTTGCTTGCTGGTCCTGCCTTGGTTGGGCCAATGACTCAGCACAGAGCAGGCCCTCCCTGACTTGGAGAGCACCCAGANGGAATGTTTCGGGTCTGAGCCTCAGTCCAGGAGGGAGTAGCACTAGAAGGGTTTGGAGAAATCACACACAAATGTCAACACACAGCATCCAGGAGTGGCAGGGGAAGAATTATGTGCCTAGCCTTACCACCAGACAAACCTGGGTTCTGGAGGTCTCAGGCAAATTGCATGTCCTCCATTAGCCTGTTCCTTCTGTAAGTGGACCACTCTTAAGAGGGTTGAGAGGATCAAAGAAGATGGTACATGGAGGGGGCTTCCTTCAATGCTTGAACTGAAGCCTGTGTACTGTTCCTAGGGATGTTTACCATGAAGTGGAAGGTCTTTGTAGATAGGCAGCTGACCCTCCCATATAGCAGGCCTGGCCACACATGGCTCTTTCAGACAACAGACAAGCCTGAAGTCTTGTCTCTCATAAGTTTGTCCCAGATCGAGCTGATTCTCCCTTGGCTGGTGTCCAGACAGCCCTCAGAACCCTGACCTGGGCCTCCTGTGCCCCTGTGAGGGTTGTGTACACAGTAACTTGGAACACAGTAGGGGATCAGATGAAGGCGTTCGGACCTTCTGGGACCTCCATCAAGGCCCCTTTGCTCCGAGGGCTTGTTGATTTATACCAGGGACAGACAAGGGAGGGGACACAACATTGTGCTGCACTGAACTCTTCATTATTCGGCTCTGATTCCTTGAGAAAAANTTGTCCCTCAGTTGTCTCTGCAGTCCTGAGAACAATGCCAGACAGGAACCAGGAGCCTGGTTCATGGCAGGGAATGAGTGCTGCTGAGAGGGGTAATGTCAGGCGAAAGGCCCTGTGACAGGACCATTGTGTTTANCTCTCGTCTGGAATGAGACCTTGGGAAGGCTGTGGAAATGCTCCAGGTACAGGAGGAGCCCCTCCTGATCTTTTAAAATTCAGTTTGCTTTCCAGAGTGGGGGGAAATTCAGGTACTTTTCCATCTGCACTGATTACAGCAAGTGGCCTTTCTTTTTTCCCTAAGAGGAAGTAAGTACTTGGTTTCTCCCTGAAGCTGTGAGTTTAGGAGCTAAGTGTGTCTTGACTGGGCTTCTCCCACATAGCTGTGCACCAGCTTCCCCTGTGACTTGGGATCCATCCCATTTATCTGCCAGGTGGAAAACCAGAGGAAGGTTCCAGGGCTTGGGAAAGTGGGGAGGCAGGAGGCTGACTATGAGTCCCAGCACTCCCTCCAGCAGGGGAATAGCCAGCAGCTGATGATGGTGACACTTGCCCTCAGACCATGTGTGGGCTCCTCTGAGGGATGCAGTCAGAATGCTGAGGAGAAGGCAGCAGATGCTCTGCTCCCAGGCCAACCTTTGCGTGCCCTGGCCTGGCCTGGCTTTCCTTCCCTCAGTCTCTGGGTGTGTGCCGCAGCTCCATCCCATGCATTTATACACCCAGCAGTAAGTTTTTCTGTGTGTAAGCCCCTCCCNCAAGTAGCTGACTAGCCTGTTTGANGAGCATTCAGGGCTTAGGTTTTTAGGGTACTAGTTGGCTCTGTTTACTTCCGGGTTAGTTCTCAGCATAGACCTTGGCATTCGTGCTAACCAATCTCTTAAGACTGAGATAAAAGGGCGTCTTTAGAACCCCCTGGAAAATAAAGGGACACCGAGTCTGTGGCAGCAGATTCTGTCCAAGGCTAATGAGCTACAGGGAAGGTTGGAGTCCAGGGTGGCAGCCTATAGGCCAGGGCTCATGCCTGTTCATGCTTATTCATTTGGACACAGCTGCAAAGACAGGCAGCACAGATTTCATCTTCTAGAACACATAGGGATGTCCCTTTTATTAATCCTGGGACAAAGTGTTTCTTTTTTGTTTGTTTCACAGGGTTTCTCTGTGTAACAGCCCTGGCTTCCTGGAACTCACTCTGTAAACCAGCCTCACCTCAGACTCACAGAGATCCACTTGCCTCTGCCTCCTGAGTGCTGGGGTTAAAAGTGTGCGCCACCACGACCAGCTGTTCTGTTTGAATAACTGGCATATCAGAGCAGGCCTCTGATCACTTGTGACTCATGCATGACCTGTGACTCACAGTTTTGTGGTCAACACCTACCTAATATCTTTTTTTTAAAAGAATTATTCATAATTATTTTTGTTTTTAATTGTGTATGTGTTGTGAGTATAGGTTTGTGCACGTGAGTGCAGTCACTTGCGGGGGCCATGAGAGGGCATTGGATCCTTTAGAGCTGGAATTACGGGCTGTTGTGAGATACTAGATGTGGGTGCTGGGAACCTAATCCTGGTCCTCTGCCATCTCTAAAGCCCCGTGACCTCTTGTCTTACCAGGAGTCCCAGAACAAAACCTGTCTCCTCAGAAGTACTGTGAATGGACCTGAGTGGCATGGGGGTCTGGCTTCNGCTTCCGAATTTGCCCAGCATCTCTTAAGCCCCCCAGAAGCAGTGTCACAACTCAGGGGAGTAAGAGAATTTTGAGCTTGGCTGTTGGAATGCCTGGCTGCTTAGGTATCACATCGATAATAAGTCATTTATGTGGCCTATTGGACCAAACAAAAGGCTGTGATGGGTGACTGAAGAAGGTCAGGTGTTTGCTGAGGTGAAAGTTCTGTCATAGGTAACCCGCCTGATAGAGGGGAGCTAAGCNGCTTCATTTCTGCCCAGGTCCTGGCTCCATCGAGAGTTCCACCGTCTTTCAAACCTCTGTCTTTTTCATTGGTGTTTGAAGTTTTGAAGTATTGTTAGTAAAACTCAACAGCTGACCTGGGTGAAAGCTCTTCTGGCCTAAAAACCCAGTTCATAGAATTGGCGGTGTTCTACTTAAAACTCCAGGGCTTGAGTTGGAAGTGCTGATCGCTCTCCCTTTGCTACTGTCACCATAGTAACGGGAACTGTGGTTTTAGGTGTCAAGCCCACTTCATTAAGAGTCAGGATTGGGGGCCACCTCCTCAGTGTAGAGGGAACCAGCTACAGTTGGGGCGAGGTGTGCTCTTCATTCTGTCCTGTGAAACGGAGTGTACCAGCTCATGGTGTGCGGAGCACCCACCTAAAAGGTGCCCAAGAGCTATTCTCCCAACCCTGCTTCTAATATGAGGGTGGTGGCGGGGTTCAGCCTTGTCTTAATTTGAGATATAAAACTTTGGGGGTACTTTGAGTTCCAGCGACTTCTGACAAATTAAGGCATGCTAGTGGCGATATGGCCATAGATGTGTTCCAGCAATTTCTGGTGCATACCTCAGATCCTTCTTCATGCCAGCCCCCTAGGCCTTCTCATCCAAGTTGAGTAAGATTTGCNTGGGATGGACATAGAGCTTTCATCATTTTTATTTTCATTTTTTCCTGGGTGCTCCATTGTCCCCTATAGTCTGAGAACCAATACTTGGTAGAATATTTCTGGGCTTCCCCCGAATTTTATAGCTAAGGAAAATTGGCGTCTAAGTAGGGGGTGCAGGCTGCTCGTGTGACACATGGGTAGGGCAGGAAGCAGCCTAGTGCAGTCTTTTGTCAGTGAGCTGTCCCTTTAGTGTTTGCACTATTGCAGACCTGCGGACAAGCCCATCACTCACCGAGCTCAGAGTCTATCTTCAGGCTTTCTCTAATAATGTCTTATGCCTAAAAGGGCACATTTTGGCTCATTTAATATTTTTTTCCTGATTTTTTTTTTCTGGCCATCTCATGGAGTTGTTTGGTGCCCTAAGGTAGCCTCAGGATTTTAATATTTGCAATATACAAACAACAATAAAATGAGTGCATTCATTTATGAATTAATGTAGTAAGATAAGCGAAAGTCAGCCCCGAGGCTCTCATTTCCTAATTAGAGTTTGTATGTCTTCCTGATGCCTTCGCCAAAGATAAGGATAAGGAGCTGGGCTGCAGAGAGGTCACCAGGAAGAGGTGAAGGCTTGCAGGCATCTGCTTGGCAGCCGTGCTTGTGCCCAGCCCCTGTGTGTGATGACACAAGATGGAGAGGATTCCTGAGGTCCCCGTGGCAGTCAGGATGGGAGAGGTGCTGAGCCTTACCTGAAAGATGCTGGTATGACCCAGAGTCACCTGTGGACGTGAGCTTGAACTTGAGAATAGCTCTGAGTGAACCGAAGTTTAAATGGTATTCAAGAGGAATCACAAATATTACACATTTTCTTTTGTCACACACATGCGCACGCTGTCACGAGAACATCACAGGTTAGAACGGACCCTACATCCCTTCCAGGCAGTGCTTTTTCCTTAGTGAAAACAGCCTTTTGCTNTTGAGACTCCAGTAGAAGAGCCAGAGCAGCAGCAAGGCCGNGGCACTCCAGTGCAGACCTTGCTATGGCTGCAATTATTGTTGAAGTACATGTTGTTATTGACCTAGTCTGTGAGGTTTTTTTTCAAAATAACTTTTTTCCAAACAAAATCCAACAGAGGAATAGAGGGGAGCCTGGAACTTCTTCAGGGTGCAGCGCTCTCNGTGATGATGGGGTTCTATCAAACGGCAACTAATGATGTGGGCAACTAATTCACACAGACCCAAGAGACTCAGGATATAAGGAAAAGCAGTCTTGGGCCAGGCTTACCTGGCTGCCCAACCTGCTGCCCAGCCAGTGCCAGCCCACAGTGTCATTTTCAGTTGACTCCAAGCTCAAGACCAGAGTCTTGTTGGAGGTTCCTGCTTTTCCTCGTGTCCTTCTGGGAGGGCTTCGTGCCTCCTGCTCACTTCTCTTCCCCATTATGCCTCCCTCCCATCTCTTCCCTGCGCGNCCCACTCCTCCTTCATCTCTGATGTCTTCCTCTAAGTCTTCTTGTGCCTTCGTTTCTCCTTTCCTTACACCCTCATTTCTCCTCTTGGTTCCTCTGATCTTGTTGAGGTGTCTTTGATAACCCTCCACCTCCAGTCTCATCTTCCCCAGCCTCTGCTCANGGTTACCACGTTTCTTCCTCCCTGGTAACACTTCTGCAAAGACACAGGTTATATGTTGCCTCTCCTGTCAAGGTCCCTGTGTGAGCTGGATGGGGCTTCCTCCTCTCCCTTTGCTCTTCCAGTTGAGGCACAAAACATAGGTGAGCTGCGTACAATGTGCANGGTCTTCAGTGCCCTTGATATAGAGGCTGTCCCTAGGAGAAGCCCCCCAATCAGGCCTGTCTGAGGTGCATAGGGCTGGTGGGGTGGGTGAGCTGTGACAGGAGTGAGCAGTAAGGGACTGCAGAAAAGTATAGCATTTGGTGGGGTATGTATACATATACACCATCCAGATGCAGAGAATGTTTTCATTAACTCAAGGTTCCTTCCAGAACTTTCCAAGCCACTTTCATAGGTGACCACATGCAGATTTCTGTCACCATCAGTTAGCCTTGTCCTTCACTTTGGGCCCCTTTGTTTTGGAGTCTCTTGTGTCTCTTTAGGTGGGGGACTCTGATTTCTTCTGGGCCTTCTTCTGCACATCCTTCTTAAGTGTGGCTTAGAAAACATCACCCAAGGGGCTGCAGAGATGACTATTGCTTTTGCAGAGGACCCACATTCAGTTCCCAGCACCTATATAGGGCAGATTACAACTGCCTAATACTACAGCTCCAGGGGATCTGATGCTGTCTTCTGGCCTCCCACATACTCAACATTTTCTTAAAGGCCAGGTGTGGTGGTACACACCTTTAGTCCCAGCAAAGGCAATTGGATCTGAGTTTAAGGCCAACCTGGGATGTGTGGTGAATTTCAGTCTTAAAAATAACTCAACCAAAACAAAACAAAAAACCTGGAGAGATGTCTCAGCAGTCAAGAGCACTGGATGCTCTTCCAGAGGACTGCAGATTGATTCCCGGCGTCCACATGGCAGCCCACAACTGTTTGTAACTTCAGTCCCTGGGGATCCAGTGATCTCTTCTGGCTTCGGAGGGTATTGTGCACACATGGTACACATTCATGCAAGGGAAACACTAAAACAGATTTTAAAATTGAAAAAAAAAAAATCAGAAATCGAGGCCTGGCATCATACCTGCAATTCTTGTACCCCGGTGGCTCAAGCAAAAGCAGAAGTTTGAGGCCAGCCTGGGCTACATGTAAGGCCCTGTCATAAACAAGTAATGTAACTATAGTTCTGTAGGGTGCTTGTTGCCTGCTTTGTTTTAAAGAAATGGAATTGAAGGCTTAGGGGGGTAAGGGAATTAGCCATGCTCACTAAACTGTTGACTAATGGTGGTAAAAATGAGCTTGGATCCTAGCTAGGCTAGCCTCCACTGTGGGAAAGTCCCACGTGTCATTTATACCTCAGCCACCCCTGCTTTTCAGGTGAACATGGTTCCTGTTATTTCATGCATTAATGTGTCTACGTGACTCCAGGCTAACTTCAGACTCAATATGTAGCAGGAGATAACCTTGAACTTGTGATCCTCCTGCTTCTGCTTTCCAAGTGCTGGGGTTATAGGTATGTAACGCTGTAACTGATTTTATATGATANTTGGGATTTCCTGCATGCTAGGCCAGCACTCTACCAAGTGAGCTGCATCCCTAGCCCCTTACCTTGTCTTATAAACCCCTTATTTGCAAGGGTCATATCTTGTTGGTTTGACCCCTGGGGCCCATCTGAGTGGTGGCTTGATTGATGTTCATTGATAGTTTTAGATGAGGCTATCTTAGGCTTGCTAGCTGCCTGGCTCTGAGCAGTAGGTAGTGGCCGAGGCTCTGTTCATGCCAGAAGAAACAATAGGTTGCAGGCAGTCCCCCAAAACATGTGACAGGACTATGCAAAATCTGATTTCCACTGTAAAGAAGGGTGCCTGTCCCAGTGAGTGAACACACTGCCTAGAAAACATGTTACAGCAGGATTCTTTGTCATCTCCTGCCAGCTCCCTATGGTGCGTGCCCTCATGGCCAGAACTGGGTTCGGTGAGGCCTGGATCTACTCCCAGCTCTTGAGTGACCTGGGAGTTAGGCAGGCTAAAATAATGCTGATGTCCCGAGCACGTGGACATTCTAATCTGAGAGTCCCAAGTGCCTGTCTGCCCCTCTCCCCAAGGACACAGTGACACCCTTGCTTTTTCTGTATTCTGGAGGCCCTCCAGGGGCAAGGTCTCAGCAGGAGAGAGGCAGTGGATGAGCCGGAAAGGGCCACATTCCAGGGCCAGCCACCTGGTGTCCAGACCTGTATATAAATAAAAACATGGCAGAATTAACGGCCTTTTCCCTCAAAATGCAAATCACTCATGAAGGTCTGACCTTAGCTTTTGCCCAGTTCTGCAGCTGGAGAAATTACACTCTGAGCTCACAGATTCCCAGCTTTTGGCATTTGTTTGCTACTCAGAGAACTACTTTGCTGAGGAAGGCTTACCCTCCTAAATACCGACCTACTTGGATATGTACAGGGGACACAGCACAGCTCCTCTCCTCTGTGGAAGGACTCTTCTGCTCAGGAGACAGTTGGAGGCCAAATTGCACAGCCGCTGATTGGAGAGAGATGTCATTGCCCAGTGAGTGGCTGGCCAGCCTCAGTGTCTGAAATAAGATCTTCCCCAGAGGTACATCTGGAACTTGGCCTTCTCAAGGGTCCCAAAATAGCCAGGCCTCTAAAGGGACAACTTTGTGAGAGGACATGAGAAGGACCCCCAATTGCTCTTGGCCCAAACAAGGTTTACTGTGTTGAAGGGGGAAAATGTCCTTTGGAACTTGTTAAAGCATGGCAAGGAAGAGGTTATCAGGACCACTGAGATAGGACCAGTGCTGCTGCTGTGGGGGGAGATGAGCACAGCTCCCTGCCGAGCACAGACAAGGCACGGGGTGGGACATGTGGATAGGAAGTTACTNAAAGGAGAAGGCTCTCAAAGGCAAGGGGATTCTGACCAAACCCACTTAGCAGGATTCTTATAAGCCAAGGGCAGTCAGACATCTCCTGGGGAGGACTGAGGTTGTCACAGAGCTGGGAACCTGATCAGACAGCCACAGTGGTGGACTAGGAAGGAGGGGATTCTGGTTGACCTGGCTCAGCTGTTCTTTTGCAGTAACTGAATTTTATAAGGAAGTACACAGATGGGCCTAGGGGACAGTTCAGTAGCCTTGTTCTGAAGTCTGGCCAGGCAGAGACTCTGATGAGTTGGCCTTGAGAGACTGGCACAATTAACCCCTGGTTTTGTTCTCTTCTTGTGCCACTTCTGCATTCCTGTGTAGCTCCTTTTCTTGCAGCTTGTTCTAAAAATATTTCCAAGGAGCTAGCCCCTAAAACACACACACACACACACCCCACACACACCACATACACACACACACACACACACAAACACAAACATACATGCTTCTCTAGAAAGATTTTCAAATTATGTTCTGTGCTTGGATCAAATACAAACTGTGGTTGAGAGCTTTATTGGAAGCTGAGAGAAGTTTGGTGCAGTTTAGTAGCTGGAGTTAAGTCTTCCTGGGATCACCTCCTGGCTTCAGCTTCTGAAGATTTGCAGAGGCAGTTAGCTGCTGTCTGTCCTACCCTGCTGCCTGACTGTAACCCAGAAAAAAAACCTGTCTTCACCACTGTGAGAGAGTGAGACTCCTCTTGTGCTTCAAACTGATACTTTGACTTCCAGATGTACCTCGTCTTTTTTTTTTTCTCCCGAGACAGGTTTTATTATATAGCCCAGGCTAGCCTGGAACTCACTATGTAGACCAGGATGACCTCAAAGTCTGAGATCTGCTCACTTCTGCCCCTTAGGTCCTGGGATTAAAGGTGTGCACCACCATTCCCAGTACCCCTAAATCTTAAACTGTTGATCACAAAGCAGTCTCTCGGAATCCGGAAAAAACAGAGCCAGTGGAGCTGTCCCCTGTGCTCAGCTAGCCTGTCTGAGCTTGGAAGCCCAAGTCACTCTTCTGCACCACCATTCCCTCTCAGGGGTCTCTGCCCTGTTTCTAACCAATCTTTTTCCCCCCCTTACTTTATTTTAGGAAACTTCATCCTCTGCCAATGGCCCTTCCCGTGAAGGCTCCAGGCTGCTGCCCACTAGAGAAGGCCATCCCATCTACCCCCAGCTCCGACCAGGCTACATTCCCATTCCTGTCCTCCACGAAGGCTCTGAAAATCGGCAACCACACTTTTACCATGCCTACTCCCAGCCTGGGGTGCAGCGATTTCGAACTGAGGCAGCAGCAGCTGCTCCTCAGAGGTCCCAGTCCCCTCTGCGTGGCGGCATGACAGAAGCCACCCAGCCAGATAAACAGTGTGGACAGGTGCCCACAGCTGCAGCAGCTCAGCCCCCGGCTGCCCATGGACCTGAGGTAAGAGACCTGGCTCGTGCTGGGCTNGGGGCCCGGCCTGCNGCATCAGTGTTTCTCTATTACAGAGACAGTCTGGCAGCCTCATCATTCCCTGTATCTTACACCTGTGTTTTTCAGGTGGCCAGGCTTATTTTTATAGTAAAAGAATTGGCACTGAGATGGCAACTGCACGGTCAAAATGCGTAGAGGTAGAGGCAGTACAGCTGGAGCAGCTGCCTGGCCTCCTAGGTCAGTGCTGTTTATTCACACTGGCACTCTGTTTCAGAGAGAGTCGCAAGTTATTCTGTTTAGCCCTTCCAGATACGCATCAACCATTTGGACCTCTGTTGGGGATGAAATCAGGAGGGCATCTCTGTCTGCAGAGTGTGCCGCTAAAGGACACACAGCTTAAGTCAGAAAGGCCACAGCTTTAGACTTGGGCTTGCACCCTGAAGCTCAGCACTACAAAAGGTGCATTGATAGTGAAAGACTATAACTCGCCCGGTTCTGAGCTGAGACTTGTGGCCAGTAGATCTGGTAGGGTTCCTAAGCAGTTAAGGCCTCTTCATCCTCCTGTCTTCAGCTCATCCCCTGGGTCCTTGGCATTGTTCTTGAGTACGAGCCCCCCCATTTCCTGCTTGCATCGGCGTCCTGATTGCCTCTCGACTCCTACGTCTATTCAGCGTCACCATCCTGGGGTGAAAAGTCGTAGTTGATGTGGGATACTGGAGGTCTCTCTCCTTCCTTGGAGATGTGGTCCCTACNTTTGTAAAGTTTTAGCTGTATGTAAGTCAAAACAGCACATTGGTCAGAGAGCTTAGAAAATTTAAGCTAACCAAGGCTTTTAGTCGTGAGCCGCCTGAAGAGCCATCTCCTTCACTGTCTAGATGACTAGAAGGTAGGTTAGAAGAGAAAGGCATCTGGCCTGCACCCAGACACAGGCAGCTTCCAGATGCTCCACTGCATTCTCCAGCAGGAGGTTGAGAGGAAGTGAGGAGACGTTAACAAGTAGCACAGTGTTAACAAGTAGCAAGGAAGCACACCCTTCCTGTGCACGCTGCTACCTGCCAAGGCACGTGCACAGATGCATTCGGTTAATCCGGAAAGCAACTCTGTGAGGTGGGCAGGCAGGCTATCCTCTTCCCATATTTCAGGTGAGGCTCAGAGAACTGAGCTTCCAAGTGTTTGAACCCGAGCATTTTCATTTCAGAGCTCTGAGAGCCTTGTGCGTGCTAAGCAAGTGCTCTCCCAGTGAGCTACATTCCCAGCCCTCTTGGTCTCAACGCTGTATTTGTTAAGTGGGATGGTACTGGAGATTGAAACCAGGGCCCCAGACACACTGATCACTTACTCCCCCTCACAAAGGGACACATGTAGCCCTCATCCTCACACGGGAAGGCTTCGGGAAATGTGTTCTGGCCAGGTGATACCTGATGGATATTTGGAGTGCCAGGGCAGCAGGGTCATTAATGGCACTGTGCTTCTGCCCTTCTCTTGCAGCGGTCTCAGTCTCCAGCTGCCTCTGACTGCTCATCCTCATCCTCCTCGGCCAGCCTGCCCTCCTCTGGCAGGAGCAGTCTGGGTAGCCACCAGCTCCCGCGGGGCTACATACCCATCCCTGTGATACATGAGCAGAACATCACCCGGCCAGCAGCCCAGCCCACCTTCCACCAAGCCCAGAAGACCCACTACCCAGCTCAGCAGGGTGAATACCAGACCCACCAGCCTGTGTACCATAAGATCCAAGGGGATGACTGGGAGCCCCGGCCGCTCCGGGCAGCATCACCATTCAGGTCACCGGTCCGTGGTGCATCCAGCCGGGAAGGCTCTCCAGCCAGAAGCNGCACACCAGTTCACTCCCCATCACCCATTCGTGTGCAGACGGTGGTTGACAGGCCTCAGGTATGGAGCGTCAATGGTTGATAGATATTCAGATGGCTGTAGCAGGCTGAGGGGTTCTGCAGGTGCCCTGGGCTTCCTCAANGTGCTACCTAGTGAACATAGGCACAGCTAGAGAAAAGCAGAATTCTAGAAGTTGCCAGTCCTTGAAAAAAAAACGCAGGACAGAGACTGTTGAACCTTNAGTACTTTCCACAGCTTTTGCTCAGCTGATTGCTTCCCATTGCAGTGACTCTAGGGGCAGAGGGGAGAGCTTGGTGATGCGCTCACTCAGGGTTGTCACTCTCAGCTGCTAGGATCATGTTCCTTAATGCTCACCACACCTTTCCTGGTCTCCCCATGCCTCCACTCATACTCCANTGGCAGTGTGGTCTCCAGTTTAAGAGGTACACTGTTTTCCTTTCTCTCTTCTACAAGCCATTCTCTTGATCCCCCTGGGAGTTTGCTCAGGCTGGACCTGTTCCATAAAGCACCAGTGCAGTCCCTCATCCCTCTGCCCTCCAAGNGGNTNGCCCAGCTAGTCTGTTCCCTGAAGCCAACTCCTTTCTCCCCATGTNTTGCGTGAGTCCCTTAGGGTCCAGCACCTGATTATTCTGTGCATAGCAAATGGTCCTCTTAGCTCTGAGCCTGACAACAAGGGACCATGTCTGACACTTTCTCCTCCCTTTACAGTAGGGTACTGTGNTCCTNGGCTGATGCATTGGCAGGCANTAGGGGAAAGCCATCCNGCTCTGGTGGAAATCATGGNTGCAATCCTGCTCCCTCCCAGGAAGCTGGGGCNAGATGCTATTGAAACCAAACAGCCTGCAGCCTAGAGGCAGGACACTCAGTGTCCTTGGCNTCCTCTGGCTGCAACATGAGCAGCTGGATTATTATCACAGTTTTTAAAAGGAAATCTCCTATAAACAGTGATATTATCTAAGTCCCTGAAACAGAAAACCCTCATCTTTTTGCTNTTTCTGCATGTGTGTGGTNTGCATGCATGCATAGATATGATACATGATTGTGTATGTACAGGCATGCCCTTGTGGAGNCCCATGGCTGCCATGAGGTCTCTTCACTCTCCACCTTTTATACTGAGGCAGGATCTCTCACTCNAATGCAGAGCTTGCCAGTACAACTAATCTAGCTAGCCGTCTTATCTTACTTTTGGGGTACCTTATCTCTGCCTCCTGAGTGCTAGGTTCACCGGTGGCCCACCACACCCATCTAAGCTATTACAGTGGCCCCTGGGGATCCAAACTCTGGTCCTCACCTGTATGTACCAGGTGTCTGGCCTGAAGAGTTATCTCCCCAACACTGTCTTTACCTTTTTTATTTGGAAATAATTTCAACCTTTCAGAAGACTTGTAAGACNCATACAAAGAAGTCCTAGGTACCCTTCATCCNTGTTCACTATTTTGTTTTGTTTTGTTAAGACAGTCTCTCATGCAACTCAGGCTGGCTCCAAAGTTGCTGTATATCTGAGGATGACTTTGAACTTCTGATCCTCCTGTTTCT
>LZPO01099884.1:550689-563892 GCA_001675575.1 Neotoma lepida | reverse complement strand
AACCATTTATTTTGAAGGTCTCAGCCATGGAGCCCAGGAAGCAGGCAGGCCAGGCCTTGAGAGGAGAAAGAGATGGCCCTCTGGCTCCTCTGAAGCTGTGCTTCCTTATCTGCCAGTATTAAAGACAAGAGAACACGGGTGCATGCATGATGCCATTGGGGAGGCACTCAGATTGGCACCACTGGCCATTTCAGAGATGTGTCTTTTGGGAGAATGACCTCAGCAAAGAAAGCCTGGGAAGTGGTGGCTTCTAGGATCTGGAACCCACTACTGGTAAACAGAGGATTATAGCAACAGGGGTTGAGAGAGCACCAACCATGACACCCTTGCCAGGTGACCTCTAAACATGAGTCACTTGTGANTGTTCATAACATTAACACACAAAGGGTAATGATTAAGGGTGTCAGTTCAATGCAAAAGCCAGGGCACAAATATACCCCTCTTCATATTTCCAAATAAAATTTAAGCAAATCCAAACCCAAGTGGAACTAAATGGAGAATGGTCAGCTCCTGCTCAAAGACGTGTGTATGTGTGTGTGTGTGTGTGTGTGTGTGTGTGTGTGTGTGTGTGTGTGTGATCCCTATACATCTTAGAATGTAGATTTGACTGACAGCTCACCTCTTCATAGATGCTGCTACAGTTTGCTGATTAACTTATGGATCATCTGTCTGCCTTGGACCAGATACTTGCTCCCCCTGAAGCCACCTTTATACAACACAACTAATTATAGCTAAGTTTTGCCTGTGGACTAACGTCCATCCTTGTACCAATGTCCTCCCATGAATTCCCATTAACATCCTTGCCCTCTCCCCATCACCACACTCCCATNTCTCTTGACTCCAGTTCAGACATCCCTCATGGTTCCCATTGAGATCCTTAGTAGTTTATTCTTTGACCATCCCAACAGGCTGTCTTAGAGTCCCAGAGAGAAAGGGCCTAGAGACTACCCACCCAAGTTTTCTAGACANTAGACAGATACATCATATTTCTCAGCAGCTGACTTTGCTCACTCATCGGGTGGTACTAGGAATGGGTGGGCTTCATCAACCTGTCAGAAAATTTGAATACTACTTTNAACAGGAAAATGAGTGTCTACTAGTTTACTATTTTCAAAACTGGATGAATCCATGCATCATTTAACTGAATCATACCTTTTTTTCCTTTTAGCCTGGCATAGTGGCACACACATTTAATCCCAGGCCTCAGAAGGCAGAGGCAGGTAGGTGGATCTCTGTGAGTTCAAGGCTAGCCTAGTCTATAGAGTGAGTTCCAGGACAGCAAGAGCTAGCTACCCAGTGAGATCCTGTCTCAAATTTTTTTCCTTTTTCTTTTGAAGATTTATTTCATTTTTATTTATGTCTGTGTGAGTATATGTCCACATGTTTGGGAGCCCATGGAGGTCAGAAGGTGTTAAGGGACATATGACTTCATTTTTCTTCCCTTTCCTAGCTAAACACAATGCTAGTGTCTGTTGGGGGAGATTTGTTTATGTTGACTTCTCCAAGACCGCCAATAGAGTCTGACTTTGGTTCGGAGGGCACAGTCCACACTCANCTGCTGGAGTGGACCATAGAGTTTCCTGGGGGACTCAGAGGAAGAGAGAAGGACACACAGAGGAGAAAAAGGAGGAGCTGAGAGGTTGCACGTGCTCTTCGATCTGGGAAGTGGGGAGAGGCAGGTGTTCGTAGCTCCATGGCTCCTTGGATTTCTCAGATTTATTCCCTAATATTTACTCCTGAGTTCTGTTTTTCAGTCAAATGAAAAAAGAAATAGCATTAAGTCTCTCATCACATCCCAAGCTGAAGGTCAACTTGTTTTTTGACTTGTTCTTCCTCTATAACCTTGTGATTTACACGTCATAAATTGTTCCCATTGTTTCATGATACGCTCCAAGAATTGACTGACCATAAACCCGTAACANGCACCTTTCTTATAATCATAAAAATAACTGCAAAATTTCACTTCTGCAATCACTTGCTTGCTTGGTATAAAGAGGCTATTCTACCTTTAATCTAGGCCACTTTGGTCTCCTACTATAGGAGACTGAAAGTTTGACCTGGCCATAAATAAATTTTTGCTTTACAACATCTTGGTGTTAGCTTCTGGTTTTTGACACCAGAACATTTGGAGGACCCACTGAGATGCAAGTGAACCATCTAGGGTAGGAACTGCCAGGGGATGACCACTAAAAGAGGTTCCTCAGTCAGCCAAACCTCTTCCTCCTCACTACAGCTCTCGGTCTCCACTGGGTGGCAAGGTAAAAGGTGCCTCTGTGTCTTGTCTGTGTCTTGTCTATATCTTGTCTGTGTCATCTATTCTGAGCTGGCAGCAAGGTCCTAGGTGGGAAGCTGGACAAAGCGATATTTCCCCTAGTAGGCTGGTGATGGAGACATCCTTTGAGACCATCTGGGCACCGAGTCTAATATTCATTTGGTTTTTGGGAATTTGGACTTGGTTGAACTGTTGCTGGTTAATTGGAATTCTGATAGAGCCACCCAGTTTTCTCTCTGACCTGCGCTGGATCCCTGAGGGCCACCTGATGATACTAGGAGCCACAGAACTCAGAGAGGCCCTCACCTTGGCACCCCTTAGCAAGGTTCCAATGCCTAATTTCTCTTGGTCAAACTGGTGGACCTCTGAAGCAGAAGATTCCAGATGTTAAATGTTGTTGTCTTGTGTTGTTTTGACTCTGTTTCTTGTCTGGAGGCTGTACCTGTCGTTCTATATTCTGACTCTGGGTGACTAGATAGACGAACAACTGGACTAATACCCTAGGTCGCTCCAGAAATGGCAGAGCTTTTGGCACATGGGCTCTGATGCCAGTATATCTCAGAGCGCAATGCCCAGAGTCAGTCTCGAGGCTTGATGGGAAGCTTCAAAGACAACCCCCCCAGCCCTGTGCAGAATCCCGAGGGCAGGCCTTGCTTCGGCTGGTGCAGTTGCAGCTCGGATGTGCATCATCTGCAACACTAACGTGTGTGCTCCACTGGAACTTCAACTCCAGCATCACACACTGTAGCCACTCGCTACGGCAGTTCTTGAGGTCCCTCAGCTGCTGATCTTACAGCTCCGAATTGAACCAAAAGGTTAGTTTTGTCTGTCTGTTTTGCATGTATGAATATATGAATATATGACGTGTTCTGACTGGTCTTCCTTGAATATGTGGATGTGTAATTTTGCTGTCTGTTTTGTGTGATTGGTCTTTCTTGAATGTGTAAGCTTTCTGTTTCTTCTGCCACCAGTTGCCTGGGCTTAGCATTTACTCCTGGGCTTTCTGGCCACTGGGTGTNATGTAACAGGGATTCAAATATCAATCGGGTATGGGTAATGTTAAGGTTGTTTTATGCTAGTCTACTTTATTAAAAGGCTGGCCCCAGAATTGGGTTAGGGCTCACCTGTTTTCAGACCCAGGCATGCTTTTAAAGTCTCTATGTCTGGAATCAAGAGCTGAGACAGAAAAAAAAAAAAGAAGAACAGATAAAGGGATTGTTGGCTTATGAATTTATAAGTATAGTTAAAAATCTGTAATATCTGTAACAAAAACTTGTAACATGTAGTTGGTAATTAAAAGTGTGTGCATAGGTAATCTTAAAGGAACCATGTGGCATGATTCTGTTCTGGGATATAAGCAACACATGACTNGTCACCACCATCTTTAGGCAGCCACATGGCTGGTTGCCATCTGTGGTGGTTTGAAAGAAAATGGCCCTCAAAGGGAGTGGCACTATTAGGAGGTATGGCCTTGTTGGAGGAAGTGTGTCACTGTGGGGGCAGGCTTTGAGGTCTCTTTTCTCAAGCTTCAGTCAGTGTGACAGTCAGTCAACTTCCTGTTGCCTCTGAATCAAGATGTGGGGCTCTCAGCTCCAGCACCACATCTGCCTGCACACCACCATGCTCCCCACCATGATGATAATGGACTGAACCTCTGAAACTGTAAGTGAACCTCCACTATTAAATGTTTCTTTATAAGAGTTGCCATGGTCATAGTGTTTCTTCATGGCAATAAAAAAGAACCTTAACTAAGACATAAATTGATACCATGAGTCGAGTATTGCTGNGATAGGCCTGACCATGCTTTTGTTTAGAGTAATGTGGTCTTTGGTACTTTGGGTTAGGAAAGCAGTGGAATGTTTTAAGCACTGCTTAATGGGGCATACTGGTAGGAGCATGGAAGACAATGGTGCTGATAATGATTTCAAATGCCAGGAGCTGGCTCAAGAGGTCTCAGAGAAGAATTTTAGTATGCTGCTTAGAAATCATTCGTGCAATATTTTGTTGATGGAAGTGGCTGTCTTTTGGTCTTGTCCAAAGAGTCTGCCTGAGGCTAAAGTGAAGAGTTTTGGATTATTCCGACCAACAGAAGAAATCTCAAAACAGCCCAGTATAGATTCTGTTGTATAGATATTAGTGATAACTCTAANGAAGATTTATAATGAAGAGGAGCAAGCTGAGCAGGGTAAATTACAAAATGTAAATTTTGAGGAGAAAAAGAGCACCAGGAAGTGGAATGGAGCTANATCCTATGTTCAAGGAGATAAATGGATTAAGAAATGGAATAAAGGGATTAGTGACCTGAGGGCAAGATCCCACCCAGCTAAGTTGTCAACTTGTGAAAAGGAATTACCGAAAAGCTTAGAGCTGGGCAGTGGTGGCACACGCCTTTAATCCCAGCAGTTGGGAGGCAGAGGCAGGAGGATCTCTGTGTTCAAGACCAACCTGGTCTACACAGCAAGTTTCAGGACAAGCTTAGGCAGTGAAAGACAGATAGTTGGTGAAGATGTAATTGAATGAGGGGGCCATGTTCCAGCCCCAGCAAACAGTAGAACTTGACAGCTTTACTCACATGGTTCTGGCTTTAGAGTTAAGGATGGAAGAGATGGGTTATGGAAATCGCCTCAGTGCCTAAAGAAAGCCACTGAGGCCAGGCATGTGTCAGGGGTGTCTCTGAATGGAGGCCTAGTAGAGAGGCCATTGTGTGAAGCTGTGAAGTTGACGCCTGGATTGTCTTGGGGAACCCAAGATGTTAGAGATGCTAGAGTTATGGGATACCTGCTGAGGAGAGCTGCTAACTGGGAGTGGAACCAGTCCAAGAGAAGGAAGTGTNTTGGAGTCGACAAAGCTGAACAGAGTTGGAAAGCTGAGATTTTTCTTTGCAGAGATTGGAGTTTGCTCAGCTTGTTTTTGGTCTTACTTTGGTCCAGTGTTTCCTCACTATGCTCCCTTCCCTGCGTTTTAGAATGGTAATGTATATCCTGTGCCATTGTATGTTGGAAGTATGTGATCTGCTTTTTGATTTTGATTTTACAAGTGATTACAGTTAAAAGATTGCCATGAGTCTCAGACGAGACTTTGGACTTTGAAACAAGTTTGAGACTGTTACAGACTATGGGGATTTTTGAAGTTGGACTGAATGCATTTTTGCATTATGATATGGCTTCAGGCCTTTGGAGGCCAGAGAGTGGAATATGGTGGTTTGAAAAAAAAAATGGCCTTGAAAAGGAGTGGCACTATTAGGAAGTGTGACTTTGTTGGAGTAGGTGTGCTCTTGTTGGAGGAAGGGTGTCACTGTGGGGACGAGCTTTGAAGTCTGCTATGCTTAAGATACCACCCTGTGTCACAGTCTACTTCCTGTGCCTTCTGATCAGGATGTAGCCAGCACCATGTCTGCCTGCATACTGCNATGCTCCCTGCCATGATGATAATGGACTGAACCTCTGAAATGTAAGCTGCCACCTTAATTAAATGTTTTCCTTTCAAGAGTTATTGTTGCCAGGCCCTGGTCATGCACNCCTTTAATCCTAGCACTTGGGAGGCAGAGGCAGGTGGATCTCTATGAGTTTGAGGCCAGCCTGGTCTACAGAGCTAGTTCCAGGACAGATAGGACTGTTACACAGAGAAACCCTGTCTTGAAAAACCAAACCAAANCAAAACAAACACAAAAAAAGAGTTGATGTGGTCATGGTGTTTCTTCACAGCAATAGAAACCCTAAGACAAGTGCTAACTGGGAATGGCATGGGTTTTTGAAACCTCAAAGGCCATCCCCATTGACACACCTCCTCCCATAAGGCCACACCTCCTAATCTTTCCCAAACGCTTCTACCAACTGGGGATCAAATATTCAAATATATGAGGCTATGGGGGCCATAAACCACCACAGGTGTACTCAGCTGCTTGAATTTTATATGATTCCTGATGTTATCAAGTTGACAACCATGATTAGCCATCATACCACCCTGTACCAGGATTTTCATTTGGGCCACCAATCAGTTTCCAAATTATGACACAGAGACTTATTAGTTTTGAATGCTTGGCCTAGCTTAGGCACATTTCTGGCTAGTTCTTTTAACTTAAATTAACCTGTTTCTCTTTATCTACCTTTTACCCTGGGGGTTATTACCTTTCTTACTTCTGTCTATCTTACTTTCACTGCTTCTCATGTCTGGCTGGCAGCTTCCTGGCTTCTGGGCCCGGGTATCTCCCTTGTTCTCTCCTCTCTTTTTCTCTCATTCTTTCTCTTCCTGAGCCTAGATTTCTTTTCTTGTTTGCTCTACCTGGAAGCCCTGCCTATCCCATCTCTGCCTTCTCTGCTATTGACCGCTCAGCTCTTTATTAGACCAACCAGGTGTCTTAGGCAGGCAAGGTGAAACAAATGCAACATATCTTTACATAATTAAATGCACATCCTTACATTGTTAAACAAATGCAGCATAAACAAAAGTAACACACCTTTACACAGTTAAAGCAATATTCTGTAGCAAAAATAAATGGAACACATCTTTACCTAGTTAAAGTAATATTCCCCAACACCACCCTCTGACAAGGAAGCAGTTGGCATAATTTAAAATTATCTCCCAGGCCATTCCTAGCAACATTAAGTTGTTGGAGAGAATTTTGGTTAATTATCAAATCACAAAATTCCTTCAGCAAAAAANCAAAACAAAGCAAAAAAGATGATTGTCTGTGAGGGTCCCTGCAAATGCTTCGGCCAGCAGAGGAATAATCCACATGAGGCAAGAAGGAAATCTCATTCAACACAACTTAGCCCGTATGGGGTCAAATTTCTAGAGTCTGACCCTGAGCAGCTTATATTTGACATATTTAAATACAATATAACTTCGGGGAAAAGTTTCCTCATGACAATTATCACAATAAAACTTAAGGCAAGGTTNCATCAGAACTCCCTTGCATATGCCTTGCATATATGCCTTTTGCAAAGTACCTGTGATTTCTTCCATAAGAATGGGTTCTACTGACCGGGAAACAGTGCTCAGAAATCTGGGATAAACAGTCTGGGAGATTTGGGTGACACCTGGCTCTACAGATAGCAAAAGATCACCAGGTTATTAACTACATCCAATTCCTGCTTTCTGGCAGAAACAGGTGTAAATCATTTTCATTCGAAAGAAAAGCCTGTGAGTTCAATGTTCCTGGTTTCCTTAGTACCACCTTTGAGCACAAGGACCTATGCCCTCTACAATTGTCCTAAATAGATACACTTTAAACCTTCAAAATGTAAAACTATTGAAAACATTATAATTCTTCCACTTTGATTTTTCACTCATTGTATTTCACCTTAATAATCAAGATATCAGAAAACATATAATTGTAAAATAAATGAAGCAGAATGTGGTGGCTCCCTCCTAAAAACCAAGCAGGTAGATTGGAAGTTTGAAGCTACCCTAGGCTACATAGTGAGACCTTGTCTCAAAATCTCAAAGTAAGTTGGGTATAATAGTGTGTCCCTTAAATCCCAGCACTCAGGAGACAGAGACAGGTGGATCTCTGTGAGTCTGAGCCCTGTCTGTTCTACAAAACAAATTCTAAGTCCCTTCGGACTATATAGTGAGAAATACTGTCTAATAAAAAAAAATCAAAACAAACAAAGTAAAACTAAAATGAGATATTGCTACCATTTTATGGACAATTTTAATGAACTTGGGGTGACAGAAAGTGTGTGTAAGAGATGTGAACAAATACTTGGGTCCCCAAAATAACATCAATTAGTATACAAGATAAATGGCTGCCTTTGGATAACTGTAATCTTTCTGTGATCTTTTCCAAATAGCTAAGGCTTTACCAAAGCTATTTGAAGGCTTGAAGTCTTCAAGTGGACTGATTTAGGAATGTAGATGAAGACTCCTTGTGATCTTGATCAACCTTGACTGCTAAGTTAGGCCCTGGAGTCCTGAGATCCCTGTTGTCCACTCAGCATGTATAGAAACTCACTGAGCAGTTCAGCAAGCTGGCTTCCCCTTGGGTTCATAGAATCTCCTCAGTTCTGTGAATCTGAATAAAGAACTGCGATCCTCAGGATTGGAGGCCAGGGATTGCCACGTACTGGCCAGTAGGGGGCGAATCCTGCCTGTCCGGTCTCTTTTCACCTTCCCCCTGTGACGGTGGGCTCCATTTTAGACAAGTCATCAAAACATGTTGTGTTTTTCACAAAGCAGGTGACCCAGGAGCAAGGACATGGGCCTTGCTGGAATGTCCAGCAGAGGAAGCAAGCTCATGTGGTGCTGAGCATCAGTCCATTAGCGTCCAGGTGGGCTTCTTCTACTCTTTCAGACCACAAATAAACACTGTCACCATCCTTAGAGGAACGGAGAGCGACACACACAGTTATCTGACATTGGAACAATGCCTCCTGTCTCCAAGTAGACTTCCTGAGGAATCTCATGCCAGGAATATGGTGCCAGCCAGAGGGGGACCTTGTCTTCTGGAAGGACCCCATTGCAGGAGAGACTGGAGCTGAGATGGTAGTGATGGGTGGAGCCACACCTTGACCAGGACTACTTAGCCATGTATACCTCCAGCTCGATTTAAACTACAACCTGATGTTAGGACCTCTGGGCCTCTTTGTTCCTTTTCCCATGGTGACCACATTGACTAAATCTCCATTTTCTGCTTTTCGCCATTAATTTGCCTCTTTCAGTGGCCAACTGAGGACTGAGCCTGGCTTGTTGGGGCTTCCAGGGCCCAGTAACAATGAGACGCTGTCATTTTCTAAAACTGGGGAGATTAATGGATTAGAAATAACCGAATTCACAAATTGATGAGAGTTCCATTCTCCTAATAGAAAATGACCCCCGTCTTCCTGAGACATGGGGTGCAGTTACAACTTGGCAGATTTTCCAGCAAAATAAGTCAGACTTTGGGGGGAAACATGAATATTCTCAGCTCTTTAATTCCAGCTGTTATTCTTTTCTAAGGAACAGAATCGAAACAGGAAAAATAGGGCTCCTTCTGTGAGACTTCACAACTTCCCCCTTGGGTGGGAAAGAAAAAATTAAGGATTGGGGTAACTTTCTTAGATACCTAGAGAGGACACACACAGACACACACACACACACACACACACATATAACTTGAGTATTCAGCTGGGACTTCCAAAGGGCTCCCTGTCAGGAGAGCAAGAGAAGCCTGGGTTCCAGTGTGTGTGTGTGTGTGTGTGTGTGTATGTATATATCCAGAAAAACTGGTGAAATATACAAGGCTATATGTGAAGGTAAACTCCCAAATGGTAAGGATTTGAGGACTAAGACGCTNGAGAGAGAGCTTAGCAGAGCTTTGTGTGTTGAGGCATTTGCCTATCTGAAGAGGCAGATGGAGAAGTTTCCAGGGGTCACAACCCCTTTGGGCCGGTCGAATATCAGATATCCTGCATATCAGATATTTATATTACAGTTTATAACAGTGGCAAAATTACAGTTATGAAGTAGCAACAAAATAATTTTGTGGTCCACAACATGAGAAACTGTATTAAAGTGTCAAAGTATAAGGAAGGCTGAGAACCACTGTGTTAAGAGGATAGACATCTGGAGTTCAGGGCCACCAAGGAGAAGTCTGGGTAACCAACTTGGGTATTCAGCTGGGTCTTCCAAGGGCCTCCTGTCAAGAGAGCAAGAGTAAACACAGAAACCTCACCAACATAGCAGCCTGGGTTCCAATCAGCATCATTTTTTGATGCAATTAAGACTATACTTCCCTGTCTCAGTGCCACCAACACTGACAATGACCTTATCAAAGCACTGGCTGTTCTTTTGTAGCTTGTCCTTTGCACTGTGACTTAACAGCATCCCTGGCCTTTTAGCCATAGATGCCAGTTGCAAGTCCTCTTCCTTAAGTCAGTCTGACTCCAGACATTGCCAAATGTGTCCCCTGCAAAATGGCCTCTTAAAAGTCATTTCTCCAGCCCTGCAGATAGATCTTTTAAAGACTGAGTCTTGGTATATAGCATAGGCTGGCCTTTGACCTCTTCTAACGCTCCTGCCTTAACCTCCTGAGTGCTGGGATTACAGGCAGGAGACACTGGACCTGTCTTTCAGACATTCCATTCTTCGCTTCCTTCAAAAACTATCCTGGCCACTCTGTGAGATCCAGCCNCCCTTTTTGTACAGGTGCTGTTTGCTTTGGCAAAGACTAGTCCACCAGGCAGAGGGGAGAGCCTTTGCTAATTAACCTGGAAGTCTCTAGCACAGCTTTGTTTCTACACCTTTGCCAGGGAGGTGCTACCAGGGCCTCCAGATTAAAGAGTCCTGTGGCTTGAGGGCGGTTTCCACATTGGAAGATAATAAAACTGAATATTCANTTACTGTCCCTACTTGCTTCCCAGAAGTAGTTCAGAATACAGAAATGAGGACTCTTTCAGATGGATTACCCAGGTATCTTTGATACCTACTATATCTTAATTCTTAGTTTGATACCTACTAACTCTTAATTCTGCTAACAGATAGAAGGTCTGAGACTGTGAGGTAGTGATGGATTAAGTCTTATTCTTTGTAGTCAGGAAGTTTTCTTGGTTAGGTGGGGAGATGAGTGTCTGTAAAACAATAAACCAGAAGTTCAAAGGCAATGTAGAAGCCTTGGCATGCCAGAACACAACTGGTTAATAAGGGACAGATGTAATTGGGACTTTAGGAGAGGTCTGAAGGAGGGAGAGGAGGGAAGAAAAAGGAGAGAGGGAGAGGACTAGGGAAATCTAGTTAAGACTTTGAAGTTGGGGAAGAAGGCCTTCTGCCCAGCANCCATATTGAACAAACCTTNAGGTGTATGTCTGGGAGATTTTCTTTCAGCAGTTGTTANGGAGTGCCTGCTCTGTATCAGGCACTGCACTTGAAGATGGAAACAAATAAAACTCAGTTCTGGTCAGGTATGATGAGGCATTACCTGTAATTCCAGAACTTGGAAGGCAGAGGTAGGAGGATCACGGCAAGTTGGAGGCCAGCCTGATCTCTCTAGTGAGTCTTGGGCTAGCCAGAGCTACATAGGGAGGGCCTGTCAAAAACTCAAAATAGAAAACAGGTGAGCTGAGCTCCAGGCAAGATGGAAGCACCTCTGTTCTCTGCCCTCCTGGATCCTGAAGAAACACTTCAGGTTGGACCTCAGTCGGAAGGAGGAGGCTTGCAAGGTCCTGGCCACCAGACTGAACCCGAAGAAGGAGGAAGTTGAGACTTGGTTCTTTTGGCTCAGAAACAAGCAGAAACAGAAGAAGCACATGTGGGAGCCTCGCCCTTCTAGCTAGCTCACCGAACCAACACACACACACACACACACACACACACACACACACACACACACACACACACACACACACACACACACCGTGAATACAGGAAGTGCTCCACCCTGCTCAGACTCCTGTGCCACCACCACAGGCGCCTTACTGCCCAGGCCTGCAACAAGGATGAAGAACCAGTCATGCATGGCGGTCCTCCTGGGATACCAGCACCGCCGGGCTCCTCACATGTCTGGAAGCACAGAGGAGGCACACGCTCTCCACCTTGACTTCTGGTTCTAAAAGCAGAGGTAGCATATCGCAGGATTCCTGTAGACCCCTCAGGGCCACATTTGACATCCTAATCTACAGGGGCTTGGCTGTAGCTTCTGTTTATGTTTTCTGAGAGGGCTCACAAGCCCCAGGTTGGCCTTCAAGAACTCTGTGTAGCTGAGGATGACGACCACACCCATTTTGGTTTTTTGTTTTANTTTATGGTTGTTTTGTTTCTGGCCTAGGATATGGAGCTTCTACCTCCCAGGTACTGTGCTGCCTAACCAGCGTTGTCTTGTGAGATTTTTGGTTGTTTTGGTGTTTTTGTTTGTTTGTTTCCTGTGTGTCACTTTGTTGTCTTTTTATTTTTATTTTGTTTTTTCCTCTTCTTTGAGGCAGTTTCATGTACCATCTTGCCCTGCAACTAGTTGCTTTTAATTAATGCTTTTCAACTTGCTCGTTAGGGACATGTTGGGTTTTCATTTCTATCAATGACAGATTGATAATAAAATTATTCATAGAAACTTAAAAAAATAACAAAACCCAAAATCAAAAAACAAACAACAAACTTAAAATAGCCAATAAACAACAGCAACAGAACAAATGCACATACCCCTTCCCAGTCCTTCCCTTGAGTCTCTTAGAGTCTGTCTAGTAGGTAGGTTGCAGACAAGTAATTGCTCCCAATGGGGACATTCTATGGGAAGTAGCTGGAGTACAAAGCATATGGAAACTGCTGTTTTGTGTGTGTATGTTGGGGAGTGTCATACGGTTCCCATGTTCCTGTGCTCCTGTGCAAGCTGATTAATATGTCAGTCAGGTTACCTGAGAACCGTACTGTGGCCTTTGGTCAATCTGGATTGGTAAAAAGAACATCTAAAAAGCTCTTCTTCAGGGAAGAGTCATGTTACAGAGGCAAACACATTAAGACCCGGTCTCTGGGGACCGGAGAGGTGGCTCAGTGGGTAGGAGCACTTGCTGCTCTTGTAGAAGACTTGGCTTTCCTTCCGCACTGAGGCTGGCAACTGTCTGTAAATTCCAGATCCAGAGGATCCAACACCTTCTTCCAGCCTACAGTCAACTACGTTCACGTGCACGGACCCATACAAGTGTGCAAAATTAAGAAATCTTAAAAATCAAACAAAACAAAAAACCCCCACTGTCTTCACTGTATTAGGGGCCAAGGAGGAGCGGCCATGCGGTGTGTGTGATCAGGAGAACGGACACTGAGCCTGAGGTCAAGCTTGGGGCTTTGGGGGTCCCTTGTTAGTATCATGCTGTCCTTTGAACCCCACTGCTTGTGAAGCCCAGATACCTGCCTGTCATATAGCTAGGGTTTAGGCTGATATGATGCTCAGGGGAACTATTTCTTAGCTATGATATTTTGGGCTATTTTCCTCTATCTTTCCGTTGTCCACTAGTGTTCTATTTTTC
>LZPO01099884.1:469482-484724 GCA_001675575.1 Neotoma lepida | reverse complement strand
TAAATTTTATTGGGGGACACAGATAAAATATCACCACACTGATTGGCTAGTTGCCAGGCAGGAAGTATAGGCAGGATAAGCAGACAAGGAGAATTCTGGGAAGAAAAAGGTTGAGTCAGGAGATGCCAGCCACTGCCGAAGGAACAACATGCCAGCAGACCGGTAAAGCCATGGAACACGTGGCAAAACATAGATGAATAGAAATGGGCTGAGTTTAAGTGTAAGAGCTAGTCAGTAACAAGCCTGAGCTAATGGCCAAAGAGTTATAATTAATATAAGCCTCTATGTGTTTACTTGGGTCTGAGCAGCCACAGGAGCTGGGCGGGACCGGACAAAACATTCTCCTATACTGTCCTACTTTGTTTTTGCAAAGTTCAGCAGTCACCTTCTTTTGTGTTCTGCTTGTCCAATTTGGACAGCATTCTGTCAGCAGTCGAGGCAGTTCCTTTGCCCAGTGGCTAGCCTTGCCACAATGAAAGCAAACTCTATATGTAGGTTCTTCGATGCTCAGCATCCTTTTTTGAAGTAAATTGGTGCTGCCAGGAGCAGACATGTCTCACTGTCATGTCTTATAGTATTAAAACTTTGTAAATGTTATATTCTGTNGGTCTCTGAAGTGTTTGAAGACCATCTGTCTATCTAAAATGTATCTCTGTTTGACCTTGAAAACATACCTAAGATGGCCACAAACCTGCCCCAACCTTAANTTTGGGGAATTCCCTTTTATGGCAGTTTATATCTGATCAAATGAAATGTATTTGTTAGTCTTATAAGTTTTTAGATTGTATGGCCATGCTGTTTGATGAACTGTCGCCTCTCCTATTTGAATCTAATCTTTGTCAATCTTGATGGTATCCATAGCTTTTCTTCTCTTGTGGAAACAAAAGCAAAACCTCTTCTCCAACATAACACATGTCCTGGTTTCCTTTCTGAGGTCAACACATCTTTAAAGTATACAGGCTGATTTAATTCAGCAGTTTTTTTCTACTATCCAATGTCTCTCCTCAGCTGTCATTCCTTTCTCATTAGCATTTAAAAATTTAAAGTTGATAAAGCATTGTGCANTCTATCTCTAGGGATATTTATTATCCCTTTCTGTTTATTAAGCATATCTTAAAGTGTAATTAGATCTTTCCATAACTGCTTTTCCTCTAGGATTGTGTGGTATACCTATAATATGCTTTGTATTGTAATATGCAAAAAACTATTTCATTTTACTAGAGACATATGCTGGAGCATTGTCAGTCTTAATTTGTACAGGTATACCCATAATGGCCATAACTTCGAATAAATGTGTGATTACAGAATTAGCCTTTTTAGAACTCAAAACAGTTGCCCATTGAAATCTCAAATATGTATCTATGGTATGGTGCACATACTTTAATTTTCNAAACTCTGCGAAATGAAACACATCTATTTGCCAAATTTCATTTCTTTGAGTACCCTTTGGGTTATTTCCTGCAGGTAGTGGAGTTTGGTTATACAAAAAACAAGTAGGACATTTTCTTATAACTTCCTTTGTAAAGTGGCTCAAAACCCCTATGACTCTGTTCAAAAGTCCAAATTATATGCTATTCTCATGGTATTGTTAGATTTTTCCAGAACCTTTTAATATAGTTACTGACTCTCAATATGCAGAAAGAGCTGTTTTACATATTGAAACCACTGAACTTATTCCAGATGATTCAGAATTAACTTTGTTATTTGTTCAATTACAAGAAATAATCCGAAATAGAAATCATCCCTTGTACATAATACATATTAGATCCCATATGGGTCTACCAAGCCCTCTAGCACAAGGTAATGATAAAATTGATCAGCTATACATTTAACTTTGTTTTACCTGAGATGTTTACCTGAGATACCTATACTTTGTTTTACCTGAGATAAAGTTCCAATTCCTAGAAGTTGAACATTTACCTCCTGAAGAGGCCAATCTGGATGCCAAGACTTTGGTGAAATTATTGTTGTATCTGCCCCTGTCTCAACCAAACCTTCAATTACAATGCCATTTATTCATATCTTTAGCTTTGGTCTTTGATCATTTATAGAAGTTTGCCAAAATATGGATTTTTATGGTCTCTCCTGAAAATTTTGTTTTATCCGCTGAAGCTATTCTGTCATCCAGAGCAGTNTGGTTTTAAACAATAGGCATTGAGTCTTTTAATTGCTCTGTGGATGAGTTTCTCCAATGCTGACAGGGAATGGTTGAACCAAATTTGATATCTGGGCCTGCGAGAAGCCCCCTAAGGTGTTTCCCCATGTTGATCTACATCATTGGTCCAGTGCCAGCCTTTGCCACACCTTCTGTCTGGATCGTCTCTAGATGCCAGCCTTTGCCACACCTTCTGTCTGGATCGTCTCTAGATGCCAGCCTTTGCCACACCTTCTGTCTGGATCGTCTCTAGGAAAAAGATTGTTCCTAGGAACGCCTTACCTACACTCCCTTTTCATGTGACCTTATTTACCACAATTAAAACATCTGACTTTTTTATTTTTCTTAAAATTTCTAGAAATTACTTCTCCTATCAAAGCAGCATTACAAGCATGAGATCCAATATCAGCTGTATTCATCAATTGGTACTTGCCTTTAAAGGCCTAAGCATCCTTTTGCATTATGGATTAGCATTTCAAAGATTCAGTTAACATTTATCTAACTTCTGGATCTGATATTATTCTATTTACAGCAGAAGTCAATCTTTGCAAAAATACAGTGAAGGCTTGTTTTGGGCCTTGTATAANTTTAGTAAATGACTCAGTCCCGAGCATTCAAAGCTGCTGTAAGGCATAGGACCAAGGTGTGATCATCAAATCCAAACTGTCTTTGCAAATCAGCACACTGGCCTTCACTGAAACACTGGTCTTGGGAAATGTCAATACCTCCAGCCCTATTTCATTGTTCTATAGCCCTAGCTTCCTCTCTCCACCATATTCTCCATTGTAACTGCGGGGCAGCTTCTAATATTTGTGTAGCTAAATCTTTCCAGNCTTAAGTGATGATTCTGTTTTGAGTTGTCCATGAGTTTAACATTTGCTTCATATAGGGTGAATGCATACCATATGAAATGACCATTTCTTTAAANCTCCTAAAATCTAACATTTTTACAGGATTCCAATTAACTTATGCATAACCTTGGGGATGCCTATTGTCTGCTGATTGTTCTTGTATNGTACTTGGATAAGATTGGTGTCCTAATAACCTTGGACCCTTCCTCTTTAGTTTCATCATGCTATGGTGCAGTAGATTCTGCTCTAAATTCGTCTGTGTTCGTGTGAATATTTTTCTTAGTTTCATTAGCAGGTCTTTCTAAGTCAATTTTTTTCATATTTGTCACAGATATCAAACTACTTTTTTAAGGATAAAACATGAATTACCAAACTGTTAATAATTATAATTGACATTATGTCAATTTCAGCTAAGTTGGTTATCCCTTCATTTAATTGTTCCATTTTCAAACCATCCATTGTGGAACCATACAGACTTAACTCCCTGCATCATAATATTCACCACTGTTATTGTGGGAAATGTAGCTAATGTGATATAATATTTATAGAAGTAATTTGATAATGCTTGAGACCCTTAATTTTTTTAAATGTTGTGACTACTAATTTCATTCCTAGGAATCTTTCCTAAAGCTATTAAGGATGACAACAAATGAAATATTTATATAAAACTCATCATTTGTATCACAGTGTTTTTATAATAGAAAAAAAAACTTGATGTTTCAGTGAGGAAGTACTTCCTTAAATGGAAAATTATGCCACCATGAAGTCATGGTTTTAAGAATGTTTCATTTCTTTAAAAAAGATTTTTTATAAGATTTATTTTTAGTTTATGTATCTTAAGTGTTTTGCTCTCATGTATGTAAGTAAGTGCATACCATATTTGCTCTCATGTATGTAAGTAAGTGCACTGTAGTGTGCAGTGCCCGTGGAGATCAGAAGAGGATGTCAGATGCCCTGGAACTAGAGTTATGGATGGCTGTCAGCCATCGTGTGAGTTCTGGGAACTGAACCCTGGTCCTCTGAATGGGCAGCAAATGCTCTTAACAGTTGCACCATTGACCTGGACCAACAGTCATTCTTCAGGGACAGGTTTCTGAAAGGAAGGACCGGGAGATCAGAAAATAAAGAAGACAGGAAAGTTGAGATCCAGGAGAGGTTGCACAAGCTATTTATTAAGTTTATTAAGAAGTACAGCATTACATATACATATGGTTTGCAGGGAAGAGGGGAACAGTAAGTAGAAACTACCACAATGAGTCCAAGTCAGCCAGGTGCTAATCAAGCAATGNTGTACAAAGGGAACACAGGACAACTCAAGTTTGTCACAGACCAAGCATACAGTGTCCATAATCCTTTAGGTTAATGGTTCTCAACATGTGGGTTGCTTAAGACCATTAGAAAACACAGATATTTACATTACAATTCATACCAGTTGCAAAATTACAGTTATGAAATAGCACTGAAAATAATTCTATGGTTGGGGGTCACCGCAACATGNTGAAAAGGATTGCAGCTTTAGGAAGATTGAGAACCACTGCTTAAGGGAGAAGAATTGGGTTTTTAGGATGCCAAGCTTACACTACCCCAAGGTTCTGGCCCCAGGCCATTGCTGGCCTTCCCCAGCAGGTTCCTTTTCCATACATAAGGGCCTCAGGGAAAGGCAGAGACCAGCCTGGCTCCCACCACACCATCTCTCCAGCCCTAGAAAAAATACTTTAAACAAAAAAATTTGTCCTCAGGAATGGTTGCTTTTAAGAGTAGGTAGTTCTGTGTAGCATTTGTTAATGTGCAGACTGAGGCCTGAAATGAAACAGAACCACCTTAGCTCTGTGGTCAGTTTCCCCCTGGGGCTTTGTGGTGTTACTTTGTAATCATACATGGCATTTAAAACTTCCTGTTTCAGTAGCTCCCTGTGTAGTTTCTGAGGGAGGTGTTATAGCAGGTTGCTGAGGTGTATAACTGGAGTCAGATTGGCAGACCTCTTTGGTTTTCTTTCTTGTGAGACACAGGCTTGTCCATTAGCCCAGGCTGGCCTCACATTTACTGTGTATCCCAGGTTGGCCTGGGACTGAAGAGCCTCTTGCCTTAGCCTGAGTGCTGAGATGACAGGGATGCACCACCATTCCTGGGTCTAGACTTTTAGTTACTTATTTTATTTTTCAACATTTTGAGTCAGGACCTCAAAACTCTGTTGTCCTGGCTGTCCTGGAACTCACTATGTAGACCAGGCTGGCCTCGAACTCACAGAGATCCACCTGCCTCTGCCTCCCGAGTGTTGATTAAAGGCATGCNCCACTACACCTGTTTTTTTTTTTGTTTGTTTGTTTGTGTTTTGTTTTGTTTTGTTTTTCCCCAAGACAGGGTTTCTCTGTAACAGCCCTGGCTGTCCTGGAACTCACTTCATAGACCAGGTTGGACTCAGACTCACACCTGTTTTGGATTTAATATAAGTTTTTGAATCAGAGCTTTACTAGACTTCTCTTTGGATTGCAGCCCTGCCTCCTGTCCTGTGGGTGACTTGACTGTGTCACTTGTGAAATGGGACTCCGGATGTCAACCTCATGATGTTGTCAAGATTAGAAATGAGGGCTGGCAAGATGGCTCAGTGGGTAAAGGCTCTTGCCTCAAACACGTGGCAGCCTGAGTTGGACCCCTGGAACCCACATGGTGGAAGGAGAGAACTGACTCCCACAAGTTATTCTGTGACCTCCACATATGTGCCATGGCATCCTTGTGCCTCCACTTTCACACACAATCAAAACAAAATAAAAAAGATTAGAAATGATAATNTGTAGGAGCCTTTAAAATCTTTTTTGTTGTTGTTGTTAATTCTTACAATAAAAACAATGAAGTTGGGGTGAGTATAGCTTGGTGGTAGCAGCTTGCCCAGCATGCATGATGTCTAGAATGNTATTAGTTTACTCTTTTGGATGTCTAGAATGGAATTAGTTTACACGCAAATCACTGTAGCCTGTTGTGTGGTTCAGATGAGGGGCACACATGCAGTGGCATGCAGAAAATAAGCAGTCCTAGAAGTCATGGATAAGGAAAGTGGCTTTCTGGACTCCTTTGCCTAGTGTGTGACCCTTTGGGGAAGGGTGTTTCTCAGAACGTGATCAGGAAGTGCACAGCTCCATGGCCATTTTCAGGCCTTGTCTTTGGGGCCTCTGGGTGGGTCCTTGCACTTACCCTCTTTGTAGTGTAGCAGCCTATTTCCTCCATTGTAAGGCACCCAGGCACTGCCCCATCAGCGGAGTTCCTCAACCCCTGTCTCACCCCAAAACTGCCCTGGTATCCTGGGGCTTACTGAGNCCTCAGAGTTAGCGCTTTACCACAGAGTCCTTTATGGTAATATGTTCTGTGGGGATGTTTGAACTGCTTTTTGGGGGATGTTGATCCTTTTAAGATATGCTGCAAAAGATAGTTTAACATTTTCTGGTGAATACGTTCTCACGATTGCTTCTTACTTTATTTTAGCCACTGATCTGCTTCTTGCCTGGAACCCCATTTGTTTGGGATTGGTAGAAGGAGTTATTGGGAAAATTCAGCTTCATTCAGGTATGTCTTTATAAGCTCCTGACACTTGTCAAGTTTAACACGATATACTGTGACATTGTCCTTTTCGAGGTTGCATGTAGATTCTATTATGACATTGGTTCCTTTGTCATCATTTTGGATCTTCTTAAAGCAAGTATATTTCTATTTAAGTTTAATGAAATAAAAATAAAGCTTTTGAAAAAAGAAGACACGATATTGCAATTGTTTTTGCTCTTTCATTAAAAACAATTTTCCCAAAATCCCTACTTGGTGTCAGGGATTGTGCTAACAGGTTTAACACAACTGTGAGCCCACACTGACCCCTTCCTATCCTCCCAGAGCTTATAGTTAGAAGAAAAGATAGAATGCATGACTGCACGGTACATGGGCATGGACGTGAGTTCTGTTAAGGAATGGTACAGCAGGTTCACAGACATGAGGGGAAGGTGCTGGAACAAAGCTGGAAAGGTGGGCAGGTGGCANCATGATTGACTGGCTTNGGGTCAGCTCCCCCGTCCTGAGTCAGTCACTCCTGCCAGGGAAGGGNCTTTTAGTATGTGNTGTAGTACTGTCTGGAACCTCTGTCCAAGGCAGGCAAATGGATGGAAAGTCTAAGTCATTCACCTGGTTCCCACCTAGGAGAGCAGACACCTCTTCTCCCAGGTATATGAGTATGCGTGCTATATATATGGGTACCTCAGGCGGCCAGAAGAGAGTGTTGATCCGCCTCTAGCTGGAGTTCAGGCAGTTGTGAGCAGGCCCATGTGGGTGCTGGGAACTGGAAGAGCAGGAAGTATTCTTAACCACTAAGCCATCATTCTAGCTCCTTCATTTGATTTTCAGAGACAGGGTCTCACTCTAGCCCAGGCTGGCCTGGAGCTTGCAATATAGCCTAGGTTGGCCTTAAACATGATATCCTGTGCCTGTACCTGCTGAATGATGGGTTTACAGGCATGTACCATTGCCTCCTTTGATGATGNCTTTAGTATGACTTATGAACTCNAGGAGACTTTGNCATTATTGNTGTGTAACTNCCTCTGAAGTCAATTAATCTCTGTAGTGTGCCTGTTGTGACTTTTGGTCGTTTGCTCTCCTTCTTCTCTCTTATGATCAAGGGGTGGAACTCTGGTCCTAGACTTNTTTGCCCGCTGAGCCATCTCGCTGTCCTTGTTCTTCTCTTTGTGTGACAGGCTCCCACTTTGTAGCCCAGGTTTATTTTGAACTCATGATGATTTTCCTGCCATAGTCTTCCAAATGCTGGGATTATAGGTATGAGCCACTAACACAGATATTTTTAAGNTTAAAATAAGATTATTGAGCATTTAGGCACTAGGTTGATTTTTGTGAATTACAAAAACATATTGGTGGAGACAATTTATATTTTCTTTTGCTAGATTCTTTGATTATATTTTAATAGCGCTCTTATTATGAATTTTTTTTATAAATACAAGAGACTGCTTATCACAGATAAATAGTATAAGGTGTTCTAAAGTGTACATATTTATATCCTGTCCAGATTAAGAAGTGAAACATGACCAGTGACTTCGAGGTATCTTTGCCATTTTCTCCAAGTGTCTTTCCCTTGAAGGGAATCGACTCGAGTTTTGTTACTGCCTTGAAAATTATTGCTTTTCTTGGATATAAATTCCTGAACAGTATGTTGCTAAGATTTAAGATGTATATTTTGGAGATTTTTATTTAAATTCCATTAAATTATTTATGTTCTCTCTCTCTTTCTCTTGTTCATTGGTGTGTGTGTGTGTGTGTATGTGTGTGTGTGTATGTGTGTGTGTTTATGTGTGTGTGCGTGCATGCATGTATGTTTATGTGGGTGTGTGTGCATACATGTGCATGGGTGTTTGGAAGCCAGAGGTTGATGTTGGATATCTCCCTTGTGTTTTTCACTTTAGTTTTTGAGATAGGGAGCTGAACCTGGAGCTGATGGATTCATCTGGGCTGACTGGCTAGTGCTCCAGAATCCTCTTGTCCTGTCCCCCCAGAACGGGGATTACAGATACATTACCCCTAGCTTTTGTATGAATGCTGGGATTTGAATTCAGGCACATGGCTGTTGAGCCATTTCCCTCGCCCATGTTCTGTGATGATACATTATTGTGAAAATATCTCTTACATTCTTTGGCAANTTACTGCTGAACAACTAATCTCTTATTTTTAAATCTTTTCTTCTGTTCTTCTTGGGACATGGTCTTACAATGTATCCCTGGCTGGCTTGGANCTTGCTATGTAGATCAGACTGGTCTAGAACTCAGAGATATGCCTGCCTCTGCATCCTGAGTGCTGGGATTAAAGGCATGAAATACTATACTTGGAACTTTTTCTTCTTTGTATTATTCATTTTATTTATTAATTATTATTATTTTGAGACAGGGTCAAACTATGTAATGCTGGTTAGTTTGGAATTCACTGTGTGGACCAGGCTAGGCTGGCCTAGAATTTCGAGATCGACCTGTCTTTGCCTTTCAAGTGCTGGGATTAAAGACATGCACTACCATGCCTGGCAATTTTATTTATTATTTATTTTTAAAGATGAGGTCTCATATATCCCATGTGGGCTTCAAACTTGCCATGTAACCAAGGATACCCTTGAACTTCTGTTCTTCCTGCCTCCTCCTCCTGAGTGTTGGGATGACATGTGTGTGCCACCATGCCTACCATCCCTCCTCCTCCTGAGTGTTAGGATGACATGCGTGTGCCACCGTGCCTACCATCCCTTCTTTTTATTGTGGATGGTTTGAGATTCACCTATGCTGATAGATGAAGCTAGAGTTCCTTGTTCTTCCTTTATTTGAATATCTNGTGATTTGTCTGTCTTCCCCTCACTGGGTTATTTAGTCTTCCTTCCTTTCTTTTTTTTCCCGTTAGAAATAATACTGCTCTGAGTTTTGTTGTGTTTTCTGCCTTTGGTAGGCTTTATAAATGTCCTTCAGCACAGAGGAGAAGAGCATTTAGTCACTGTGTAACCATGCTAAGTATTTTAATAACACTCTCCTACCTGTCCACATTTACATACATATATCTCTAATTCATTTACATACTGACAAGATAATTTCACAGCTGGATGTTCTGAGCTAAAATTCATTTTCTATTATGTAAATGACATGATGAAACTTCCGAATTATTTTTCTCCAATTTCAGTCACATCTCAGAGTAGTGAATAAATTGCTGAAATCCATCAGGAGACCAAGAGTCAAGCTCCATTTGTTAATATTTATTATTTTTATTTATTAGAGAACTCTAACATCTGCTCCATTATCTGTTGTGTATTCAGCCGTCCTGAAAGCTGGCAGAATGGTTTAAGACAGCAATAGTGCACAATCCCCCGGGATCCTTTGGCCTGATGATATTCCCTGTGTTCCTCTCCTTCGCCTGCTGGCAGACCGGCAGCATTCACCTGAGTTTGCCTGGGTTGCCAAACTGCCTTCATGTAGCCTTTCTCCTTCTCCCTAGGGCTCTCATCTCACAGGGCCTCTCTTCTGGGATCCTCCTTTCTATTCTAGAGTCCTCTTCTTTCTCCTGAATAGTGGAGACATCTTTTCAGGGAGTGCCTGGAAACCAGGAAGACAAATCCCCAGGTCAGGGGCCTTACTTCTTAAGCTGTAAAGCAAGAGCTAGCGTAATTTGCCTCATTATGTGTTTGGGTATTGTGAGTCTCGAGTGAGGTAGGCTCTTTTATCAAGGCTCTTTTACTTATACAACTCTTTCAGCTTAAGTTAAAGGGAAAAATCTATCAGCTTTTGCAAAAAAACACTTTTTATAAGAACCCAGCATTCTGAAACCGAACGTGGATATTATGTGGGCTTTGAGATCTCTTATCAACATTTCTCTTTGCATATCTCCTTCACCTATTTCTCTTTGATTTTTTTTTTCTGTTTTTGAGATGGAGGTCTCATGTAGCCCACGTTGGCCTCAAACTTCCTATGTAGCCAAGGGTGACCTTGAACTTTTGATCTTCCTGCCTCCCTCCTGAGAGATGAGATGACAGGTGTGCACCACCATACCAGATGGTTCAGATGGTGCTGGGGAGGAGTTCGGGTGGTGCTGGGGATTGAACCCAGAGCCTCATGCATTTTAGGCAAGCACTCTTCCAGCCAAGCTCCAGCCCTAGACCCTATTTATATTAGAAAAAGGATTGTGCTCAAAAGATGGCATTCTCAGCCTTCAAGCCTACTCTGAGGTTCCCTGTAGTCAGTGGAGACTGACCAGCATTCAAAAAGATGGGTAGCTCTGGAGTCTGGTTCACAGGTCTAGAGAAGAGGTTTATTGATCCTACTTGGCCAAGGCCCTTCAAANTCACCTAGTTCAAAGTGCATCACAGGGCCGCTTTCCTAGATGAGGGGAGCAGTCAGAGAAGCNGGGAGTGGCCTTGGCAGACCACCCCAAGTTGGCTTTTATCAGCAGTTAACGCCTGCTGAACTTTGGTCCTCCACACATCTGTGGTTGCCTTGTTTATGTGTAGGCAGTGTGAGAACTAGTGATGCAAGGACGAGGGTGTGGGGAGGAGAGTGAACTGGGGAAAGAAAATATAAAAAGGGAAAAGAAGGGCAGAAATAGTCTCTTGATTGTCCTTATCTTGTCCTTGTCCTTGTCACCTAACAAGTTTGGTTTTGAAAGAAGGGAACCAGGAGAGAAGCAAATGGAGATGTTCTGGGACCTTTGCTGCCCTTCTTCCCACAGCCTTTTCTTCTGTGTTGCTCTGCCCCCAGCTCCTTGTCTATCTNCATCCTTCACTCCTTCCCTTACATCCTCTGTCCTGGAGGCCCCATCCCTTCTCTCCCGTGTGCAGCTCAAGTTCTTACTCAGAGTTAGACTGACTGGGAGGATCTGTGTTCCTGGTGTGTCAGAATTGGGCTGATACTTTTGGGCCATTTCCCCATGGAACTTTTGGGAAAATGGCCTTATCATTTGGGGGTAGGCGATGAGGGGAATAAAATACCTGTACTTAAGCTCTCTTCCCTCCTGTCTCCTCCTCCTGATTCTCTCCATATTAATGCATGCGTTTTTGTTCTCNCCTAGTGTGATGGGAACATGATTTTATTTGAACAGATGTCATTGTCAGTCTAAAAACGGCGTGGGTGAGCTGCGCTGCTGCTCATGATTGTCACTGAACTCTGGACTCTGAGGAATATAGCAGGCTCTCGTGACTTTGAGAACTATACTTGTTTGCTAGGGCAGTCAGAGCAGAATGTCACAAGTTGGGGGAGGCATTAAACACAGAATTTCATTTTCCTATACTGCTTGAGACTAGAGTGTGGGCAGGACTCGTTCCTTCTGAGCCCTCTTGGGCTTCTAGATGGCTGCAATCCCTGTCTTGGGCTTCCCTTCCTTTGTACCTTTGTGTGTTTAAATTTTCTTCTAATAAAACTAGTTGTGGGGCTAGAGAGGTGGCTTAGCAGTTGAGAGCACATACTGCTCTTGCAGAGGGCCTGAGTTAGAGTCCCAGCACCCATGTCAGGTGGCTCACAACACCTGGAACTCCAGCTCCAGGGAAACCAATGTCTCCGGCCTTTTGGGGCACTGGCATTCACGTGTACATACACATACCCTACATAATTATGCATAATTAAAAATAATAAATCTTTACAAATAATAAAACCAGTTATACTGGATTAAAGCCCACTCTAATAAATTCATTTTAATGTAATTCCTCTTTAGAGATTGTCTCCAAATATGGTCACATTCCAAGGTCAAGACTTTAATATAAGAGATGGCTCAGCCCCCAGCAGCAAGACCCTAATGNTCCTTTGAAACACTCATTACAAAGCTTTGCAGAGAGTTGTCTCCAGTCCCAACAGTCTCTGTTGAGTGGTGACATATTTTCTGAATGTGACTGACTAAGCAGTGAGGAGGTAGACTAGATGACATGATGACCTTGGGTCAGGACTTTCTGTGAATCTCAGTTGCCAGATGGCCATACTCCAGAGCTCTTGGACTGTTTGAGTTCTTAGTCATAGAAAGCACTGAGTATAGCTAATATTTCTCACTTCCTTCTCCTTCCTTCCTTCCTTCCTTCCTCCTCTTCCTCTTCTTCATTTGCTTGCGTGTGTTATGCTTGTGATCCTCTTGCCTCAGCCTCCTGAGTGCTGTGATTGTGTAGACATGTGCTGCCGTGTCCACTGTGTTTGGATTTCTTTTCGTTTTTCCTTTAAAGAACCTAAGCAATAGCCTACTACAGAACCACCTAATTTCTACGTACATAGTTTTGAAAAAAAAGAAAAAGATAAACTTGGACTGTTTTCTTAAGTTAATATTTACTGAAACTGTAGTGACATTGATGAGTTACCAGACACTTNATTGTGAGACTGCAAAAAAGTTTTTAGTAGTAACATATGAAAAATTTAAAGTATGTTCAGTTGTGCTTTTTCCCCCCTTTGGACAAGGTCTCATTGTGCATCCCTGGGAGGTCTGGAACTTACCATACACTTACTTCATATATGAGTTCAGGCTGGTTTTGAACTCATAGAGATCCACCTNCTCCTGCCTCTTGAGCACTGGGATTAAAGGTGTATGGCACCAAGCTCAGCTGTTCTCTCACTTTTATGAGGCCTACCAAAAATTGTCCTAATAGCCTTGGTGGCAAGAAAATATCTATGTAAAGCTGTTTGTTTTTCATTTGAATGCTCTCCTCTGATATTTACAGGCAAGTGTACCTTCAGGGTTTAAAGTACTGTATCTCTGATAGTTTGAATGACTGTTGAATGTCTGGCTTTAGGTCAACCAGTTGAGATTTACTGATTGGAGGAGCAGAAAGTAGAAAGAATGTGGATGTGCTTGGCAGATTGAAGAAAAGTAAAGCACCATGAAATATTTTTATTGGAGGCTGGAGAGATGACTAACCATTAAGAGTGCTTGCTGCTCTTGCAGAGGACTTGAATTGCCAGCTCACCACTGCCTATAACTCCAGCTCTAGGGGATTTGATGCCCTCTTCTGGCCTCCCAGGTCACTGTCACACAGAGGGCATACACAGACAAATATACACATCNGTAAAAATTTCAAAACAGATCTTAAAAACAAAATACTTTTATTCATTGTAGTGTCCAGGTGGAAATAAAAACTATAGTGAAATTATTACTATACTTACTGATAAGTTTTTACACCCCAGTAAGCCTCTCCACCAACACAGCTATCCTANTCAGGCCAAATTAGGAAAGGCCAGGTTTAATGGGCAAAAATGCTCCCAGGTGATTCCCCAACCCCTCAGAGAGGAGACCAGGATGAGAGACCAGAAGAACCACACATCTGTTTTCTGGGATGCCGCTTAAATACCCAGAGGGAGTGGTCTTGAGCCTCTCTGGGGGAGGAGCTGTGTTTGGTGGGCTTTGAAGGGGCTTGTTAAGCAGTGTGAGGCCTAGTGCCTGGCTGCTGCACGAGCCGAGCACGGGCAAGGAGTACGGGGGTTTCTTGAGGTGTTGGTGGTGCTGGGACAGAGCCTGAGCCATGCAGGAAGTGGGACCAGTGATAGGGCGCCAGGCTGGAGTACGGCCCAGTGGCTGTTACCAGAAATGGACCCCCAGGTAGGAAGCAGCACCAGATCCAGCTGGCAATGTGTGGCTGTGGTGGTGGGGGGGTTGCCTGCGCAGAGTGGGATGCCAGGGTGCCAGGGGTTAAGGTGGAGCTCCACCAAACACTTATACGTTAATTACTTGTTTCTTTTTATTTATTTATTTACATATTTATTTGTCTGCCACCTTTCTATATGATAAACTCCAAAAGGATAGGGGCTGAAGTGCTGTGGTTTTACTGTGTGTGTCTCTATGTGCTGGCTCATAGTAGGGGCTATTCCAAAATATTAAGTGAGTGCTTATTGATTTAAAATGGGTCACAAAAGCTCTTTAAGCTAAAATAGACTTTGNAGACCAAGAAGATAAGCTCAGTTAAGGCAAGAATTATCTAAATATAAAAAGTACAAAGATTCATTAGCAAAGATATATAACATCATGAAATATCAGAAATAGTTTGAAAATTGTCTTAATTTGGCAAGTCTCTTTGTTTAGTAACTGAATGAATTACTCCTCGTAGTACTGAACAGTCGTAGACAGAATTCACTTCTGTAGATCTCATTCATTAAAATAGTACTCACCATCTGCTNGTCCCTAGTTTAGAATGGTGAATATATCTCAGTCATTAAGATGGTAAAATATATTATGCATATGATTTTAAAACTGACTATGGTCTTTATATGGAGGGTTGTATGTAAAACCACATTTGAAATATTTCAAATGCTTTAGCATTGAAAAAACTGAGTGTCATTAGCATTGCTTCAGTACTTACCTGGATAGCTGTTGAAAACCTCGTTCTCAAGGGCATTAGAGACAGGAGCCTATGCAGAGCTCTCAGCTCCATGGCAACCTGGCTTCTAGGACATCACTTGAGATAGCACTTGTCTTAGCCAGTGTTGTACTGCTGTGAAGAGACACCATGACCACAGCAACACTTAAAAAAGAAAGTGTTTAATTTCATCTTGTTTACAGTTTCAGAGGTTTACTCCATTTTCTTCATGGTAGGGAGCATGGCAGCAGGCAGGCAGGCAGGCATGGTGCTGGAGGAGTAGCAGCTGGATGCATAGGCAGCAGGAAGAAACACTGGGCCTAGCTTGGGCTTTTGAAACCCCAAAGCCCACCGTCAGTGACACACTTCTTCCAAGAAGGCCACTCATTCTCTAATAAGACAACACTCCTCC
>LZPO01099884.1:443074-455475 GCA_001675575.1 Neotoma lepida | reverse complement strand
CATTCTAATTGTTTATTTCTGAAAATTTCCATTTGGTGCTTTTAGAGTAGAGTTGACCACAAGTGACTAAAACTGTAGAAAGTAAACCTCTGGTGAAGAGGAACTGCTGCACTTTTGTGTGCTTTGATTTAATAAACTATATCTTATATTATCTTAACGGCANTATGTGTTTCTCAATGGCTGGGATATGTTCCATAAGCAGGTTGTAAAGCTACCTCATCATTGTAGGACCTTTTAGGGACATCATTAGGACACAGACCTCTTGATGTAGATCAGATCACTTGACATAGCCTCCTCTTCAGTCCAGAATTGTGATGAATNTAACAGAAGTATGACGTAAGAGCCTGCTGCCAGCATTAACTTGATGTGATGTTTTATGGAAAACTTAAANCCAGTTTTGTTTTATTTTTGTTGTTGTTTTTAGATTATTTTGTTTTATGTGTGTAGGTGTTTTGCCTGTCCGTATGTATATGTACCAGATACATGTCTGGTGCCTGTGGAGGTCAGAAGGGATATCAGATCCTCTGGAACTAGAGTTACAGATAGTTGCAAGCTGCCAGNTGGGTGCTGGNAACTGAACCCAGGTCCTGCACAAGAGAAGCAAGTGTGAGAAACAAATTAAAATGATGGTAGGCCTGGTGACGCTGCTCAGTAAGAGTGTGTGCCTAGTGCACAGAGCCCTGGACTCAGTCCTCAGCACCATCCCCCCAAGCAAATACTCCATGATAAACCGATGGCAAATGTACCACATTGTGAGTATTCAAGTTAGTCCTGTCTTCTGTCTAATTGTGTATTATACTTTTGTACCACTGACAGCACAGTAAGTTTGTTTATACCAGAATTCCTCATCACTACAAACATGATATAGATCAAATCAAAATGAATGACACACTGGGCTGTGCCATTCTATCACGAGGCAGTGGGAATTTCCCAGGTCCATTATAATTTTATGGAACCGTGTCATTGGATGCATCTCATGGTGTGGTGCATGACTGCACAGCTGTGTCACATACATTAGTAACACACCCAACCTTTTCACTTAATACACGCAAGAATCATTTCTTATCATAGATTAGTTTGATGTTTTACAGGCATCATACATTATTTTTTCAGCTAGGCTCTGTCCCTTGGTACCCTACCAGCACTGCTGTGGTAGTTATTTCCCCAGAGCCTAGCCACAAGAGCTTGCTGTGTAATTCACATTTCTCTGAGTGAGACTGGACATCTTCTGTTTAAGGGACTTTTTTGTGTCTTTATTGTGTATTTTACTTTTTTTTTACTGTTAGGTCATTCACCCCCAGGTCAGCAGCACTCTATGAATACCATCCATTCATTAGATTTTTTTTTTTTTTTTTTATTTCAGATCTTCCATGGTGGCTTATTTTGATCCGGCAGAAAGCATTGGTGGGCAAACTCCCAGGAGACCATGAGGTCTGTAAAGTTACCAAAATTGCTGTATTGTCACTCTCTGAAATGGAACCTCAGGAGCTTGAGCTGGAGGTAAGGTGTCATCAAGGGACTGTCACAGAGATGATAAGATGTGATATGAGGATCTGGTTGAGTAGACTCTGGATGCTTGTGTCTAGAACAGCATGTTTAAAAATAATTGTAAAGCTACCTCATCATTGTAGGACCTCTTAGGGACATCATTAGGACACAGACCTCTTGATGCATAATTTCTAAAATATTCACCCAATGTATGGAAATACTTTCTCTACAGTTACTGCAGTGGTTTGAATGAAAATGTCCCCAATAAGCTCTCACATTTGAATACATGATCCCCAGTTGATGGCACTATTTTGGGGAGGTTTGGGAGATGTGATGGTAGGCCTGGTGAGGCTGCTCAGTAAGAGTGTGTGCCTAGTGCACAGAGCNCTGGACTCAGTCCTCAGCACCATCCCCTTATTGCATTAGCAGCAGACTCCTACAGACCCCGTGAAATGCAGCATATAAGACAGAAGCTGTTTTGGTTGAGGTGATGTTGAGGGAAAGATATCTTCAAATCACATGAAAATGAAGCTTCTGTCACATGGCATGACTGGCTTTTGCATGTGCATGTGTGTGGTCATGGAGGTGTTTGTGCACATGGTCTGAAGACAGGTCAACATCACATGTTTTCCTCTAGCACTTACTTTTTTGTTTAGTTTCTTTTTTTTCCTTTTTGGTCGAGTATAGAGGGTTTGAGACAGGGTCTCATTATGTAGCCCTGGCTGTCCTAGAATTCCCTATATAGATCAGGCTGGCCTTGAACTCACAGAGATCCACCCGCCTCTGCCTCCCAAGTGCTGGGATTAAAGGCATGTGCCACCATGATCAGCTTGGCACTTGTTCTTTTGAGACAGTCTCACTGAATTTGAGGCTCACAGGTTGGCTAGACTTGTCTGGCCAGCACATCTGCCTTTTCTACCTCCCAGCAGTGGGGTTACAGGCACATGCCTCCATGCCTGGCTTCCTACATGGGTGCTTGGGGTCCAGCACGGGTGCACACACACAGGCCCTCCAGCTTATGTGACAGGCACTTGACTCACTGAGCCATCTCCCCAGCATAACTGGCTGTTTTTAGGATGATCAGGCTGTTTGAACTATAGTGCTTTTTAGGGTCACCAAAGATTATGGTTCGTGTTGGGAATGGGATANATGTTATGACTTGTGCTAATTAGGGGAAAGGGTAACACTTCTCTGTTGCGGTCCTAAAACACCATGACCAAGGCAACTTATAGAAGAGTTTATTTGGCCTATGGTTCCAGAGGATAAGAGTCCATCATGTCAGCGAGTGCAAACTTTCTTGGCTTGAACAGAAGCTAAGAGCTCACATCTTAAGCTGCAGCATGAAGCAGAGAGAGTGAACTAGGAATGGTGTGGATTTGAAACATCAAAGCCTAGCCCCTATGAGGTCCTCTAGCAAGGTCACATCTCCCAAACCTCCCCAAAACAGTGCCACCAACTAGGGATCAAGTATTCAAATGTGGGAGCTTATTGGGGACATTTTCATTCAAACCACTGCAGTAACTGTAGAGAAAGTATTTCCAGACGTTGGGTGAATATTTTAGAAATTATTATTATGCCTTTCCCCTTTTACAGATGTATCACAGTAAAGGAACTTTCCAACTGTGAATAGCAGGAGAAGCAAGGATAGCTATCCTGATAATCATAAAATTTCTTTTAGTCTTCTAATGTAGTCATTTAAATCTGTCATCTCCTCCTTTCTGTNCATGTAAACGCCATTAAAGCATCTTATAAAGCCAGGAGTGGTGCTGTGTGCTGCGGAGGCAGGACTGGCAGTTCAAGATGTCCTCAGCTACATCGTGAGTTTGAGACCATACTGGGCTCCACAAGACCCTGACTCAAAAATTTAAGTTAAATAAACAAAAGAAGCTTTTAGAAGCTTCATTTTTTTGTATGATTGTAAAGCAGAAGGAAAAAATACTACCACTTAGGAATAATAATGGCTAGGAACTGGAGAGACAGCTGTNAAAAGCACCTCCTGCTCTTTAGAGGACCTGAATTCAGTTCCCAGCATCCATGTCAGATGGCTCACAACTGCCTATAACTCCAGCTACAGAGAATCCAGTGGGCTCTGTGACACCAGCACACACATGGTGCCCACACACAAATGTGAATAAGATACATCTTAAAAAAAGAAAATACTGGATAATTGTGAGCTTAGCTGTGTGCTTGCACCTGACTGCATCCTCAGTAGAGACTTTCAGGAGAGGCTTCANGTTTCACACACTCTCCCCCTTAACTCCTACTGTCTTTTATAGGCATACATATAAAAATACCTGTCAGGTGACGCTGGCTAATGTCTTCTCCAGCAGCATCCTTTCTGATTCGAAGCCTAGTTAGTGCTCTGCATGCCCCACTGCTGTCATCCTTTCCGGCAGAGTCCTCCAGCTGTTTAGTGGGTCAGCTTCCTCAGATTTGCTGAAGCCCGGTTTGTCTTCTGTAATTGGAGCAGAAACAGTTTTATTGCAGATTCTAATAGTAGGATTAATAGTTTCTGCCTCAGTTGTGTTTTTACCTGAGGTGGGTTTGTGGCTTATTTGCCAGCCAGTTTATTTGTTGTAGCATTTGTCAGTACTTTATTCCTCNTTATTGTCAAATAACATTTCATTGTATAAGTGGACTGTTTTGTCAACTTANCATCAGTTGATGGACAGTTGAGCTGTTCCCATTTTTAAACTACTAGGAATAATGCTGCTGTAAACAGTCTGCACCATACAAGGTTTCAGTATACATAGGTTTTCATTTCCCTTGAGTATAGAGTTACTGGGTCATTTTGGTAATTCTGCTTAACTTTTTTAGGAATTGCCACACTGTTTTCCAATGTATAGTATCATTTTAATATATATGCATATGTATGTGGCTATGGGTGGAACTTTAGGGCTCAAACAATTGAGAAGACATGCATTATGCATTTTGAAAACATACCCTTAAAGCATCAAAGGCTTTTGTTCCATGCCTGCATGTCTTATTGTACTGTATCTCATTGCTGTAATAGAGAACAGCATCATTTTCCATGCTTAGTTTCCCATCAGAAAGCTATTTAAAATTTTATCTCAGGATGGATATAGATAACAAATTTGAAAGTAAAACCATTTGTTTTCCTTTTCTTCAGCAACATCAGTTTTTAGTCTTGGTTGTGAAATAGTAGTTGCAAGAAGAATAGAAAAAAAGAGGGAGTTTATGGTAGTGGGTGGTTTTTTTTTTAATCAAAATTGTAATAAGAGCCTATCATACACTTTAGAGGAATCCTAGACCTCTGGAAAAGAGAAGATGATCCCACTGTCAGCGCTATGTAGGGTTGTGTCCAAACAAAGTATTTTATGATTGGAAGGATTCCTAAGAAATAATTTTTCTTATTACTGTTTTCTGATAGAGCTGATTTTAACCCTTTTGGAAAGATAGTGGTCTATATTTGTCTTTTCTAAAAGTAATTATATAGAAGATTCTAGAGTATTCATTGGAATGATTTTTGGTTAAGGTGGTTCAGTGAGTTTATGCTTTGTTACAGAGATCTGTAATTCTTATCTGAATTCTTTGAAGACATTTGTTTTACAGTTCAGTTTTTGTTTGGTTTTGTACACACACTTGCATGTGATTTCAAAGGAGTATTAAAAAAAAAAAGTGTATTAGCCAGGCATGGTGGCACATACTTTGAATCTCAGCACTTGAAAGCAGAGACAGGTAGACTTCTGCGAGCTCAAGCCCAGCTTAATATATATAGCAAGTTCTAGGCCAGCCAGGGCTACATAGTGAGTCAGTCAGTCAGTCAGCCTGTCTGTTTGTCACCCCAACCCCAGAATGCACACACGTGCATACAGTATATTAGTTGTTTTCCTATTGCTGTGATAAAATACCATAACCAAAAGCAAATTAGAAAAGATCTTAAGTTGGTTATGGTTCCAGAGGGCATAGTCCATCATGTTGGGGAGGGTATGGCAACAGGCAGGTAAAACATTTCAGCAGGATCATGGAAGCTGACTGCTCATGTTTTCATCCTCACCCAGGAGAGTAGGGAGGGAAGAAGAGGGAGGAAAGAGCAGAAATAGGGCAAGGCTAGAAAACCTCAAAGCCTGCCGCCCCCTCCAGTGGCATACTTCATCCATTAGTCTTCACCGCCCAAAAGTTTCATAACCTTCTCAAACAGTGTCACCAGTTGAGGACTAAGTATTCAAATACATGAGCTTGTGGAGGGCATTTCTCATTCAGACCACATCAAAAAGTTTATTCCGTGTATTATCTATGCCCCCAGATGAATCTAAAGCTATATCCCACGATATAAGACATTAATATTTGCTAAAGAATCATGAGTATGCTAAATACTCATAAATAAGTATTTATACTAAGTAGTAAATGATGAATGTCATGTATTCTCAGGGTATAGTTTATAAATGCTCTCTTTTTTTTTTTTAAAGATTTTATTTATTATGTATACAGAAGAGGGTGCCAGATCTCATTACAGATGGTTGTGAGCCACCATGTGGTTGCTGGGAGTTGAACTCAGGAACTCTGGAAGAGCAGTCAGTGCTCTTAACCTCTGAGCCACCTCTCCAGCCCCCATAAATGCACTCTTTTAATTAAAATTTTTTATGTGTATGGTTGTTTTGCCTGCATGTATGCCTGCATTCCATATGCATGTCTGGTGCCCTTGGAGACAAGAAGAAGGTGTTGGATCCCTGGGATTGGAGTTCCCAGCAGCCACGTGGGTGCTGAGAATTGAACCTGGGTCCTCTGGAAGAGCTCTTAAGTGCTGAACCATCTCTCCAGCCTAAAGTTTAAAAATAAATGCTCAGCTCAGAATTCNTGGATTTTCTGATAAGCTAAGGGATAGTAGGCCCAAGTGACTGCCCCTCCAAGCTCAGATAAAAGCAGATGAAGGAAATAAAAACAAAGACACTTGTCTTAGTTACTGCTCTATTGACCTGTGGGTCACCATGACCAAAGCAGCTTATAAAATAAAGCATTTAATTGATTCTCACCAGCCTTCCTTTGTTGGAGCTGTCTGTCCCTTGTTCTTGTCTCAACACATCCATATTCATGTCCCCTCCTCTTAACTTTGCCAGTTGGATTACACCTTTTTTTTTATAACCCCTAATTACTGCTCTTTAAATTTAACTAATCTCTGGACCCAAATCATGTTATTTGATGACTTCATTATTGTGTGTAAAGATAGGAGGAGAGAGTTTTAAAAGGTCCAGCTTTTAAGATTCCCTGTAGAGCCAATTCAGGGCATTTTTTCCAACCAAAACACTCAGGTAATTAGCATAAATGAATATTTAACACAGATGTTTGTAATGACCTTAAGGCATAGCAGATGTGTATTTTGCAATGTTTTGTTCTTAGATGCCAGTTTTCAAGGTATTAATAACCTCAACCAGAACATTGTATCCTTTGGACATGTTAGATAAGAGTAAACTATTCTGAAGCTAGGTTTGTTGCCTTTAAGTCCTAAGTATATCCTTACCTATATTCTTATGTTTTATTTGTAGTGTGGCTTCTAATCACTGAAACCATAGCTATATTCTACTTGCTTAGTTGCTTCCCTAATTCTTGGGGTCTACTTTTAACACAAATGTGTGAGCAGTAGCATTCACTTCCAGACTCCTACTTGAACATCTAAAGCAGATAATACTTAATAATGAGTCATCCTTTTTAAAAATTATTTAGCTCTGTAAGAAGCATCATTTTGGAATTAACAAGCCAGAGAAGATTATACCATCTCCTGATGACTCCAAGTTTCTACTGAAGACATTTACGAATATCAAATCCAACGTGTCTGCTCCCAACAAAAAAAAAGTAAGAGTTTGATTGACATGGACTTTGAATCCATCTTTGATTAGTCATAAGTTGCAGTTAATTAAATTAATCTGAAAGCTTTTTTTTGGTATCAGAAGACTGTCGTGTTTTGAGAGTTGTCCTTACTTGAGGTCTTGCATTATCTATAAACCTTATATCTAATTCCTGTACTGACAAATTGACTTCTTACAGGTTAAGGAAAGTAAAGAGAAGGAGAAGTTGGAGAGGCGATTACTTGAGGAGTTGCTGAAGATGTTCATGGACTCTGAGTCCTTCTATTATAGCTTGACCTATGACCTGACCAACTCCGTGCAGAGGCAGAGCACTAGGGAGAGGGATGGCCGTCCTCTCTGGCAGAAGGTACAGGTCACAGTGCAGAGCAGTGTTGGCTCCTGGAACACTGCCTGTTTGCCTTTTATAGGAAACTGAGGCAATGTATCCTGAACTGATTCTTTCCCTCCACTCTTTCTAGGTTGATGACCGATTTTTTTGGAATAAGTACATGATCCAAGATCTCACCGAGATTGGTGTGAGTAGCTGCATTTAGACCCCCTGTTAGTTCCTGTTGTTAAGCAAATATCCCTTACATTAAGGTGAACTTTGAGATCTTATTAGGATGATTCCCACACTGAAGAGAATCATTGAACGAAAGAAAATGAAGGCATCACTTTCAGGCATTTTACAGTTTCACCACCTCTGCAGACAGCCTGTCTCTTCAGCAGTTGTTTGGTTGAATGTGATGTCACACACTTGTAATCCCAGCATTTGGGAGGCTAAGGCAAGAGACTTGTCACAAGTTTGAGGTCTTCTGGGTTCTATAAGTATGTTCAACTCCATACGAGGCTATAGAGCAAGAGCCTATCTCCAGAAAAAGAGGGGTGTGGGGAGTAGTAAGTCCATGGACCCAATAATGTCCACAGAGTTCCTGTAACGATGAATGTGTTTGTCTGTTGTTACATCCATTGGGAATGCAGAAGCCTACTTTTCTGTAATGGTACCACTCTAGTTTATCTCCTGGGTGTGGAGTAGATGGATCTTTAAGGCCTGGCCAGTACTGCCAGGGATTATTGTAAGAGATATTTAGGGAAAACTACAGGATGTGGTGAGATGATTGCATGGAGCTCTCTCTGGTTTGTTTACATTTTTTTTACATATTTTTATTGGTATGTGCATGTGTATGCGTGCATGTACATCTGTGCATGTGTGTGCACACACACCTGCCATAACATGTGTAGAGGTCAGAGAACATCTATTTGGAGTTGGGCCTCTCTCTTCACTGTGGGATCCCAGGATTGAACTCATGTTGTTGGACTTGCATGGCAGTGTTTTACCCTCTGAGCCATTTGCCTGTTCTTTCACTGTGATCAGGATGCCTGAGATGGGCAGATGAAGGGAGGAAGGGTTGATTCTGGCTGATGATTTCTGAGAATTCAGTACATCATCATGTCAGGGACAACATCTTGTCATGGTGGGCCAGGATGTAGAGACAGGGGAGGGCTGACATTTACTTTTCTCTTTGTACTGCCTGGGCCTCACAGCGTGGGATGATCACCTCCCACGCTCAAGGTACTTATTTCCTTTGCAGTTAATTCTCTCTGGAAACATCCAGAGATGCAGCCAGAGGCATGACTCATCTCCTAGGTGACTCAGTCCAGTCAGTTGACTGAAGATTAACCATTAGATCCTGTCAAATATATTGGAGAATTATGCCTGAGGGCTTGTGCTGTGTGTTTCAGACACTGAGCACTAGACAAAATAATGGAATGTGGTCATCTGTTACTTTTTCTTAATCTTTCAGTTCTTTTTCTGCTCATTTCCTGTTTACTGGTGATTCATAACAGTTACTGACATTTTATCCAGTGGCATCTTCAGACAAATACCTAGGATGTCTCTACTGAGGTTGAAGCATGAGTTGTTCTTAGCTCTCTGATACTGATTTTATTGTGACCCTCAAAATTAAGTGATGGGGACAAATAGGGTGTTTATAATGAGTATTTGTCTTTATGCTGCAGTGTGGGGTTCTGTGTTTGGAGAGCTTTTGTCGGGCATTTTCACGTTATTATTTAAAGCTAGTGACTTAGGATAAAGATGACATTTGGCAACTTACATTTCTATGTTCCTGTCAAGAATCTTGGATTTATTGCTAGGACAAAAGTACAAGTAGTGAGAATAGTGGTTAAAAATGATGAATGCATGTCCATGCAGGCCAGCCTTTTACCTCATTGTTTCCAACCCCAACCTTCCGAAGATCCAATAAAGAGAACACAAAACAAAATGAAGCTATGAAATGGGTGGGACCCGAAGAGCATTGTGACGGACAGGAAGGTAGATTTGAAACAGATGCTGAAAAATGGGTGTGATGGGGTCTGTCTGTAATCCCAGCACTCTGGAAGTTGAGACAGGAGTGTGAGTTCCAGGCCAACTTGGGCTACACAGGGAGACCCCATCTCAAAACAAGCAATATCTTGAGTATTCGTTTTATTTTATTATTATTTTGGCATTGTGTATGTGTGTGTGTNTGCACGCATGTGTGCATGAATGCACATTTGTGTGTGTACATGTGGAGCTCAGAAGACAACCTCAGATGTCGTTTCTCAGGCACCTGGTTTATTTAGAGACAAGGTTTCTCACTGGCCTGGAGAGCACCAAGTAGGCTAGACTAGCTGACCAGTGAGCCCAGGGAGCCACCTTCTGCACCTCNTCAGCGCTAGGATTCCAAGCATGTGCCCCATGCCTGGCTTTACCTTAACCAGAAGCTCTTTACTGACGGGCTTCTCAGTCTTATTCTGATGTTTCTGAGATAGGGTCTCATGGCTTCAAACTTACTATGTAGCTGAGGATGGCACTGAGCTTCTGATCCTGTTTCTACCTCCCAGTCCGGTTTAAAATCTGAGTGTGTTTAGTTTGAAAGACACGAGAGAAGGAATCTCTGACTTTGAACAGTACTCTCCTAATCATGTTAGAGGACATTTTAAATGAGACATTTATGGAAATACTTTTTATTGTTTATTTACTGTTTGAATTTTAGGCTGGAGAAGCAAGTGCTTCTCTAAGGCAGGATGTGAAGTAAGGCTGGGCCTGAGGCAGAGCTCAGCTGCAGAGTTTCNTGTTATGAATGGGGCTCTGGGTTTGATTCCCAGCACCACAAATGACAGCAATGGAACCGAGCATGGCAGTACATGACTGCCACCCCAGTACTTGGGAGGCTGGGGCAAGGGAATCACCGAAGGTTCTAAGCCTGACTGAGCTGCAGAGTGAAGCTCTACCTCCAAAATTAAAGATGTAGGGGTCTGGAGAGATGGCTCAGTGGTTAAAAGCACTGTGTGCTCTTAAAGAGGACCTGGCTTTGGTTCCCAGCATCTGCAAGATGGCTCCCCATCCCTTGTAACTGCAGTTGCAGGGGTTCTGACACCCTCTTTTGGCCTTTGCAGGCACTACATGCACCTGATGCACACACAGACAAGCGGGCACACAGACATAAAAATAAACAACTCGTTTTTTTATTTTTATTTTTTAAGAGTAAACTGTNTTTTGTAATGAAGTGATCAGGATTGATTTCATTTTGCTATAGGCTAATGCAATTGAGGATTGAAAATCAACTTTAAAGCTTGGCTTTTCTATACCAAGAGGAACACTTGTAAGAGCTCCAGTTGTTAGCTCCTCTGTGGCAGGCACTGTGCTTGACTTGACATGCACTGNCCATTATTCACAACAACCTTATGAGGCAGTAGTAGTCCCATTTCACAGGAGGGGACGTTGAGGCCTAGTGAGGTGAGTGAGCTTCTGTCAGTGAGTTTGCAGGTGGTGGAGCTTGAATTTGTGTGNAGCAGTCTGGTCCCTGCACTGTGTCCCCTGTCAGTCAGCTCTTAGGAAAATCGTTGTAAAGAAAAGGAAAGGCCCTTTTGCTCTCATCCTCCCCTTTGTTCAGAAAGTAGAAAATGGGGCTGAGAAAGGGCTTGTGCTTGTAGCCGGCTGACGGCAGTGTGTGTGCTGCCTGTTCCTTGGGTTTAAGGGAGGAGCGGTGCCATNCAGAATATGAACAACATGGCTTTCATTTTCATTTTAGACTCCGGATGTGGGCTTTTGGATCATCCCCATTATCCAGGGTTTTGTGCAGATTGAAGAACTTGTGGTTAATTACAACGAGTCATCCGATGAGGAGAAGAGCAGCCCAGAGACCCCCCTTCAGGAGTCCACCTGTGTAGATGACATTCACCCACGGTTTCTAGTGGCTCTCATATCTCGCAGAAGTAGGCACAGAGCTGGTGAGTGGGGGGCTGTAAGAGCATGCAAATCAAATGCAGGCGAGATGTGTGGAAATGCAAATGACAATCATGGGCTTGAAAGCACAGTGAGCTCCAAACCCCAAGTACTGTGATGCAATTAGAGACTGATTTCTGCAGGAGAGGAGCAGGAAGAGCTAGCAAATCAGACAAAACAGCAACGTGCATACAGAAGATAAGAAAGTCACGGGGATGTGTCTGAGTACAGGATTCCAACTAAAAGCCTGGGTCACAGTGATAAAGCCTTCCAGAGCTAACCCCATTGTCTTTCAGAGGATTCAACTTAGCAGTGATGGGTACAGCTGTGATCTTGGATAGGCTGTTGTTTTCCTGTTGGTTATGTATAAGCTTCCAAGGCTCTCCTGTAGACATTTAATTAAGGAGCATAATCTAGTCAGACTAAGTGCAGGGTTTTTTTTGTTTTGTTTTGAGAGCTTTGCTATATAGCCCAGGTCTTGCCTCGAACTTGTAATTCTCTTGCCTCGGCCTCCAGAGCACTGAAATATCAAGCGTATGCCACAACTTGGTGCCAAGCCATGCTAAGCACGTTTTTATAACTGTTGCTGCTTTCTGTTTAATTTTCCTTCAGGAATGCGTTATAAACGAAGAGGAGTGGATAAAAACGGAAATGTTGCGAATTATGTGGAGACTGAGCAGTTAATTCATGTTCATAATCACACCCTGTCATTCATTCANACTCGAGGTTCTGTGCCTGTCTTTTGGAGCCAGGTTGGGTATCGCTATAATCCAAGACCTCGGCTAGACAAAAGTAAGCACATCAATCATTTGGTTTGCAAATGAAGATTTCTATGAGAATTA
>LZPO01099884.1:391434-423092 GCA_001675575.1 Neotoma lepida | reverse complement strand
TTTTTTCGTATAAAAATTGTGTCGTGATTTAATTTTTGTGGCGTGGCGTGGCTCGGCTCAAGCAGCAATTTTCACAATGTAGTAAGTATCCATGCGAAAAGCTCCCTTCCTTTTACTGTTAGCATTCTGCGTCATTTCTGCAAAGCCACCGGGATTGCTGAATTTAATGGTGTTCTCTTGCCCAGATATTGGCTGCCAGAATCAGTCCGTGTTTTATTAGGTGCTTCCGTGCTAGTTCATTCATTGAGGTCTTAAGTGTAGGCGAAAACTGAGGAATTCATTTAGAAATTAAAACCGTTGGATTTAGGTTGCAACAAGGTGGTGCTGATGCAGGGAACCGCAGTGAAGGTTTTGGTAAAGCCATCTTTCTCTGCAGTGCCTCTAACAATGACCTCATTCTTGGACAAATTGATTAGTGGCTTAAGTTCCATCTACAATAGATTTTTCCTATTTGGTTTTCTGTTTGTTTTGTGCTACTGCCTTGATAGAACTAGCAGGTGGGTTTGAAATCCTAAAGCAGGAATATCTTGCTGTGGAATCTAAAAATCAACCATCAGAATGCGGGTTTATTAATTTGGCTGGAAATGCTTCTCATGCCAGATTAGAAATTAGATTAAAATTTTCATTTGAGTTTGGATTATGCCTGCTTGTTGACTATTTATTAATCCTTGGCCATTTCCTTATTCGAAAACTTCCAATATGTGTATTTTACTGATATCTTTAATGGTTTAATAGTGGTTTAATGGTTCAACACTTACCTGAATTATATTGTTTTGGTATTTGGAATGGGGGAAATGCGACAAAATGGCCTTGGGCAGTGTTTACTGATTCCTTGAAAGCCAAGTGAAATCTCTATTGAGAAAAATGGAGTGTCTTGCCTTACTCCATGTTCACAACTGTTTCATTTATCCAAGACTCTTTCAAAATAGCTGTTTTCTAGTAGTGCAAAAATATCCTTGGTGTCTAGTATGCTATTTTGAACACTGGCAAATGTGAATTAACATGATTTCTCCTTCTGGGCGTCACGTTTTCTTTTCTTCTTCCCAGTATCCACCTCTCTATCACTGCCCAAGTCCCGCTCTTACAATATCCCTTTTCCTTTGAAGACTGCGCCCCCTTCTGGCCATGTCTAGGAACAGACCTCCCTTCAGCTCTGGCCCTTTCTTCTGTTCATTATAAAAAAAAAAATCTACCCTCACCTCAAAGGTGGGGGTGGGGAGAGATGTTTTAAGATTTCTTTTTTCTTTTCCCCAAATGGATAGCTGTGTTTTTATTAAATTTAACTTCAGAAGTAGAACTATTTCATTTCCATTTGTTCCCCTGGGCAATCTTTTGTCCTAAGTAGGAATATGCTTGCAAAAAAAAAAAAATGTGGATGAAAATAATTTGGGTATCATATCTGTTCAGCCTCACTGATGCTGCTCACAGAGATGTGGACGTGCTACTGCTGCTTTCTAACTCTGCCTACTACGTGGCCTAGTAAGTTGTCATTGATTTAAAGCTTTTAGTTTGTTTTTTGGCAAATAATTTGGTTTTGAGAATTCTTAACATTTTTTTTTTGTTTTCATGTCTGTGAAATTTCATTGGGCCCTTTAGATCATCATGTATGAAAAATCTGAGTGACTTATTACTGTTTTAGCTTAGTATTATTTGGTGTTCATCGACACCTGGGCACTACGCACATTTTTTAAAAGTCATGGGCGGCCATGTATCATGGCGCATTTTACTGTATTTTTCCATTGTTAAACACTGAATTCCTTGCAGCTTTTTGCCACTGAATGATGCAGCTCTGCAGATGCACAGCTTGTGTGTGCGCATGCGCACGTCAGTGTCTCCATGGTTACAAGAATATGATTATGCGACTTTCAGTGTCTCCATGGTTACAAGCATACGATTATGCGACTTTCAGTGTCTCCTTGGTTACAAGCATATGATCAATTATGTGACTTTGGTGGTTTGTTAGCTCCATCTCCAAAAAGACAATTAACCATGTCACTACCAAAGCTGAAGTGCCTGTTTCTGGAGCTGTCCAGGANACAGGTTTAACGTGGATTTCCTAAGTAAATGTTCCCTTTACTTTTGGCTTGGTTTGAGCGGCCATTTTCCTGTTATTTCACAAGCCTTTTAGCACAGGTCATGNCCCTTTTCTTCCTTGATTCTGGTATCAGACCCATTATTCCTTATTAGTATCCCTTAACGAAGGTGTTCCAATATGTGTGCATTGCTTTCATTTTAATTAGGTTTGCTTCCATTTTCATTTTGTTTATAAAACTGAAATTATTCTTGCCTTGTAGTTGATTTCCTTTCTGTATGTAAAATTCTCCATTAGTTACCTTTTTTCACGTGTTCTTTTTTTATTCTTTTTTTTTTTCTTTTTTTTGAAGACAGGCTCTTCCATTATGTAGCCCTGGCTGTCTTGGAACTTGATATGTAGGGCAGGCTGGCCTGGGACTCAGAGGTCCACCAGCTTCTGCCTCCTGAGTGCTAGGCTGTTACTCTTGTTTTATATATATTTTTTATGTTTCACTTTGTTCTAGAATGCATGCTGGGAAGATTTTAACTGCTGTGGTAGCTTGTTACATTGTACCTCAGCTTTGGAGTNAAGGCCAAATAGACATTTACTTTTAACCCTCTTTACTCCCTTTCCCTAGTTATGATGATGAAGTTGATAAAGTAAACCAGTATCAACGGCTGAGCCTAGAAGACCTGGAAAAAATAGAAATAGGTAAATGCAAACATATTAACTAATTCACTCCAAGCCACCTGTGGTAGCAGACTTCCCTTTNCTTTAGAGACTAGTGATGGGTATGGTTGCTTTCATCTTGTGCCTTGTGAAGATAATAACTCCAGTGACCAGAAAGCTTAAGCAACTACTACTGAAGGAAGTGTACTTACAGCCTCATTAGGTCACGTTTGTGACAGAGCAGAGGCTAACAGAGATGCCATGTCGTGGCCATGTCGTGGTTGGAAGACATGTGCATGAAATGTAATGATGAAGCCCATGCTATAAAAATATTTTTTTTATTTAAATGGGGGCTNGAGAGATGGCTCAGAGGTTAAGAGCACTCGGGCTGCTCTTCCAGAGGTCCTGAGTTCAAGTCTCAGAAACAACATGGTGGCTCACAACCATCTATAAGGAGTTCTGGTGCCCTCTTCTGGCCTGCAGGCATACATGCAGGCAGAACACTGAATACATAATAAGTAAATAAATTAAATAAAAACAAAACATTTTTACGCTGGGTGGTGGTGGCACACATCTTTAACCCCAGCACTTGGGATGCAGANGCAGGNNGATCTCTGTGAGTTTGAGGCCAGCCTGGNCTACAGAGTGAGTTCCAGGACAGCTAGTGCTGTTACACAAAGACACCCTGTCTCAAAAAACTAAGAAAACAAAAACAAAAACCACCCATTTTTACAAGCTGTCATAAGTTTATACCTTATTCTTATTTAGATTATGAAAAGAAATATGCTCACAATTAACATATATGTGTGTTTGAAGTAAAGGAAGGGAATGCTATATGAAAAAACAAAATCTTAACTTAAACATACTCATTTGTGTTAGGTCCTGAACCTACTCTTTTTGGCAAACCNAAGTTCTCGTGCATGCGACTGCACTACAGGTGTAAAGACGCGAGTGGTTACTTCCACACATTGAGAGCTGTGATNCGCAGTCCGGAAGAAGATGGGAAGGGTAAGACAGAGAAAGGGGAAATTATTCAGAGACAGATTTAGTGACAGCTGTCTGTCTGTTCCATTGCATGGGACACTGGGATCCAGATCTCTGTTCCTATTTGAGTGGATAGTGTAGTCTGGGCAAGGCACTGTGTGGTAGGAGTTGCAGTGTTTGGTCCTGAAGGAAATTAGATGGGTTCTGTGGCTTCTCACCTACTCTTAGAGGCAGCAGACAGGGACCACTCCTTGTTCATGGGTGCTGTCTCATGCCTCACATGGTGATTAGACCCCTNTGAGCTGGAACTTTAACTGCTGTTCATTTAGCACTTTTGTTCTTGACTTAAAATCATCATTTAGAACATTTTGAATTAGGATGGAGGGTAGTGAACAAACAGTTTTCTGTAAGTTGTAGGCAATAAAAACTAGTATTTAAATCTGTGGCCATAAGTTAAATTCCAGCTGAGACTTATATTCTAATGTTTGGGTAATTAGTAAGGGCTGTGTTTGGATTTCAGATACTCTTCAGTGCATTGCAGAGATGCTGCAGATCACCAAGCAAGCCCTGGGGCTGGATCTTCCCATAGTTGAGAAGAAGCTTGAGAGGTCAGTATCAAGAGAAGACATAATTTAGAGCCGGATGCAGCAGTGAAATCCCACCATCTGCAAGGTGGAAGAGTTCAAGGCCAGACTGGGTCTAGAGAGCCTGTCTTAAAACAGGAAGAAAACCCTGAAGTAGAAAACCAGCTGAATAACAGCAAAATACCTCACACACTGTATAAATGCACTAATTTATCACTGTTCCTAAGTAATACAATTTAAAACACGATTGAGTGCTGGCATTACAGACCTATGCCACCAGACCCAATTTATCCTGTGCTGGAGACTGAACACATGGTTTCATGCATGCTAGGGAAGTCTTCTACCAACTGAGCTTAAAGGCCCTTGGTTTTGGTGAGACAGGATCTAGCTTCAATTCTTGATCTGGCCTCAGCCCTAGAATGCAGGGATTGGAGTGCACACCATGGCAAGCTGTGATAATAAGGTTAGCTCTCTGTCGATTGTAGATTCTGTCACTCACCCTGGAACCCTAAGGATGATACTTAACAGTTACGGTCCTTCTGTTTTGTTACCTGTTAGATGAGATCATGACATGTCAGAAGGGTCACAGACTGAATGGTGATGTACTTAGAAAAACACCTGGCACATAGCTTTAAAGTGCAACTGGTAAAAAGTTTGTTTGCTGCCTTTTATCTTGTCATGCTTAGCTGATTTCCTTAGAAAAGGGTCTAGGAGCATGCACTCTGAAGGCGACTGCTTCCCTTTGTCTGCCATTCCCTTAACCCTACAACACCTTAGAGACCTTATCCTCAGTTTAAGGAATTCTTAACTGATCCAGGTTTTTGTTTCCTCAAGTGACATGGTGCTTACATTGTATTTNGATATCTGGATGTGTTTAATGCAAATGCTAGCCTTTCCATGATTTTAGTTAAGTAGTATATGTAAAAATTGTGATGAACATGGCTCCCAGGACCTAGAGGAAGTCCTGTCTCCTCTGACCACAAATGATGCACTTTTAGCTCTTAAGTGACCAGAGGGCACATACCAATGTCACTAGTATACAGAGTATGTGGACTTCTCGGCACTGGTCAGTCCTGTTCTAATAGGTTAGGAGCTGTTCCTGTCCATTCGTAATTGTGACAGCTCTTCAGGCACCTACTCTTCCTGCAGTGCTTCTGTGGGAGGTGACCCTGCACTACCTGAGTACTGACGTACACACAGAGACATTTGATGACAAATGAGAGAATGCATATTAAGTATATTAGATATCCTATATCTTTAAAAAAAAATGAGTTGACTGACCTGGAGCATGTAGACAACTTGGAATTCCTGCAAGTTCCCACTATAGCCAGCAAGTGCTCTGCTGGAGCCTTAGACCTGTATCTGTGGTTACAGCCACTGCATGGAGCATACATTAGACTTGCACTTCTCAGAATGACAGCCTCATGCCACATGAGGCCCTGGCCTTCGAAATATGACTGGTCCCAGTTCAGTTATGCTGTAATCACACTACTGCACATTGACCATTTTAAAGACCTGGTGCAAAAAGGAACAAGATACTAGTTTTTATATATCTATGTGGAGGTGTAGTAGTTAGTGTGTAGTAAAACTTTAACTCCACCTGTTTTAATGTAGCTCTAGAAAGTTTGTAGTTCCATTCTTATCTTTCTATTGGATGGTGTGTTTTAGTGTCAACTCGAGTTATTTGGATTTATCAGTTAGCAGTGCCCTGCTTAGTCTAAGAAACCTGGGCTACTTACAAAGCATTTTCACTGATATTAGTTGGTGTGGGTATTTTGGATTCTATGAGGAACTAACTGTTTTCTCTTAACTTACAGGAAAAGCAGTAAGCCTCACGAAGACATCGTTGGTATCAGACCTCAGAACCAAGGATCTCTGGCCCAGGGGAAAAGGTTTTTAATGAGCAAATTTTCATCTCTAAATCAAAAAGTAAAGCAGACCAAACCCAATGTGAACATTGGCAACCTCCGAAAATTAGGAAACTTTACCAAGCCTGAAATGAAAGTTAACTTTCTAAAACCAAACTTAAAAGTCAATCTTTGGAAATCAGACAGTAGTCTTGAGACCATGGAAAACTCGGGAGTGATGGATAATAAGGTCCAAGGGGAGTCTGACGGGGACATGTCTTCAGATAATGATTCGTACCACTCTGATGAATTCCTTACAAATTCCAAGTCTGAGGAAGACAGGCAGCTAGCCAATTCTTTAGAGAGTGTAGGGCCAATAGATTATATTCTCCCAAGCTGTGGTATTATTGCTTCAGCACCTCGATTAGGCAGCCGATCCCAGTCTGCCAGCAGCACTGATATTAGCATTCATGCTCCCTCAGAGGCTACTGTTGGTCATGGAAGTGGGCTTGGAAAAGGCCAGGAGTCTCCTTTGAAGAAAAGTCCTTCTGCTGACAACATACGCATACCGACTGGCTTTGCCAAGCCAGTGGATGTTTACTGCCACAGATTTGTACAGGATGCACAGAACAAAATGATTGAGCTCTCAGAAACCGGGTCTGTGTCTCGGAATAGTGAGGAAGGAAATCAAAAGACTAACAATGTTTCTAATGAAGAAAAGCAGTCAGAATCAACGGGACAGATGCCTTCTCGACCATCCCAGTTAAATGTCTCTTGTTCTCTAACAGGCCCGCAGTTTTTATCTGTTGAACCAGTACATTCAGTGGTATCTCAGAAGAGCCCCAGCTCTGGGTCCAGCCTGCTGGAACTAGAGGCAGGGCTTTGTGTGACTCCTCCTTCAGAGAGCAGCAGCAGAGCAGTCTCTCCCTTTGCAAAGATCCGTAGTTCCATGGTCCAAGTTGCTAGTATTACCCAAGCTGGGCTAACTCATGGGATAAACTTGGCAGTGGCCAAAGTTCAAAAGAGTCCAGCAGAACCTGAAGTGGTTAATGAAATTCAGCAAAATGAACTTAAAAATATGTTTACACAATGCCAGACACGAATAATTCAGATTTAGATTTTAGTCACAATCCCATAGTCTTTATTTAAAAATTCAAAATGAATTTTTTTTTTTTTTGAAACAGTTTCTCTGTGTATCCCTGGTTGTCCTGCAACTTGCTCCTGTAGACCAGGCTGGTCTTGAACTCAGAGATCCACCTGCCTCCCTGGTGGTGGGATTAAAGGCGTGCCCCACCACTGCCTGGCCCTATCAGTCTATTTTAATCTGTACTGAGTTTAGGGATTACAAATTCTAATTATGTTTATTGGTGATTGTTTTACAAGGAGTCTGAACCTGAGCAAATTTCCAGATGTATAGCCTACAAGTGATCATCCTAGACTGTAGGCCAGAGTAGCAAATACACAGCAGAGTGCTTTGTTGATCTTCAGGAAGGTTTAGGAAAGAACCAAGCTGGTGTTTGGAGGGGAAAGGGGAGATAGCTAGTCTGTGAAGCAGAGGCAGTGTGGATACACCCGTTTAAAGAATTCGCATTTTTCTGCTCTATCAGTTCATTCCTGTACACTGCCTCTGTAAGGGAAATTATACATTTAGATTTTAGTGACGTTTACTAGTGTGCAGAAGTATCTAAATTTAAAAAAAAAAAGTCTTACCAGCTTAAGCCCTCTCTGAAGTTGAGAATCAACAATGGTGAAACAATGTCTTTCATTTGATTCCAGTTTCTCCCAAATTCCTGAACAAACACAAGTAACCTGTTTCAGGAAGAGACCATACTGATTGACTCTAGGAATCTAGAAGAGACGTCAAGTTTTAACTCTTTTAAGGGGNACTTTTAGCATCTCTTGTAGGTTCAAGAACTATGGGAAACATAGCTGAAGTGCAGATTAACACTGGTTTTATACAGTACCTGGCCACCAAGAACACCGGCCTCCTCTGCATCCCAGAGTAAGAAAGCTATCGGCCCATTCCACAAGTATCAACGTCTCTGGAGCCCTTAGAGCCTTACTGTGGTGAAGTGACTCTCAGTGAACATTATGTCTGTTGTAACTCTGATAAGCCTTCNGCTTTTGTTATTTATTAGAAGTGTCAAGTCTTGTGACTATTAAAGTACTACTGTAATTCAAAGCATCAATGTGTATGAGAATTTCTTGTAGAACATCTAGTAATAGTTTGGTTTTCAATCAAAGAATTCATAAACGGCAAGTTTGCTACAACCAAACACTTGTTTTCAACTTTTTCAATTAAAGTGTTCGTATTTAAAAAATGAGAACTGTATTTTAAATCCCAAACATTAAAAACTGGACGCTGCAGTCTGTTCTTTCCGATCTTTTCTTCAGGCTCTTCAGAGTAGTTAAGTGCTCGACAGCTGAGAGTCAGGTGGGAAGATACCGCATATGTGGGTTTCCCCAGAAGTGACCCACAAAGAGATCTGACAACAGAAGTGAATGCAATGGTTATTTCCAAAGAGGCANAGAGATGCCTGCTCAGGGCTATGGCTTGCCTTGAGGGAGAGCTATGAACATGAACATCCATTGTGTAGGCAAGGGAGAGATGCCTCAAAAGGCTGAAGGTTCCGGTCTCTTCTAGTTTGACTTGGGTAGACGACATCCTGTGCTTCTAATTCATGAAAAAATGCCCACGGTACTAGAGATTTGGAAGTTTTATTTACTGGACAAGGTTACTCAAGGGAACTTTTCTGTAAGATCAAGCAAAATTATGACTTCTCTTTGGCAAATTGCAGTTTACATTGGTACAGTTTGACAAGATAAACTAAAAACTTTGTTCTAGGACAAAGAAAATGCATTTTCAAAAATCTATGTGAACATTTTACTTTCAAAGGTTTAAGGAAGATCTTATCTACCTGTTATAAAAATGAAAACCATTCTAATATGAACATTATTTACATTAGCTTATAAAAATAGATTTGAGGTTAGGAAAAGAATGCTAATAACTAGTAGTTTGTACTTCCTTTCATTAGGCTAACTCCTTGATTTATCAAGGCTGACCCTGTTTCCTTGGTTAACAATGTCAATTAAGCCTATTTAATANGAAAAAGATAAGGGACCACTGAACTCATCTGTTTCCAAAGGAATTCATGTACATCACAGATAGCTTAAAAGCAATGTTCTCACCTTTCTCAAGATTACTGTTGCCACAATTAGCATTACACGATATTAATTTGCAAATTATAAGTAATAATTTTGNTTATTTGAAAATATGCATCTCAAAACGAACAGATCTGAGGAAAACTACCTATAACTGCATGGTCCTTTACTGCACTAGCAAATGATGTTACCCATCTAACACACTTGGAAACTATCTGATAAACTTACAGTAAAAGCTCAGAATCCACTACAATCATCAAATCAGCTAAATAATGAGGAAAATGACTAAAAGTCCCGCCAGAGGCTGGGGATGTGGTTAGTGGTATGGTACTTCTCTAGCATGTATGAGGCCGGGGTTCAGTACACAGCACCATAGAAAAAGTTTCTAACCCCCTTCGAAGTTTACAATTTAAATCGACTTTTTCATGTTTGGACAAGGTTCCACGGGGCAGCATTCCCTTCAGAGTCCCTTAAAATGATAGTTCCCAAATGCAGGGTATGAGAAAAGCTAAGGACAATGTAGTGACCTTCACAAAGCTGCATTTATTCCATCAAAAGAGTCTTGTCTGCTTATATGAAAACAAAATGGTGATCACAGTGATTTTTTTTTTTTTTTTCAAATGATTTGGCAAAATCAATTGGCAACTCTACCCCAGCAATCTCTGGAGGGATCACTAGTCTACGAAATCCAAAAATTGGGAACTCTTGCCATGGAAAAGCCTAGTTCTGTAGGCTGGTAAGTGGAAAAAAGTTTCTGTGGCCAGATATGTGGAAAACGACACTAGAGAGTGCACGTGGATCAATGGCAAGTCCATCCTGACTCAGACCAGACTGAAATGTGAGTGCACAGCTCTTCAGTGAGTCTTTGCGTGAGGCTGGCCCTTCAAGAGTCTGGCCCAAGATGCAGCTATGGTTGAGGAAATGGTATGATCAGCAACATTATCATTATCAAACCTTTAATATCAAATACATTTTTGTACATCATAACTAATTATAAAACAAACTCCAAAACTCCATAAAACCAGTAAGGTAAAAGCCCTTACAGAGAATCATATAAACTTTAGATGTCACCAGGCTTGATTTCAGGAAGTCATTGTTTTTTGGATACAAATTATTTATAAAACAATATGGTATAAACGAATCTGCATTGTCCCACACGGAGGCTACAGCTTGCCCACTCTCTTCTACAGTTCATTCCCATTCACACACTTGTGCTGCTGAAGTCTGTTTTTTCTGGAAGACTCCAGCTGCTTTGCTCTTAGCCATCGTTCTCTTGACAGTGTTGTCTGACCAGCACTCAGGGACAGAAACCTGGTTTAAAATTTAAAAATTACCTAGAGTTAGGAAGATTAGCTTAAAGTTTTAAGAACTAGAAAGCTTTGAAAGCCCACCAGGAGACAAGAACACATTGTTGCTACACATGAGCAAAGCTGAGTGTGACCTTGCAAAGAAATCTCTGAAGAGCCAGAATTAGAGGATGGCTCACTCTCAAAAGCTTAGAGAAGAAGCCTGTGCTGCTGAGATCACTGGTAAATGTAAACCCCTCAATAAGCACTTTCATCAGGTGGGTATTCTTTTTTAAAAATGATTTTTATTATGATTTTTAACATCCCAACTGCAGTTTCAGTCTCTTCCCACCACCTCNCCTCTGCACCCCCACCACTCCTCCTTTTCTATTCAGAAAGGGGCAGGCCTCTCATGGATATCAACCAAACATGGCATATCAAGTTGCAGTGAGACTTAAGCATCTCCCTTGGCATTCAGGCTGGACAAGGCAACCCAGCATGAGGAAAAGGGTCCCAAAAGTCGGCAAAAGAAGAAGCGGCAGCCCCTGCATCCACTGTTAGGAGTCCCACAAGAAGACCAAGTTACACAACTGTAACATACATGTAGAGGGCCTAGGTCAATTCCCTAGTTGTCAGGTCAGTCTCTGTGAGCTCCTATGAGCCCAGGTTAGTTGGTTCTGCGGGTTTTCTTGGGGTGTCCTTGAGCCCTCTGGCTCCTAAAAAGTCTTTCCTCCCCATCTTCCACAGGATTCCCACAGCTCCACCTAGTGGGTTTTCTTTTTATTTGACTTTTTCATGTCTGTCTGTATTTGTAGGAGGCCCAAGGCTGACATCAGGCCTCTTCCTCCATCACTCCCTGCCTTATTCATGGAGGCAGGGTCTCTCAATTGAACCCAGGGCTGGGTAGTATAACTAGACTAGTCAGTTTGCTCCGGGAGTCCTCATGGCCACACAGACCCAGATTTTAGGTGGGATTTGACCTTCGGTCCTCAGGCAAAAGCTTTAGCCGTCTGCTCAACCCCAGAAGATGTCTTTGAAGGGAAGGTTCCTTTGTTTTTAGAAGTCTGCCTCAGATACTGCTGAATAAATCAAAACTGCACACAGCCAACAGAAAAGGGGATTATGAGGCTGGGTGGTGGCGGCGCACACCTTTAGTCCCAGAGGCATGCAGATCTCTGTGACCCGGTCTGGTCTACAAAGTGAGTTCCTGGACAGCCAGAGCTGTTACACAGAGAGAAACCCATCTCAAAAAAAAAGAAAAAGAAAAAGAAAAGGGGATTATGGATGACCACTACTTACCGAGCCACCACGAGCAACTGGTGGAGATCATCAGCAGTGATACTCTGAGGGTCATTTTTACGCATTTCCACAAAATCATCTTCAACCGCCTTTATCAAAAGAGTAATATATTTGTAAAATTATTCCTTCAAACTTCTTTAAGCGCATTAAAAACTATTTCCCTATTTTTGTAAAGAAAAAAAAAACATGGTCCTTGACTGAAGTAAAAATAGATGGACAAATGAGGTGAAATGGGTAAAAAGAACCAATTTAACCCCATTACAAAATGCAGCATGGGAAACATTCTACATGCAGCTCAGTCCCATTTGCAAATGCAAAACAAGCACAGAAGCCAGCATCTTCTGAAGTGTGATGCCATTAAATAGGAAGAGACCCCAGAGAAGCTGGCACAGCAATGGGTGCTACAGTGCACACCTGTAATCCCAGTATTCAGAAAGCTAAAGGACAAGGACCACAAGTTACAGGCCTGCCTGGGACCAATACAGCAGAAGACAACTGCTGGAGTTAGCTTTGGCAAAACCCTAGAAACTTCCAGTAACTTGGGGATCATTTATGCAGGAAAACAAGTAGCTCTTGGTAAGAATGTTGAATTCTCTGACATCTCAACTTGTTTTGTTTTCACACTCTACACCCCCACCTCAGGTGTTGTCCTTGAAAACCAACAGCCTGGCAGCCACTGGACCAGCAGAATAGGCAGGGCTGGAGTTCCTTCAATGTAGGCTGTCTTTACTTAATCAAACTTGAAGCCCATTACAAATGTTCTACTATTGTTACCGTTAATATCTTGCTGTGCTTGCTAGATAAATTAAGCTCTGGAAAGGGTTATATACGCACAATTAGTTGTCCCTCCATAGTGCATGCAAGATCTGGTACTGGCCAGTTCCAAGCACCTCCTGGGGCTCTTGAGCATGTATCCCTCTTGGATAAGGGGGTACTACTGTATAAAGAACTAAAGGAGGCTATGTAAACAATACCTCACCAAGTAGAGACTATCAATAAGAAGAAAATAATGTTTAAAAAGAAGCAAATAGGAAATTCTAAACAAAAAAAATAAGGTAATTAACAGAAAATCAAGGGAAACGAACAGAGCTCCAAAGACCGGAGGTTCCCCGCCAAATACACGGACCAAGTGACGAGAGGGCTAGTGGGAGAGAGGAAGCAGAAGGGGGAGGAGCTGAAAGAAACAATGGCCCTAAACCTGAAGAAGGCTGAGACTTCATCAAAATAATGTGCACATCAAGCTCAGCAAACTGCAGTCGGACGACTCAATACAAGTCCAGTCTTGGAGGTGAGCTCCTTAAGGAGAACTACTGACAAGGGAAAAGGCAGAACACCCTGAACGGGAACACACGGTGGTGAGAGCTTTACTCCCAGAACCTACGAGGCAGAGGCAGGCAGAGCTCTCTCTTCTTTTTTTTTTAAGAAAGGGAGCTCAGTGGCAGGGGCTTAACCCCATGAAGGCCCTGGTTTGAAACTCAGTATCATAAATCAACTAATAAATGGGAAAAAAAGGACAGTCCCACATAAAAGCTTGAAGAAGCTGTCACAGAAGACACACCATCAAGTGACACTAAAAAGTCCTTTCAGGTGGGCACAGAAAGCCTTGGTAAAGGTAATCTCACAGGGAAATGCTGACCAGTGTAAAACTAGGCATGGTGATGTCTGCCTATAACCCCACATTACCTAAGTCTAAAGCCAGTTTGGGCTACATAGTAAAACCACAGATGACTCAGAAAATCAACAAATATTGTATTTTCTTACTTAACCTTTCCCCTTTGGTTTGAAAGACAATTGTACAATGTGATAATTACGTGTTATGGGTATACAANATACAATACATATAATCTGTGAAATAACAACATGAATGTGGCAATGAAGAACAGATTGGAAAGGAGCAAATTTTCATGTACTTTCATGTAGTTAAATCGTCTGCCAATCTCAAACACACCAAGGCAACTGCTCATCCCAAGGCTCAAAAACTAACTTGATGATGTAGGAGCTGGAGATAGAATGCTTGCTGCACTGATATACAAAGGAACTGGTTTTGATCCCCAGTGCTGAAATAATTAAACCAACCAACCAAAACCAAAAGCAATTCAAATGCAAAAAGGCAGGAGGCAGCTGAGTAAAAGGACAGAGAATGAATCCCTTTTAAACAGAAGATGAGCAAAATAAAGACTAGAGATGGCAAACACCAACTTTGCCTTACNGGTAACTGCAGTAAAGTCACATTGAATGAACCCCCAAACTCAGCACAGGATTTCTGGCTTCGACTAAGGCGTACCTTGGTGATGTCATCCGATATGCTGTAATCCAGAAACCTCAAGAGGGTCAGGTAGATTCGGAACTTGTTGAGTACAGACGGCAGCACAGCCGCCAGAAGGCTGTTCATGTACTCCTCCATGTTTGGTGGGATCAGCTGGGGCTGTAAGTGAATCTGGCAATCTGCCTGGAAAGAGGAAGATGAACTCATTTCCAAGTTCCTACAATAACCTACATTTTAGAGGATGCAGCTCTCAACTTGTAAGGGAATTAGAAAATACCATGTATTTAAGGAGGGAGTTTAAAATCTTAATGTACTCAATCTGTCTGACTAGATCACAAAAGACATGAAATCACTGCAATGTGATTTTCTGTTTGGCTCAAGACAAGATTTTATTCTGTAAGTCAGGCTAGCCTTAAACTCAGCATAGGAACATTTGCGATGGAGATGGCTCAACTGGTAAGGATGCTTGCTGCCAAGCCTGATGTGATGACCTGAGCTTGATCCCCAAGACCCACATGGTGGATGGAGAGAACCAACTCCTTTCAAGTTATCCTCCAACCTCTACACACCAGCCATTGCACACGCACACACGAATGCATCACATGACCAGCAGGGGGAAAAAACAGACAAAGGAAGTAAGAATAGCAGTCTGGATTATTAGGGGAATTAGCTTCTCTTTATTTCTAGATATGAGAGGTTCTCCTACCAGTAGCTTTGGTTATCTTGTGATTTTCTGGTTCTTAATAGTTACAAATTTTTACATTGAGGTAAAAAGAAATAACAGATTCCCTTGTTGATAACTAGCAGCTACAATCTCCTTTATTGTAATCTGCTGATGGAATTCAGAGCCCTGTATAAGANAGGCAAGTGCTTTTATCACTGAGCTGTATTGAGGTGGGAGGTCTTCCTACGCTGCCCAGGAAGGATGTTGACTTCACTATCTTCCCACCTCAGCCTCCTCAGTGTGTAGGACCATAGGCATAATACTCCAAGTTAATAATACTCCTCCAAGCTAACCCACAATTCATAAACATATACAACTTATTAAAATAATAAGCAGCGCTGGGCTAAGGAGATGGTTGAGTCTGTAAAGTGCATACCTTTGTGGGGCTGAAGAGATGGTGCAGCACTTAAGGGCACTTACTACTCCACAGAGGGCAGAGTTTGGATCCCAGTACACACATTGGGTGGCTTACAAATGCATTTAACTTCAGCTCCAAGCCTCCAACCCCCCAGCTCTGGTTTCTGTGGGTATGAATGAACACAGGCACACACCCACATTGATAAAATAGTAACACTTGGAGCTGAAGAGCTGGCACAGTGGTTAAGAGCACTGTGCGCTTGCAGAAGACATAGGTCTGGTTTCTAGCACCCACATGGTGATTCACAGCCAACCCTAAATCCAGTTCCTGGGGATCAAATGCCCTCTTCTGTCCTCCATGGGCACCAGAGCACATAAATGGTGAACATACATACATGCACATAAAACATTCATACACATAAAATAAAATATTAAAAATATCCATTATATACTGTCTCTTATACACATCAGATGTGTATAAGAGACAGAGACAGGTGAATCTAGGGCTTGCGGGATAGTCAGACTAGCCTACTTGGCTAGGTCCAGGCCAGTAAGAGACCCTGTCTCAAAATGCAAGGTGTATGGTTCCCGAGAAACAACACTAGCCTTGACAGCCATGCCCACAAGTGCACACACAGACAATATAAGTAATAAAAACGGACAAAGTGACAATAATCTTGGCACTGTAACCTCCCTNCACTTAACCATGAGCCATCATACCGGGAGTAGTGACCTTCCCTCGGAAGTGATGAGGATGTTGATATTGCACGGGAACTCCATCTGGTGGTAACTGAAGTCATAATCCACCTTCTGCCAGGTGATCAGGTTGCTCAGGGCAGTCACATTATGAACACCTGGAAGAGCAAGACTGTCACTGGCAGTGATGTGATTTTAATTACCTACACAAATTAGCTTGGCTGACAATGATCCTAAGACGTGGTTTTCTGCTGTTACCTTAAATGAAGGTAACATTAGCTGACAACTTAACAAGTAGAATGTCAGTATGCCAAATGTTAACTAGATAATAAACACCACAGATAGCATTAGGTCAACTTGAACTTTCTGGGGACCAAAATTCACCCAAATCTAATGCCAGACACAAAGTAGGACTCTGGCAAGTTCATTACTTTCTAGGTCATGGCTGTGACAAGATGGAAAAACCATTTCTTTAAAAAGTAGGGTTGCTGAGTTTTCCCAATTTATAAATATTTTGGGACAGGGTTTAATGAAGCCCAGGCTAGCCTTGAACTTCTAGTTCTCCTGCTGCTACCTTCCAAGTGATAGGAATGCAGGTGGTGGCACCAACCCCGGATACACTTGCCTGATTTTCTGCTCCTCTTTGCCTTCCAGTTCCCAGTACTCATTATTTCTCCTTTTTGGTGCCTCAGTCTCAGCCCAGCACAGCGGCACCTGCACTCTCTTCATGTGGACATGATCTAGCATGTTTTCTTATCATTTTTTAACATGTTCCATAATTGAGGTTCGTTTAAACCATATGATCTATTTTTTTCCCACAGAAATCATAAANACTGTTTCTGGGATGTATAAAATATTACATTAAATCCTTTCTATCCTTTTTTGAGCTAACAGACAACTAACAGAATGTCCTAATAAATCAGTTGGTGTACAGTTTGTAGTACAGGCTTTAGTCAAATGCATGTTTAAAAAGTACCTGTTAAATGTAAGTTTGCCTTAGAAGCCATTGCTAGATTGGGCTAAACAGAGCAAAGCCACAAGAGAACAGGAAGTGTCTGTATGCGTACCTGGGGTGTCCAACTGCCCTTGCTCTAGAAGAGTTTCATCAATGACCAGGGACGTGTTGTTGGGCAGCTGGAGGAGACCGCTGACCAATCGATTGGCTGTATAGTCTTTGTGGGGAATGAATTTCAACTGGTTCATGTTTTCTATTGTCATCTGCAGACGAAAAGACTGAAACAGAAATTGTAATGAGCAAGGATCCAAGTTTCTCTATTAAAAAAATACACAAAGAGACACATATTTGGAGTCAAAACACTTGTGTTTCACATGGTATGATATCATTTCAAAGGGAAGAGGAAATGGTCTCTGCAACTCTTAGAAACTGTGGCCACACTACAATCCATGCTTCTTAGAGTTGCTTGTTCTGTCTTCAGCTGGACCTAGTGCATGCTGGAGAGATAAGGCCAGCCACAGACACAAAGAAAATAATTTTGTCCAAGTCTTGATGAGTAATTTTTACTCAGAAACAAGTAGTAGATAGTCGAGATTCAAACATCAGATACCCAGAAGCTGAACTTCATTAAGGGACAGGAGCTAGTAAAACACAAGAATTGTTGATCCTACTCACTGAGGCCAGAGAAAAGGGTCTGTGAATTAAAACCCTATTCCTTGAACACAGACCACTGCATGACACTGCAGACCTCACTACCAACATCCAGCCAGAGTATGGGCCCTTCACATCCCTGCCTTTAGCCTCTACCACTCAACACTCTCCCAGATCCCTCTACTCATGCACGTTCCAGCTTTCAGAAAACCACAGGCTGGGGAAGTCTGTGGAGGAAGAAGGAAGATTACAGCTGAAATTTAAGAGAATTTTAAATACTTTGGCTCAATTTTTCTTAGAAAGGAGGGCAAGAATTGTTTATAGATACAGATGAAATCCCAAGAGAGGCAGGGCTTGTCAAAAAAGGTAGCAGGCTGCAGAGATGACTCAATGGTTAAGAACACTTGTTCTTGTAGATGACCTGGGTTCTCTTCCCAGCACCCATACAGTGGCTCACAACTGTCCATAACTCCAGTTCCAGGGGACCCAACACCCTCTTTTGACCACCATGGGCACCAAGCACGTGCGTGCTGCACAGACATACNTGCAAGGTAAATATTCATATACATTAAAGTTTTAAATCTTAAAACAAAACAAAAAAGTGGCCATCTGCTGGGGCTAAGGCTGACTCTGCCACAGAACCACAAGCAGGACACATGTAACCAGCAGTAAGAGCTGAATGCTCCGTTAGAGGGAAGNGCATTGAGAAAGGGCCTGGTGCCAGTATGCTAAGTGTGATGAAAGAGGAGACAGGGTCAGTGAAAAGCAAAACAAGGAAAAGCGACCAGAACAAAATGCAAACACCTACCACACTGTTACCTCTAAGACCCTTGCTCCACCCTCTCCNATTAAAAATGTAGCCTGTGTGCTTAGTGGGCCAAGAACCTCTGGCCTCACAATTGAGATCTGGATGGCTTTGGCGCCACCTTGTGTCTGAGGGCTGGTACCACACCAGCTTTGCTGGCATCCCTTACAAGCCATTCTTACTGGCCTGCCTGTCCTCCATGACAAGCCCTGCCTCTCTTGGGATTTCATTGGAGGACATGACCCCAGGCAGCTACCAGGTCTGCTCCAGAAACTTCCATGGTGTCTCATGCCCATGGTAGATGGGTATACGAGCAGAACCAGTGTCTCCTGTCCCATTTCAAGGGTTTCACTGTTCTGTTCACTGTGAATCTTTAAAGCACAGACCAGCAGTTACTTTCTTGGTCTTGTACCACAAAACATAAAACTCAGAGAACCTAGGGAGCTGCTAAGACCCTATTACAGAGTTTATGAATGAAAGTCACACTTTNACCCTCATTCTTTCAAAATGGAAGACAAAATGATTTTTACCAAAGAGAATGTGCAAACTTCAACAGGCTTTCAGATACTACTACACCAGCTATCATTTAAGAAACACACCAGACCAAAACACATTACCACGGGTGCAAATGTGGAAACGGACTAGAAAATCCGGGGTCTAGAAAAATAGGGGTCTCCTATTAATTTAGAAATTCAAGAGCTTGGTAAAATCCAAAACAATGTCAGTTTTATCACTATTTTGATAAATATAATGAATTATTCAACATGTCTTTAGTTTTAATTACTAATGTCAGAAATTAGTGAAAGCATAGCAAGTTGAATAAGTGGTCCCAAGTCCTCAGGACTCTGCCACTTCTGCAGGGCCTGTAGTATAGACACGACAGGCTGCTCAGTGAAGAATCTGGCTTCACTTTTTTAAGTCCCAAAGAAGTGGCCCGCATTTTTAGTTCCACAACTCATCAGAGCACCCTATGCCCGAGATCCCAACACACAAATGGTGTGTTCCAGATGCTTCCAAACAGCACCTAAAAAAAGGGCTTGGAAGCTGAGAGAACTGAGCTCATATAATTTAGAGCTTATATAATTTAGAGCTTCTTTAGATTTCAAGTTTAATATGCACACAAAGGATCAAACTGAAGGACCAAACTGGCAGCGGCAGGAAGCATGATCTTAAGGGAGTCACTGGCATTGCATTAATTTTTAGATTTACAAATTTGTGCTGGGTCAATCAGTGTGAATACTCAGAGTACATTTTAAATTATGTCAATTGGCAGGTGTTGTCCCTTGTAAATGAGATCCACCAGGAACACAAAGTGCTTGAGGTGAGTAGAAAATAATTGGATTTGTTGTTCAGAATACTTCATAATATCTTACTGCTGGAACAAGGTGTTGAATGATCCGATATAGGTGTTCGGTGAAGGTACTATTTTGTGGGCAGCCACTTAGGTTAACTGTAAATTTTCCTAGTGGAAGAACATCTCTTCTTGTATATCTAGGAGAGGGAAAAAGANAAAAGAAAGAAAAACCAAAGGTAAGATACTAAAATATCATTATTAGACATTTTGCAGAAGCAGGAAGAAATGGCTCAGCAGTTAAGAGCACTGGCTGCTCTTCCAGAAGACCAGGGTTCAATTCCCAAACCCACATGACGGCTTACAACCTCTGTAACTCCAGTTCCAGGGAGAATAAGATGCCTCTTCTGGTTTCCACCGGCACTGCATGCACAGATATGCAAGCACCAATCATACACATAAAATAAAAATAAATTTAATTTTTTGCAGAACATCAGCTATTTTATGTATCAGAACAGCAGCAGTTAAAAATAATAGCCAATATTAAACTACTGCTCACATGCCTTTTCACCCGTCTCCAAACATTTCAAGGTGGGCTGTATTAAGAACTCTGAAGTACAGGGAGAGCACCGCTTATCCAAAAGGCTGAGACTTGAAGTGCTTCAGAATGTTTGCAAGCTTCACTGGCTAAGCATGAATAATATGAGCTGGTAGTTACTGCTTCACAGCTTGACTTTGACTTAAGCAGTATGCCTGTGGCTTAGGTTACTTCAGACTTCCCAGTATTTCAGGCTTTTCCATTAGGGAGGGAACCAGTCAAACAACGGCAGAGCTCTGATGTGAGCCCTGCTTTCAAGCATTACAGAAGAAAGGGAAGATTTACAATGGAAAGATGTTTACTATAACAGCATTTACCACACACACACACACACACACACACACACACACAGTGTGAAGATCTAACATTGTAGGAAGTGGTTACAGTATGACACAAACTTATAATGAACTACAGAATACAGAAAGCTTGTGAAGAAGGCAGGGTGTCCTGGCATGTCCTCAATCCCAGCACTCAGGAAACAGAAGCAAAAGGATCTCTATGAGTTCCAGGTCAGGACTCCATAGTGATACCTTACTCAAAAAATAAGTATTATGATGGGAAAATGGAGCTAATTAAATATTAAATGTGAAAATCAAGATAAGGATCTGTGCTTCAGCCACAACTGACATCCACATTAGTACACACAACACATGGACCTAAACCAAAGAACACACACAAGGAGTAAATGGGAAGAGACCGTCATGTGTTCTTTCTGTTATTAGGACACATTATTTTTGTACGCGAAACAACCTGCCGAGTGGTGGTGGTGACGGCCTTTAATACACTCAGGAGGCAGAGACAAGCAGATCTCTGAGTTCAAGGTCAGCCTGGTCTACAGAGTGAGTTCCAGGACAGCCACGGCTACACAGAGAAACCCTGTCTCAAAAAGTCAAAAAATAAAAGGGGGGGAAAGGGGGGGTATTAAAGTCAATATACAAATTAAATATACACAAAGACAGGCATCACTGTTTTACAAGCAGAACTGGAACTACAATACAAACAGGGGTGTGGGGATGTGAGTCGGTGGTAAAGCACACGCCTAGTGTGCACAAGACGACCCTGGGTTTAAGCTATATTACCATAAAGAAGAAAAAAAAGAGAATGCAGAAAAGATGGAATAGCTCATTTCATCAGTCAGGCCCTGTCTGGTCTTCCCTCTAACATTTACTAAGAGGACATAATCAAAATGTTTTGTGTGAAACTAAGAAAGGTGTTAGAAAAGGAATCTGTATTTAGTGCAACGTTTGTTATAAGGAACAAAAAAATCCCCCTTGAAGATGAAGCTGATAAACTAAACAAGTGGACCCCAGCTGTTCCCATCCACTCTTCTTTACCCACGCTTTAGTTGTAGTAGAATATTATTTTAAGGTGTGCTACTATTTTATGTTGCATTTGTTTAACTCTGTGAAGTTATGTTACTGTGCCTGTGTAAAACACCTGATGGTCTAATAAAGAACTGGCCAATAGCAAGGCAGNAGAAAGGATAGGCGGGGCTGGCATGCAGAGAGAATATATAGAAGGAGAAATCTGGGGAGAGAAAAAAAGAAATGGAGGAGTNAAAAGATATAGAAAGAACCAGAAAAGGGGAGGACATCAGGGGCCAGCCACCCAGCTACACAACCAGCAAGCCACGGAGCAAGAGTTAAGATTTATGGAAGTAAGAGAACGGGAAAAGCCCAGAGGCAAAAGGTAGACAAGATAATTTAAGTTAAGGAAAGCTGGCTAGAAACTAAGCCAAGCTAAGGCCAGGCATTTATAATTAAGAATAAGCCTGTGAGTGTGATTTATTTGGGAGCTGGGTGGCGGGCCCCCAAAAAAGAGCAGAAACAACAATACTCAGTTCCCATGAAGAGCACAGCACTTACACTGTTGAGATGAGATGCAATATAAGGTACTCAGCAGCCAAACTATCTCCCAAGAGCGCGTGAGTGAGGAATCCAAGCAGCTCTGCTCTGACCGGAGACAACTCAGCCATGAAACTGGACACAACTGCAGAAGGAAGGCAGGCAAATGAGAGTGTGTGCACACCAGCTCTTCACCAGCACCTCAGTGCAAGAACAGGAAGGAACACTACAATTCTGGAGACAGTGAGCAAAAACTTAGAATAATGGCCAACAGATGATGCCATTAGAGTGGGCAAGATGGCTCTGAGAATAAAGGCACTTGCCGCCAAGTCTGATGACCTGATGAGCTAAGTTTGACCCCAAGGATCCACACAGCACAAGGAGAGAATTGACTCCTTTAAGATCTCCTCTTCCCTCCACATACATGCCTTGGTAAATGTAATTTAAAAAAAAAATAAAAAGTGATGCCAATATTAGAACAAAGCTTAGAAACCTTTTGTTCTTGTTTAGGTCTCATTCCAATGACAAGAATCAACAGAGAAGGAACTGGGTCAAAGCCACAGATATTACTAGAAAACTCACTCTGCTGAGCAGGGATATGGCCCACATGGAGGTGAACTGCCAATCATGGGCTCCAACACTTACACTTACAGGTTCTGCTCTCCTCCTTGTTAAGGCAAGTGGGTAACAAAGGATTGATGTGCTGCAACTTCTGGGCTAAAATCACATGAATTCTTGGCACTAATGAAGCGGGAGGACTATGCACCCTCTGCTCTTCTGCCATGTCTGTGCACTCCATGGGGTCCAGTAGTGCAGAGGCATCCCTGTGGAGAGAGGGATGTGTTCGTTTAGAGATGCCAATGAGCAAAGGTATAAAAACATGTACTCTGATGACAGACTCAGAATCCCACTCAAGGGATTCTCCATCTCCCAATGGGAGGATGTGGTCCCTCAATCTAAAATGTTTTTTTAATCACTCCCAAGTGCTGGGTACATGGTACAGCACAATGGGTTTATTCTACTGCCATGGCATGCTAACAGTGCCATGCACATGACAGAGGATGCCATTTCACATCAGGTGCTCCTTGAATTCTCAGTACATCACAACACTGGGATCTTTTTCTCCAATGCCACAGTGTTTATTATTGAGTGTGGAAAATCGTTCACCTGTATTTGCTAATGGTCTTTGCTAAATTTTATTCTCATGTGATGCTCCACCTCTCTTGAAAGTATGGGCAAGTGATTAAAACAGTGTGAACATTCAAGTTTGCTAATCAATTTAAATATGATAGACTCACTCTGAAGTAACTGAACACAAGACTAAAATGTATAGTCTTCATCTATATACTATGCCAACACTATACATACAAACTCCATCAGATCTCACAGGTTCACAAATCCACTCCAAAGTCTGCTCAAGTCTGTGCTCCTCACCTCTAAATCAAGAAGCCTCAGTAAGCAAGTAATTTAAAAGGAAAGTTGTTGGGTGTGGTGGCACACACCTTTAATCTCAGTACTTTGGAGGCAGAGGCAGGCGGATCAATGTGAGTTGAGTTCAAGGTCAGCCTGGTCTAGAGAGCTCCTGGACAGCCAGGCTACATAGAGAGACCTTGTCTTGAAAAAAAAACAACAACAAAAAAAATTATTTGCCAACATTTTTGTATTGTTGTTTTCTTCTTCCTTTTTTTTTGGAGACTAGGTTTCATCATGTAGTCCTGGCTATACTGAAACTCACTATGTAGAACCAGGCTAGCCTTGAACTCACATCACAGAGGTCCACCTGCCTGTGCCTAATGAGAGCTGAGATTAAAGGCTTGCGCCACCATGCCTGGCTTTTTCCAATATTTTTAAGTGTTATGTAGAAAGTGACCATGTAGCATCCAACAAGTCTCCTGCAGGTGTGATGGGGCCAGTCCTTCCCTCCTTTTGGCAAAAGGAAAAATCGAACAAGGTCTAGATCCCCACATTTGCTATATAATTAAAAAAAATAAATAAAAACCACACAAATATAGCACCCCTTATTGAAGAAAAAAAAAAGGGTGGGGAAGAAATATATGTAGCTACATGCTTTCCCAAAGGATAAAAATAGAAGGGACAGTCAGAGACTAGGAATCTGGTTCCCATTGGGGCGGGACCAAAAGAGAAGGGATGGGAACACATGAAGGTACTGCTGGGCACTTTGGGGATAACACAGTTCTTTCTAGCTCTGTAGTAATGGAGAAAGCTGAGAAAGGAAATATAACCACACAAATGAATCTACCCAAAACGAACACCAGAATCAAAATGTCCACTGTGGAGAGTGTTGTATTTTAAAAATGGCNGGAAGGAGTCACACCATACAACAGGNCCCACGCAGGAGGTTTATTGAGGGGAGGAGAAAGAAGGGGGCAGAGACTGGTCCCCAGGGACNAGGAAGAGAAAGAAAAAAAAGATGGGAGTTGTATGAGGCCCACTTTTAACAAGGAAACGTAGCGAATGCGCACAGGAGGTGCTTTTAGTGGCTGCAGCTGAGGTATATCCTGTCAGGACCCTAAGGGCAGGCCAGTACAGATGCCTAAATGCTAACAGAGAGGAGCATCTGAAACAAAGGAGCACTGGCTGCTGGTGTGCTGGTGTATGCCTGTAATCCTAGCACTCAGCAGGCAGCAGCAGGACTGACACAATCTGAGGCCAGCTGGTCCACACGCTGTCTTAAGAAACAACACATGAAAACAAAAACATTGGAAACAGACATTGAATGCTTAATCCTGAGGCTCTTCCTAGAGTGGCACTGCTCACCAATTTTGTAAATCCCTTCTGTGTACACTGTGTAACTGAGCAAAACACACCACAGACAATGAGTATACAACTACAGAAAGAAGACAGTGCAATGACAGGGTTTGGGCTGAATGAGTGTGAACTCAGGGCTTTTTCTGTTTTATTAAGTAGCCCAAGCTGGTCTAGAATTCAATTCTTTCTGTCTCAGCCTTCCAAGTGCTGGGATTATGCATGTACATCACCATGCACAGCAAATTCATGGCTTTTCATAGAAAATAATATTTGGGGGGAGGGGGAGGATCCCTATCTGTTACCCTCTACAAAACTCAACTCCGAATGAATCAAGTAGGGTATACTCTTGAACTTAAAGGCTCAGGAAGATTTTCTGAACAGGACTCCAGAGGACGGGCATTAAGACTAACAGTTGACAAATGAGATCACATGGAAGTCCTGTGAGATGGCACAATCTTGAAGAAGGAGAAGTAGAGGTCCCTAGAGAATTGGAGGAGTGCTTAGATGGGGGATTATGGAACTGGGTTTTTCTTCTTCCTGTCTTTCATATCCTAGCCACTAGATGAGTATTTTCTTCTCAGCCACACTTCCCACCATGATACAATACCTGCATACAGAGCAAAAGGAACCAGGGCATGTNNTGGAAACTTCACAATCNTGAGCCACACACTGACTCTCTTTGTAAGTGGATGATCTCAGGTACAAGGACAGAAAGCTAGCTCACAGCCTCCTAGCTCCATCCATCACTAGGATCCAAAAATGAACCAACCTAGTATCAGTTAGTACTTACTCTTGACTTAAATAAAATTCCTCACAAGAAAATGCCTTCCTGGAAAAACTAGACGATAATAAGCTGGCACATACAAAGTCCAAGTTGCTTAATGTGACAGAAAATAAATATTGAAAATGGTGAGGTCATCTTAAGGACTTACAGTTGTGGAATATTACTTTAACTAGGCAAAGATGTGTTACATTTGTTTATGCTGTACTTGTTTAACTATGTAAAGATGTGTTGCTGTGTCTGTCTAAGGCACCTGATTGGTCTAATAACAAGTTGAACAGCCAATAACTAGGCAGAGGAGGGATAGGTGGGGCTGGTAGGCAGAGAGAATAAGTAGGAGGAGGAATCTAGGCTCAAGGGAAAAGAACAAGGGAGAGAGAGAGATGCCCAGGACAGCTAACTATGCAACAGCCAGCCAGTCAGACACGGAGTAGAACATACAGAATGAAAGAAAGGTAAAAGCCCAGAGGCAAATGTAGATGAAAAGAAACAGGTTAAATTAAGTTATAAGAGCTAGTGGGACAAACATAAGCTAAGGATGAGCATTCATAACTAATAATACATCTCCGTGTCATAATTTGGGAGCTGGTTGGTGGTCAAAAGAAAGTATGCCACATACAGTTTGTTCACTGTGGCTCCTACTAGCTGAATCTGGGAAAACCTGAGTCTCAAATGACATACTGATATTGAATAAAATGAAATTCCATTGGTCCAACTGACATAAATTACTTGAATAACTACTGTAGGAAGGACACAGTAGAAAATGGCTACTGTAGCAGAGACAAAGTTAATGAAGAGCCTTTGAGAGACACAACATAAGTCAACAGATGCTGAGATGCTAGACACTCACATAAATAAAAGTATCTTTCAAATTATTAATGACAAAGTGTGTGGCGATATTTTGTTTGTGCTCTAACAAATAAAGCTTGCCTAGAGATCAGAGTGCAGAGGCCAGGCAGTGGTGTAACACACCTTTAATCCCAGCACTTGGGAGGAGGAAACAGGAAGTGATAAGACAGGGTGGAGGCAGGAGCTGGACCCTTTCAGGCTGAGGATTCAGTAGAGGTAAGAAGTCTCTCTACATGGCTGGCTCCTTTACTGATCTTTCAGCATTTACCCCGATATCTGGCTCTGGGTTTTTATTAAGACCATTAGGATTNACATTACAAAAGTGAAAGGCACTAACACAACAGGAGATACCACCTTAACTGAGTGATCGATATTAACGACACCCTCACGCATCGGTGGCACAGCACTGGGAAGACTGATGTAGACATGTAGACTGGCTAATTTCCAGAGCCAAAGGCTGCAGGGATGGGGAGGTGGTGGAACAGAAGCAGCAGGAATGACAAGCACATGGTAAACCTGAAGACAGGAAAGGATGTTCTTTGTAACTATCTCCCACTTTTCTGAAATTATATCCAATGAAAAAGTAACAAAGAAAAACCTAGCAAACAGACTCACCTTTCTTCGTTATTCAGTATGCTCAGGACAGGATCCACAGACAGCACACCATATAACTCAAGAACATCATTGACTTTGAAGCAATCCCAATCTTCATAGACCTGATGACAACACAAAATCAGGTTAATACTGAATGACATAACCAACAGCAGCCAGGTACTTGCCAGCCAGCCAGAGGAATCAGCAAGCAGTGAACAATCATGTTCCCACAGAGGCTAGCCATCAGTCAAAAGCTAAACCAGAGCAGGGTACGTCCAAAGAACCTACCTGGCTGGTCTAATACTTGGTACGTGGTATACACTGACTTTGAACTCAAAGCAATCCTCAGGCCTCTGCCTCCCAAGTGTGGGAACAATCAGTTTAATTTAGGTTTTGCATCCGGGTCATGCCACTGTAGCTCAGGCTANCCTTGAATTCTTGATCTTCCTATCNTAGCTTCTAGAATGGTGGGATTACAGGCATGTGATGTAATACCCTTTATTGTAAATACAAGTGAGAGGTGGGTTTTGAAAAGAAAGGCAAAATAGCAGAAATAAAATATTATGAAATCAGAAATGATATAGGAAGAAAGTAGATGTGAATTTTAAAGTTGTTCCACTTTTGAATATGACGTTTTNCCCTTTGGCTTTGTGAAACAGGGTGCGCTGCTAGTTTTACGTCACCTTGACACAAACTAGAGTCATCAGTGAGGAAGGAGCCTCATTTGAGATGATGCCTCCATAAGACTGAGTGCAGGCAAGCCTGTAGGGCATTTTCTTAATTAGTTACTGATGGGGAGGGTCCAGTCTATTGTGGGTGGGGCCATCCCTGGGCTGGTGGTCCTGGGTTCTGTAAGACAGCAGATGGAGCAAGCTCCTCCACGGCCTCTGCATCAGCTCCTGCCTCCACGTTTCTGTGGAGACCACAGAGGCTTCCTAGTGAGACCTTACTCAGGGTCCGAGAATCTGAGCTTGCTTTACCCAGCAGGGCTGCATAAGGGGATGATTTGGCCACAGGTGTGGTTACCAGGTGCTTGGAAGGGTCTGCACTTGGTAGTGCAGTGTGCTTTGATCCACTCTCTAGACGGTTACCAGGTGCTTGGAAGGGTTACACTTGGTAGTGCGGTGTGCTTTGATCCACTCTCTAGACCTCCAGATCCCGCCCTCCCTCCACTCCTCCAGAAGAGAGCACGGCCTCTAGGGACTTGGTTTTACCCAGTTCTCATGTCAGACTGATAGCCTAAACCTGTAAAATAACTTTTATTGTTGTAAATTTCTAAATCTGGAATAATTTGTTATAGTGGCAAAAGAAAATCCAGGCAAATGCTGAGGCTGTTCTAACGCTTCATTTCTGAGGTAGTAACATCTGTGAAAAGAGCTAGGAAAGGCTGTACCTTAACGAGGCAGGCAGGGCCCTTCTCTCCTGGCAGGGGGAAGTTCAGATCGAATGGGGAAGACAGGTTCAAGGAGTTGAGCTGCTGCCCAGCAGAAGCTTCAGTTTCTAAGCGTTTTGGCTCTCCGCACCAGTGAAGGCCACCAAGGCCCCCTAGACTCAAACAGCATTGCATGTGGTCACTTCTAAGCCCAAAGAAAAGAACATTCCAAAAGTGCTTTTCAAGTTTGACATAAATCATTTTATGAGTTGAAAAAAGCTCATGTTCAGTTTTAATAACATTGTTTGACTTATACCAGAACAAAGACAGATACACACCTAAAATATTTAATTCCTTATTATGAAGTGGCAACAAACTACTACATCAAATATAATGGAAGTATTTTGTTTCTCTTCTTTTTTTGAGACAGGGTCTCACTCTGTAGTACCGGCTGACACTGAACTCTTATCTAGGTCATCCTCCTGTCCTCAGTCTCTTTAGTATTAGGATCTCAGATGTAAGCCATGATGCCCAATTCATCTAGGTACTTTTAAAAAGTTAATTTCATCCCACCCAGCTATGACACTTAGGAACACATCCTTGGCAGTCACCAACAGCTCTCTAATTGGACTTAAGACCCACTCAACAAGAATGAGACCATGCCTGGTAAAACACAGCTAACTACTCAGTGCTAATGAAGTTGTGGTTACTAAAGGAGAATCTACAACCCTAATTTACTAAACCAGCATTAATCCCTAATGACAATCTATAAAGAGTCTTCCTTACACCCACAAGTAAGTGTAGTCTCACTCTGCATCAAGGAAACTTCTCTGTAATGGATGCATCTACAAAACAACTCCTGCAGCCCAGGCTCGGGAACATTGCAGAAGAGGTGGCAGAAAGGTTGTAAGAGCCGGAGAATCAGGGACTTTGCAGTGACACTGTGTCTCCTGTAACACCAGAAACTACACCTGTAAAGTCTCAACAACATGACTACCTAAATGTGAGCTGAACAAAGACAACAACAGACATGTCAAATTGCATGGGGAAAAGCCTGTAAGACTTCAATCCTATACAAAGAACTACATGCAACTGAGGAATGCTGGGAACAGGAGAGGCGGCCCTCCCCACGCAAGGGCACACAAATTGGTTGTCTAGTGCCAAACAGTCATGCCTGAAAACATACATACAATTAACATTATATGCACTCAACAGGTTATATTTAGGAATATATATGTATATATAAATATATACATGCACAAAAATAACAGTTGATGAAAGGGGCCATAAATCTGAAGGAGAACAGGAGGGGTATACAAGAGGGTTTGGAGGGAGGAAAAGGGGACATGTATTTAAAATACAATCCAGGCATGGTGGTGTAAGCCTTTATTCCTGGCACTCTGAAGGCAAAGGTGTGAGGATCTCAGAGTCTCAGACCAGCCTCCTCTACATAATGAGCTCCAAGAGAGCCAGGGCTGCACAGTAAGACCCTGTCTCAAAAACCTTAAAAATAAATGACCAAAAAAATGTTTTTTTATATAAAAAAGTTAATTTCAGGGTCTGGAAACAGTTCAAGGGCATTGGCTACTCTTGCAGAGGACCCAGGCTCAGTTCCCAGCACCCACAGGGTGGCTCACAATCATCCCTAACTCTAGTTCCAGGGATCCCATATCCTCTTCTGACCTCTGTGAACATTCATGTGGTGCAGACATATAGGCAGGCAAAAATTCACAAACAGAAAATAAATTTTAAAAAATTTTAAATTAATTTCAATATTGTCACTTGGATATCTCTGATAGCCAAGAATACACAGAATAAATAACGGGGTTCTGAGGACTGCAAACTCAGGTGGTCAGGCTTGGTGGCAGGTAGCTCTACCTGCCGAGCCATCTCATCAACCATGACTTAAGTCTGAATATTTGGTAAATAGATTTCTTTTTGTGTGACTTTATCCTACTTAAAAATAGGAAAAGACTAGGTCTCCCAAGGTTTTCTGTTGTCAGTACAGCATCTGTTCTTTAGATATCAAAGATACCCACACATATACACAGAATTAATAAATGTAAAAATAAAAATTAATGCCTTTAATCCCAGCACTTGGAAGGCAGATGGATCTGAGTTCGAGGCCAGGCTGATCTACAGAGTTCCAAGACAGCCAGGGCTACACAGAGAAACCCTGTCTTGAAAACTTAAATAAATAAATGAAAATTAGGCCAGGTGTGGTGGTAGTGCACACCTTTAATCCAGCACTTGGGAGGCAGAGGCAGGCGGATCTCTGTGAGTTTGAGGCCAGCCTGGTCTACAAGGTGAGTTCCAGGACAGCCAGGGCTGTTACAAAGAGAAACCCTGTCTCAAAAAAAACAAAAACCAACAGAAAAAAAAAAGATTATAAATACACAGGTGTCACTATGAAGGTTATGGGATCTCTCTCTGTATCACTTTTCACTGCTGCCTATCTCTACTGATCTCAAAAGAGGAAGTTTAAAAATTCTATGTAGCCTGAAAGAAAAACCTAGAAATTAACAAGCGGCATGCTGCATACATGTACAAAACCTCGCAAGTCCTCAACACTCAGACAAATGGGAAGAAACATAAGCAGCACCCGCACCATTGAACAGAAAGAAAACTGCCACATTCCCTGGATTCACTGGTCACCTATAACACACTGCTAACCTGAATGAACTTTAAGGATAAAGAAGAATTTTACTCCTTCTGTGTTCACCACCTATAAAAATTCCAATTTTAAAAACATTAAAATACTAGCATTAGCCAGGTGGTGGTGGCGCACGCCTTTAATCNCAGCACNCAGGAGGCAGAGGCAGGTGGATCTCTGTGCGTTCAAGGCCAGTCTGGTCTACAGAGTGAGTTCCACCAGGACAGCCAGAGCTACACAGAGAAACCCTGTCTAGAAAAACAAAACAACAACAACACTCCCCCACCTCCAAAATAAAATTAGCTGTACTTAAGAAAAAATGAATTACAAATCATCCTGCAATTTTGCATTTTTTTCCTTTAATATTTCTGGCCTTAAAAAATTCAACAGAAGCTATGTAGTGGTGGCGTATGTAGGAGGCAGGTGGATTTCTGTGAGTTTGAGAGTTCAAGACAGGCCTGGTCGACAGAGCTAGTTCCAAGACAGCCAGGGTTGTTACACAGAGGAACCCTGTCTTTAAAAACAAAACAAAACAAACAATAACAACAACAACAATAAAAATCAACAGAAAGCCGGGCGGTGGTGGCGCACGCCTTTAATCCCAGCAC
>LZPO01099884.1:371418-382368 GCA_001675575.1 Neotoma lepida | reverse complement strand
GGATATTTGTAGCAATGGTAAAAAATTAATTTACAAAAGCAGGGACTTGGTGAAGCTGCCTGGTGGGTACCCTTGGGGACTCATACGTAGATGCCAACCCAGAGCAGAAGGAAGAGGACTCCAAAGCCCATGAAGAGTGAGGCCACCAAGGAGATGAGGAGCTCTTTGTAAATGTCACGTGTGTACTTGGTGGAGGTGACCTCGTAAACGAAGAACCAGGCGGTGAAGAACATGCCAATGGCCAGAAGTACCACAGTCAGGTGTGGGAAGACAGCGGGCTGACCGGGCTGGTGTACCTACTCATGGCCTCAGGCTCCATTTTGCCCCGCACAGGAACAGACCAAAGCCTTTTAATGCGTATGTACTGGGAACAGTAGTGCGCTCTCACTTCCGTACTTGTAATCACATAGAAGGAGTCTCTACTCTGCTGAGGGAAACTACAGCCAGCCAACTCCCTCCCTGTAAACAGCAGTAAGCTCACCCATTTAGGAGCATTATTTTCCTTCAGCTTTTCCTTGAAGTATTCAATAACTTTCTTCTCCCAGTCAGGATTAACTCCATTTTGGGCTGAAAGAGAAATATGGTCATCAAAACACAACATAGACCAACAGATTATGTTCAGGTCAGTAACATGTAAGCTTATCAGTTATTACAAGTGCAACTGGGACATTCACAGGCATTCAAGGAGCTTTGCTGCTAGTGCTGGGTACCACAAACCCAGTCTGTTGGCCCCGTGGCTCTCCAGCATTAACAACTGAGAGGCAACACCCGAGGACTGGTATGTGGTTCACCTAGACCAACACAAGCTACAGTAGATAAAGCACTCAGCTCAGAATACTTTTATGTATAGTAATACACCCTGAAATGGAAAGTGNTTTTTTAAAATCACATTTATTTATTTAGTGTGTGTATGTGTACACACACATACAAGGAGACCAGAGAACAATTTGCAGGAGTTGGTTCCTGAGGATCTAACTAAGGTAACCTGGCAATAATTTGAAGTTTTTAACCTACATAAACAGTATAATGAACACCTGTATCTTTGCTCATTTGTCTTATCATTTGTTGGATCACTCATAATAGTCTTTTCTAATCCATTAAAGTTGCATGCATTATGTATATCTGCCTTCTAAATATTTCACTGTTTCTTAAGATTATCGTAAGTTTAAACAGCTGTTATAATACTTAAAAATACTTTTTAAAAAAGACTTATTTATGTATATCTGTGTGTGCGTATGTGTACCTGAGCACAGGTGCCTGAAGAGGCCAGAAGAGGGCATCATATCTCCTTGAGCTAGAATTAAAAGTGCTGGAAACTAAATCTGGATCCTCTGCAAGAGCAGTATGTGCTCTTAACCACTGAGCCAGCTCTACAGTCCCTGATACAACCAACCATCTATGTGGCAATGCCAGTTAAGAATACTTTCCTTTAGCTAAGCGGTGGTGGCGCATGCCTTTAATTCCAGCATTTGGGAGGCAGAAGCAGGTGAATCTTTGAGGCCAGCCTGTCTGTGTACAGAGTAAGTTTCAGGGCAGCCAGGGCTAACACAGAGAAACTCTGTCTTGAAAAAAAATAAATACATAAAAAACAAAACCAAATGGTTTGAAAGAAAATGGCCCCCAAAGGGAGTAGCACTATTAGGAGGTGTGGCCTTGTTGGAGTGGGTATGGTCTTGTTGGAGGAAGTGTGTCACTGTGGAGTTGGCTTTGAGGTCTCATGTATGCTCAAGATACTGCCCAGGGTCGNAGTCCACTTCCTGTTGCCTTCTGATCAAGATGTAGCCAGCACCATGTCTGCCTGCATGCTGCCATGCTCCCTGCCATGACGATAATGGACTGAACCTCTGAACTGTACACTGCCACCTCAATTAAATGTTTTCCTTTATAAAAGCTGCTGTGGTCATGGTGTCTTTTCACAGCAATAGAAATCTTAAGACACCAAACAAACAAACAAACAAACAAACACAATCCCAAGTGCTTTAAATAAAAATTGGGCTGAGCATGGTGGTGTACGTAGCTGTGATTCCAGCCCAGGCTCTGTAGCAAGACCTCCTACCCCCAAATTAATTTTGGATTTGTGTGACGTTTCCTTATCATTAGATTTCAGTCAAATATGACAGTGTTAACATTCCAGGTCATTGTTTTGGAAGAGGCAAATGCACAGAAAGCATGACTAAAATAAAATGCAGTTACCATACTAAAAACTAAAATTCTATGTCGCCAAAACACCATGAAACTAAGATTTTTACCTGATCTTCAAAGAAGCCAGGAGAAAAGCACAGGCAAATTCTCCAATCAACCAGTTTGAACTGGCCTGGCAATCNGCTTCTCTCATCGCATTCTTTATACCATTGGCCTCAGTCATCCAAACACTAACCAGCTGTTGCCCAGTTTCCAGTCCTGCTGCCCACCTGCCAAGGAGAGTACCTGGGAAACGAACAATCTGTTCCCTTTGCTTCAACAAATTCTTCTCCTCAGCCTATCAAAATCTTCACTATTTCATGGAATAAAGTGTTACCCAATTCTAGAACTCTANACGTAACAACAAAACAAAAATTAAAATCAATAAACTAANTTTGTACTTTTGTCTTTTGGGTTGCCTGACTCTAGAACCAAATCTAAGGCCAAATTAGATCTTTGCACTGGGCTATGGATGTGGGTCAGTGGCAGAGTGCTTGTCTAACACACACAAGGTCTCAGGTCTAACTCCCAACACTACAAAAATGGGGGGAAATCTTATGAGGGTGTATAACTGACACAGCTGTGNCCTCAGCATTTGGGAAGTAGAGACAGGAGAATTAGGAGTTCAGGGTTCCTCAGTTACATAGTGAGTATAAGGTCAGCCTGAGCTCTATGAGCCAATCTCAAAGAAAATAAAAACAAAACGGGAAAAAATCTTTAAATTGTAACCCTGTCCTTCAATCATGCTAGCATGTGAGTGACGCTTTCGCCTCCTAGCAGTACATATGGAGACAGGATGTCTGTTGNTCTCCATCAGAGAGGCTCATCAGCCAAAGTGGCAGCCAGTTCTCCACAACACACACAGTATTACCTGCCCTTACAGTGAGTAAGCGATCTGCAGGAGCGACCTACAGGTGGTGAAAAGAAGAGCAGACAGAGTTATCTACAGAATACAACTAACCCCCATCCCCAGCCTACATGTCTAGCAAGCCTTTTGATTTACCACATGGCTGCTCTAAATAGATGCCAAATAAGAGGAATTTGTTTCTAATTGTGATGGAGCTGAGTCTGTCAGAAACACAAAAGCCTTGCTTTAGCACTTTCCAAACATTTCCCTTAACTGGGCCAAGTTTGCCGACCATAGTTCAATCCCCAGGACCCACATGATGGAAGGAGAGAAGTGATCCCCCAAGCTGTTTTCTGACCTCCACACGTGCACCACCCCCATTTACACACACACACACATACACACAAATAAATTCAATTAAAAACTGAAGAACAGAAACAACCTTAGTGCCATACTCCAAGTTTTGTTCTTAGATCTATGACCAACTGAGTTAATTCCTATGTAAAGCATGAAGTTTAGGTTGAGATTTCTATTTTTTGCATATAAATGTTTAGTTTTGCTTCAAAAAATATCCTTAGGCCTCGTGTTGGTGGCACACACTTTTAATCCTAGCACTTGGGAAGAAGAGGTAGGCTGTTGGGGTAATATTTTTGTACACTGTGTGAAGATGTGTCCCTCTCCTTCCTCACCTGCTTAAGGTACCTTCTGATTGGTTTAATAAAGGAATAGCCAATAGCTAGGCAGGAGAGGATAGGCAGGACTTCCGGTGAAAGATAGGAACTCTGGGAAGAAACCTGGGAAGTNGGGAGATTTGCCAGCCAGAAGCAGAGGAAGTTGGACATACAGAACTGAGCCATGTGGCAGAAAGTAGATTAATATAAATGGGTTAATTTAGGTTTTAAGAGCTAGCTGGGAATAAGTCTGTGCTAAGGCTTATTTATAATTAATAAAAAGTCTCCATGTCTTATTTGGGAGCTGGAGATCCAAAGAAAGCTTGGCTAGAGCAGGTGGATCTCTGTGAGTTCAAGGCCAGCTTGGTCTACAAAGCAAGTTCCAGGACAGCTACACAGAGAAACCGTGTCTTAAACCCTCCCCCAAAATATCCTTTATCCATAGGATTACCCTGTGCTCCTTTGTTTAGGAAGGAAGGAAAAGGAAGGAAGGAAGGAAGGAAGGAAGGAAAAGGAAGGAAGGGAGAGAGGGAGGGAGGGAGGGAGGGAAAAAGAGAAAAAGTAAAAAGAGTAACAGAGATAAACCCTAAAAACATTTTGCTAAGGGAGACTTTAACAAGCCAAATAGGATGGTTCCACTTAGTACGGGAACTAGACCAGGCCAGTTTATAAAGACAGACAGCACAGTGGAGACTATGTGAGAGGCTGCAGGAAGGCAAGTTGGATAGTTTGTGGTTATGGTACACAGAATGCCCTGGCAGTGCTTATTCCCCATAACTGAAGTCCAAAACTAGCCACCTTGAAACAAGGAAATGACCCAGGAAGGGACTGAGGAGGGACTATGTGACAAGGTAGGTATCAAGTGGAGGCGGGGGCTGAATTCCAGCCCGGCCCAGACTACAGAGTAAGAACCTGTGACAAACAAGTCAAAGTGATCGGAAAATGGCACAATTTGTTGGTTTTAAAGGTGAAGAGGTCCAAGCCATTTTAATGTAGGCAGACTCGTAGGGAACGTATGAGGGGCAGGTAATACGCTCATACATACACATGTGTATGCACATGTGTGCAAGGGGCAAACAAAAACCTAGGGTGTTAGTTGTCAGGCACTGTCCACTTTTTTGGATAGGATCTCTCACTGGCCTAGAACTTGCCAAGTAGGTAGGATGGCTAGCCAGCAAACCACAGGGCTTTGCCTATCTCCACNTCCCCAGTGCTGGGATTAAGGGTATGAACTCTTTTTTTTTGAGACAGGGTTTCTCTGTGTAGCTNTGGAGCCTATCCTGGAACTTACTCTGTAGACCAAGCTGGCCTCGAACTCACAGAGATCCGCCTGCCTCTGCCTCCCAAGTGCTGGGATTAAAGGCATGCACCACCACCGCCCNGCTGGGCACGCACTCTTAAACTCAGCTTTTATTCATGAGTTCTGAGGACTGAACTCAGGTCATCATGCTTGTAAACCAAGCATTTTACCAACTGAGCTATTTCCCAGTCTGGTAACCAGGTTCTTTAAAACTCATAAAGACAAGGATCAGAGTCTCTCTCAGAACCTCCAGGTAGGGAGGGATGCAAGTCCTGCTGACAACTTGACTTTTAGTCCNACGATACTCATGTGTCACACTTCTGGCCTCTAGAGCTGTAAAGTAATGAATCTATATTGTTTCAAGACACTGTGCTTGGTATGTTACTGCAGGAACAGGAAGTTAAATAAGTTGCTGAATGTGTGTCTCCAGAGGTCTTCTGTTATCATCCTTCTATTTGTACAGTCTACAGTGGTATTACCTCATTCCTGGTATGTGTAATTTGTCTTCTTTCTTTGCTAATCTAGCTAGGGGGTTATCAATTTTGATAATAAAAAGGAAATAAAAGATTAGGATGTAGTTCAGTGGTTCAATCCCCAATACCCCCAAGACCCATAAACACATACTTAAAGAAAAAGCAAAGAGGGGGCTGCAGATGTAGCTCAGTTGGTAGTGTCTAGCATGCACGACAATCTAGGTCACTTGCATAAACTAGGTGTGGTGGTGCATGCCTGTGATCTTAGCACTCAGGAGACAAAGGTAGGAGAATCAGACTGAATGACTGAATCTCCTGAAATGACTCGTCAAGCAGAGGTAGATACTACCAAAGGATCAACTGAGCTCAACGCCTCAAGGAAGGAAAAAATCCTAGCCCCGATGTTGTCCTCTGACCACCACATCCATACTACTGCAACTCATTCAAACTTCCCACAGTAGTAAATAAGTAGAATGCTAGAAGAAAGAAGGTTTAAGACCACCTTCACCTACTAGCAAGTTCGAAGGCAGCTTGTACTACATGCCTCAGAAAAACAAAAACAAAAAACAAACAAAACAAAAACAACAACAGCAAAAAAAATGTTGGGCTGGAGAGATGGCTCAGGTGTTAAGAGCACTGGCTGTTCTTCCAGAGGTCCTGAGTTCAATTGCAGCACCCACATGGTGCTCACAACCATCTATAGTGGGATCTGATGTCCTCTTCTGGCATAAAGTTGTACATGCAGATAGAGTACTCACTCATACATAAAATAAATCCTTTTTAAAAAGTTTCACTGATTTGCTTTTTTCTTTTGTTTTCCATCCTTGATTTCCGTTCCCCCTTCATTATTTCCTTTACTTTTCTTCTGTGTGACTTGGGTTTTAGTCTTTATTTCTGATTTTAGGCATGAAAACAATGCTTGAANCCTCCTTTTCAAATACAATACACAGCAATGTCTCTGGTTATACTTAGAGAATGTTCTTACGTTTCCATTTTTGTTTCACTGAAAATAATTTTAAGTTTCATAGGGACTTCTTTTTGATCTATTGACTGTTTATAAGTGTTTTACAAGTATGAATTTTTCTGTCATCTTTCTGGTTTCCAATCCCATCTTATTGCAGAACACACACAATTTCCCTTCTTCGAAGTTTGTTGATACTTGTTCATGACTCAGAATGATCTATCTTGGCCAAAATTCCATGTGTGCTTGGATAGTGCCTGAGCTGGGGCTGGGAGTTGAGCACACTAAATGAGCCTCTCAGAGCTTCAGGAGCTCTACTAACTTTCCAGCTGCTGTAAGGAGCAGCAAACTCTATGAGTTCGAGGCCAGCCTGGTCTACAGAGTTCCAGGACAGGCTCCAAAGCTACACAGAGAAACCCTGTCTCAAAAAAACAAAACAAAACAAACAAACAAACAAACAAACAAATAAATACGCAGCAGCAAACTCTTCAACTGTGGCTGTATGTTTCCACACCCTTCAGCTGGTCAGTATCTGCATTACTTCTGAAGCTTTCCCACTGGTACATATATGGTCATATCTTCTTGGTGAACAGACATACTGTAAAGCTATATGTCTCTTATTCTCATCTTACGACAGCTTTTAAAAACTATTTTAAAACGAGACTGCTGGGCAGTGAGTGGTGGCACACGCCTTTAGTCCCAGCACTCGGGAGGCAGAGGCAGGTGGATCTCTCTGAGTTCTATGCCAGCCTGGTCTACAGAGTGAGTTCCAGGACAGCCAGGGCTACACAGAGAAGCCCTATTGGGGGGTGGTGTGTGTGTGTGTGTGTGTGTGTGTGTGTTCAGAGGACAACTTTCAAGGGTCAATTCTCTCCTACTGAGTGGGCCCCAGGAATTGAACTCAGGTTATCAGGCTTTGCAGCAAACACCTTTATCCACCAAGCCATCTTGCTGGCCAAAAGACTATTCCCTTTTTCTTTTCTTCATTTTAAAGAGAAAGGGTCTCAGTGTATAGTCCTGGCTGGCTTGGAACTCGCTATGTAGACCAGGCTGGCCTTAAACTTAGAAATCCACCTGTCTCTGATTCCCAAGTGCTGGGATTAAAATTGTTCACAATCACGCTTTGATTTTTCTTTTTCCATTTTTTATTTTTTTCGAGACTGGGTTTCTCTATGTAGCTTTGGAGCCTGTGCTAGAACTCGCTCTGTAGATCAGGCTGGCCTCGAACTCAGAGATCTGCCTTCCGAGTGCTGGGATTAAAGGTGTGTGCCAGCACCACCCAGCCATGCTTGGCTCTTTCTATTTTTTAATTTTATTAAAATATACTAGTCGGTGGTGAACACCTTTATACACCTGTAATCGCAGCACTAGGCAGAGAGAGACAGGAGGATCAAGTTCAAGGCCATCCTTGGCTATTAACAAGTTCCAGGCAAGCTTGTATTACATGACACCAAGTCTCAAAAAAAGAAAAAAAGTGGAAAAACAAAAAACCCCAAGTATAGTATCAGCAAAAGGACAGATCAATGAAACAAAATAAATTGTAAGTTTATCAACATCAATGTAGCCAACTGAACCTTGAAAGGAGTAAAAGCAATATGGCAATATACAAAGGAGAAAGCACTGTACCGTGCTGGAATAAAGGAGTATCACTGCAAAAATTGCAAGTTAGGCCCAAACCTCAAATCTGTCACAAAATTAACTTAAAAGAGATCACAGAACTAAACAAACAAAAAAACCCTGTAACATTATAAAATTCGTAAAGTATCACACAGGAGAAAACCTAGATGGCCAAAAATTTGGCTAAAACTGTTCAAATAAAACACCAAAGGCACACTCCACAAAAGAAAATAAGGATAAGCTAGACTTACTACTTTTCTGTTCCATGAAGGAACTGTGCGCACACTCACAGAGCGAGCAAAAGCACTACAGTGTAGTGATAATACAGAACACTGACCACACTACATGCAGATGAGGAGAAAATGTCTAAATTGTTCTGTAAAAAGAACAAGTCCTGGGATGCAGGTCAGCAGAGTGCTTTGCCTTGGCAGCATGAGTTGTTAAGAGCAGCAGTTTCCATTCACTGCTGCTGGAAAGCAAAGGCCATAGCTGCTATAGAAGACAGTCTGGCAGTTTGTGACTAAGCTAAATGCATGCCTATCACTCTACCCCAGCAATTGCAAACTATGGACTTTGGACGGTAACATGTTAATGCTTATATATATATATTTGGGGCAGAGCCTTGTGTGCAGAGGTCATAGGACAACTTTTTAAATAACTATTCATTTTATTTTATATGTAGTTGTGGTGCCTGGATGTATGTATGTGTACCATGTGGGGGCTGGCAGAGGTCAGAAGAGGGCATTAGAGCCCATGGAACTGGAGTCACAGGCAGATAAGGTCACCATGTGGTTACTGGGAATCTAATCGGGTCCAGAGGACAACTCTGGAATTCATTCTCTCCTTCCACCTTTAGACTGGGCTCCAGGATTTGAAGTCAGGTCATCAAGTTAGCACACTGAGCCATCCCGTTAGCCATCCCAGTGAGGATTTCTTCACTGTGACAAATATACTTCTCTTTAGGAAATAGTACCATTTGGAGGAAGGGGAGGTCTTACACAGAAAAGCTCTACCTTTCAATCCTCCTGTGAACTTAAAACAGCTCTAAATAAATTGCTCAAAAATATATACAGGAACAAAAACTAAAGTGGATGGAAAAGTCTTAAATAACTGTAAAAGCAAGTACGATTTAGGATAATGATATTCTAAATTATAAACAATAAGAGCCGATGCTTAGCTGCCCCTCCCCCAGAATGCTGGAGATGGGACCTAGAGTCTCAAACACAGTGAGCACATGCTCCACTAAGCTATAGCCCTCAACCTCCACTCTCTCTCACCCAACTTTTTATTGATTTAGAAAGAGTCTCACTATGTTGCCAGGCTGGCCGTGAAATTGGCGTTCTTTCAACTGCCATCCTGAGTGCTGGGATTCCAGGTGTATGTGGATGAACCCAAAGGATAACAGGTATCATTTTTTGAGGCAGGGGCTTTTGCTGACCCAGAGCTCACCAAGNAGGCTAAGACTGAATTCAAATCACAAGAACACACATAAAAGCTGGGTATAGCCATGGGAGCCTATAACCCTAGCACAGCGAGTGGAAACAGGTAGATTCCAGAACTGGTTAGCCAGCCCCCATAGCCAAAGCTGTAAGCTTTGGGTCTAGTGAGACACCCTGCCTCAAGAGAATGAAATGGAGAATGATAGTGCAGGATATCCAATCCTCTGATGTCTACCGGACATGTACGCATGTACGTATGCATGCACGCATGCATGCCACCCCACAACAACAAAATAGCACAAAGCCACAGCTGTCAAGAAGTACTGGCATGGAGAAAGATCATACAGACACAGAAATTAAGTGGTAGAAAAGATCTGGAAAAATCAGAATGCATGTGTCTAGGTTAGGGTCTCTATTGCTGTGATAAAACACCATGACCAAAAGTAACTTGGGGAGGAAAGGGTTTAATTCATCTTACGGATTGTAGTCCATCATCCAGGAAGTCAGGGCAGACACTCAAGGCGGGAAATGATAGAGTCCATTAAGGAGTGAATGAATAAACAAAAATCTTTAAAATTACTTATTAATTTGTGTGTAAGTGTTTTGCCTGCATATACATTTCTGCACCGTGTGTGTGCTTGGTGTCGTGGAACCCAAAAGAAAGTATCTCAAGCCCCGGAACCAGAGTTACAGACAGGTGTGAACACGTGAGTGCTGGGAATCCAACCTGGGTCCTCTAGAAGAGAATCTAGTCACCAGTCCCTAAACAAAATATTTCACAATCACACACAGAGGAGTATTATTTTCAGTCATAAAAAGAAATGCAGTAAAATGTAACATGGATGAAACCTGCAAATATTCTAAATGAAAGAAAGCAGCCCCTAAGGGCTACATGTCATATGACTCTACTTACATAAAAAGTCCAGAATATGTTCAAGGTGATAGCTGTTAAGAGTACTGGAGGGGTCTCTGTCTGCTGTCTCTTATACACATCTAGATGTGTATAAGAGACAGGTGTGTGTGTGTGTGTGTGTGTAGGCTTGGGGTTTCTTTTGACGATGATGGAAATGATAATGTTCTTGGTTGTATATCATAAAAATACCCAAAATAAAACAAAACAAAAACACAAATGTTGTGGAATATTATTTTTAACTAGGCAAAGATGTGTTACATTTGTTTACGCTGCATCTGTTTAATTATGTAAAGATGTGTTGTATTTGTTCACCTTGCCTGCCTAAGGCACCTGATTGATCTAATAAAAAGCTGAATGACTAATAGCTAGGCAGGAGAGGGATAGGTGGGGCTGGCAGGCAGAGAGAATGAGAAGGAGGAGGAGCAGAGAACGAGGGAGAAAGAGAGGGACACACCCTGGGCCAAAAGTCAGGCAGCCACCAGCCAGATGCAAGAAGCAGTGAAAGTAAGATATACAGAAGGAAAACAGGTTAAGTTATAAGAGCTAGC
>LZPO01099884.1:313888-326554 GCA_001675575.1 Neotoma lepida | reverse complement strand
TGTATCCAAGGATGACCCTGAACTTTCTTGTTCTCCTGCCTTCAGCTCTCTATGGAGAAGACAGAATTATAAAAGAATTAGCATAGAATACTCTGGACTAGATTCCCCTCTTTGTATTGATATGTGTCTCCTGTGGCCTTAGTTATTTATTCTTTGATATATGGAGTTTGGTATTGTGAAAATCCCCATGTTATAACTGAAGCAGAGGCAAAAGACAGTAAGAAACTAAGAGTAGAAGCAGGCCCAAGCAGGGGACTGTAGGTTCTGCTGTTTGAACCACAGTTAATGTCATACTTCCATGCTGTATTTATTATATTAGACATTAGAAATAGAGCAGGGGATAGAGTAGACTCCAAAGATTTCATGATTAATTCTTATCTTTCTCAGCTCACAGCAGCTGTCTCTGAGCCAATGCAGGTCCAAGAACATTTAAAAATTGGAGGGGTTTATATATGTGACCNTGGGAAGATGGCTTTTATTGTTGTTCCTTCCTAGGTTTCTGTCACTTACAACTCTTTAGACTTTGAACCGGAGATTTTCTTTGCCTTGGGCTCTCCAATCGGCATGTTTCTCACTATCCGAGGTGTGGACAGGATTGATGAGAACTATCGCCTTCCTACCTGCAAAGGCTTCTTCAATATTTACCANCCGGTGAGTGGCTTGAGTGTACTTTGTGCTTTAAAAAGATGAAAGCTCTGTCCTCTTCATTCAGGTAGATAGATTCTGAGGTTCTTGTTACTTGGAAATTAAAAGCAGTTATGAGTTATAAAGCTCGGCTATCCATCCTAAGAGTCTGATGACACTTTTCAATAAATATTTCTACCACAAAGTTTTTACTAGAAGGAAAAAAATGTGTTTGTTGCTTTGCTTGCAAAGTAATTTCACCTACAAATTGAAAATCTTGTAATTGCCAGCAGCTGAGTAAGGTGTGGAAAAAAGTTAGTCTCTGGCTTGCCAGTTAGCTGTTTGCTTCCCTCACTGTGGCATGTAACTCCAAATAAGCATTCCCCGGGTTTCTGCTTTTCCTCTATGCAGCTTGATCCAGTGGCATACAGATTAGAGCCTATGGTCGCTCCAGATTTGGACTTAAAAGCTGTTCTCATTCCACATCACAAAGGCAGAAAGAGACTTCACTTAGGTAAGAAGAAAATGCTTTGTACAATGCAGGCACAAGATTAGGAGTTCAAGGTTGTGNATGACTACAAAATGAGTTGCAAGCAGTCCGAGTCATATGAGACCCCATCACACAAAACACAATAGAAACACAAACAAAAAACTCACACAGTTGTCCTTTCCTGTTGATATTGTAAACTGTAGTGAATTATGAAAAATTTTAAAATGTGTTATTATGTGTGATGTCTTTGTGTGAGTGTAGGTACATGCATGCCACTGTGCACATGTGGAGATTAGCTTTTAGGAGCCAACTCTCTCCTATTGTGGGTTCCGATGGAGGTCAGAAGAGGGAGTTGGATGCCCTGGACTCAAGTTATAGATGGTTGTGAACCACTGTGTGGGTGCGGGGATTGAATGTAGATCCTCTGCCATGTGGGAGGCCAGCTCCCACCTTTTGAAGGGTTCTTAGGAGGAGGAGAGAGGGATAAAATGTTAGATAGAAAGAGAGACCTAGCTGATGAGTAGAAAGACAGAAACACAGGATAGCTTCGGGAGGGCCTGGATCAATACCCAGTGGCCTCGAAGGTTTATGGAAAAGGCTTTTTATAACATGCCAAGAGGAGAGGCAAAAGACCTCCCCCTTGCTAGATCAAAGCACACCATACAGCCAAGTTTAGACCCTTCCAAACACCTGATAAACATGCCTGTGGAAAATCATCTCTTTATGCAGCCCTATTGGGTAAAGCAAGCTCAGATTCTCTGACCCTGAGTAAGTTCTCACTAGGAAACCTCTGTGGGCTCCCACACTGCCAAATTACTGAGCTACTTCTCCATNCCTCTTGTAATTAGATTTCAATAATATAACATTTTTGGAAAGGAGAAGACTAACATTAATATATTTATTATATATATTTACATGTAAAAATAAATAAATGTAAAAAAAAGATAAAAATTTAAATCTTTAGAAATTTGTTAGCTTGCAGAGTGACTTAAATACGATTATTAGACAAACAGGTGGCAGAGGGGTGGGACTTGTCTTCTAAATTGGAAGTTTAAGTTGTGGTCATCCTAATTGTGTGTGTGTGTGTGTGTGTGTGTGTGTGTGTGTATACATGATGTGTATGTGTATATGTGTTCATGAATGGAATGAGGTCGGAGAATACCTTTGGTTGTCTGTTCTCTCTTTCTACCTCGTTGAAACATGGTCTCTGGTTTTTCTCNGCTGCGTGTGCCAAACTAGTTGACCTACAAGTTTCCAGGGATCCTCTTGTCACCACCTTACATATTCCTCACAGGAGCTCTGGCATTACAAGATGCATGCTACTCTGTATGGGTTTGCATGGATTCTGGAGATTCCAACTGAGGTCTTCCTGCTTTCATGGCAGGAACTTACCCCCTGAGCTGTCTCCTCAGTTCCTTTATCCCATTTTTTGTTGTTGTTGTTTTTCCCAAGACAAGGTTTGTCTGTGTTGTTGGTTGTTTGTGCTCTTCTGGAGGGTCTGCCATCCAGCTCCCAAATAAATCACACATGCAGGCTTATTCTTACTTATAAATGTCTGGCCTTAGCTTGGCTTGTTTCTTGCCAGCTTTTCTTAACTTTAAGTTATCCCATCTACCTTTTGCCTCTGGGCTTTTTCCTTTTCTTANTTCTGTAATCTTACTTTCACTCTTACTCTGTGGCTGGCTGGCTGGCTGGGTGGCTGGCCCCTGATATCCTCTTCCTTCTCTTGCTACTTCTTCTTCCCTCTTTCCAGATTTCTCCTTCTATATATTCTCTCTGCCTGTCAGCCTCACCTATTTCTCTTTCTTGCNTTGCTATTGGCCATTCNGTTCTTTATTAGACCCATCAGGTGTTTTAGACAGGCAAAGTAACACAGTTTCACAGAGTTAAACAAATGCAACCTAAATAAAAGTAACATACTTTAAAATAATATTCTACAACACTCTGTCACAGCTCTGGCTATCCTGGAACTCGCTTTGTAGACCAGGCTGGCCTGAAACTCCCAGAGATCTGCCTACCTCTGCTTCCTGAGAGCCTGTCTCTTATACACATCTAAAAAAAAAAAAAATACAGGGACTAGAGTGATGCCTGAGTGGTTAGAAGCACTGACTGCCCTTCCAGAGGACCCAAATTCTATCCCTAGCACCCACATGGTGTATCACAACCTTCTGTAACCCCAGTCTCACAGGATCAATACCTTCTCTTGGCCTCTGAGGATACTGCATGCATGCATGTAGTGCACAAACATACACAAAGCCAAAATATCCATACACACAAAATAAAAAGCACTCTAAAAATTAATTTTATTTTTAAAATTACACTTAAGTGTACAGTGCCATAGTGTGGCTGTGGAAGTCAGAGGACAGCTTGTAGAAGTCAATTCTCTCCTTCCCGTGTGGGGCCCTCGGATCTCTCTCAGGTTGTGAGGCTTGNCAGCAAATGCCTTACTTAGTCATTTTGCCAGCCTAGAATCTTACATTTTCAAAATTATCTCACTATGATAAAATAGAAAAACTGACTTTTAAAGTCTTACGGGCTTTTTTTGTTTGTTTTTTGAGACAGGGTCTCTCTCTACATAGCCCTGGCTGTCCTGGAACTCACTATGTAGACCAGGGCTGGCCTTGAACTCACAGAGATCCATCTACCTACCTCTGCCTCCTGAATGCTGGGATTTAAAGATATGCACACCCATACCCAGCTGTTACAGNCCTGTTTTAAAAATTTCTAATAAAAATGTATAGGATTATGTTTATGTTATGGTGTTTGAACTTCTTTTTGAGAAAAAATTTGTAGGTTTGGGATGGATNAAATTATTAAAAACAAAACAAAANTAACTGTTTGGGTGGCACATGCCTGTAATTTTAGTGCTCAGGAGTCTGAGATGTGAGGAGCGCCCTAAGCTTGAAGCTCCAAGACAAACAAAAAGCCAGGCATGGTAGTGCATACCTCTAATTTTAGTATTTGGAGGCTGAGGCAGGAGGATTTCTAGTTCAAGGCCAGCCCTTCATATCAAGACCTTGTCTCAAAAAAACCCAATGCAAATCAACATTTTACTCTGTTGAGAGTTCTTGGTTCTGGAGGCTCCCAGGAAATGTAAGGGCGGGGGATGAGGAGTAGGAGGAGGGGGGGGGTATCTGTCTCTTATACACATCTAGATGTGTATAAGAGACAGTGGATGTGTATGAGAGGGAGGAGGGAGTCCTTACTTGTCTGGGGGCATGATTAACTTCATTTCTGTGGCACAGAATCCCAGTGGTTAATTAACTTGGTGTGTCATCTGAATCTGTTTAGAGTTGAAAGAAAGCCTTTCTCGAATGGGATCNGATTTGAAGCAGGGCTTTATCAGCTCTCTGAAAAGTGCATGGCAGACACTCAACGAATTTGCACGTGCTCACACCTCTTCAACTCAATTGCAAGAAGAGTTGGAAAAGGTGGCCAATCAAATCAAAGAGGAAGAAGAGAAGCAAGTAGTTGAAGGTAAGTTTGATATTGGAAGTGTTTTCCCTGATAGGTGATGTTGAAGAGCATAATTGAGACAGTTTTCCTTTTTAGACCTCCTCAGATTGTATAACTCCTGTAAAGGAGATAAGTCCTGAGAACTCTGCTTTCAGACGCTGTCCTTCAGAGTCCAAGTCACCCTTCATTAGCTGTTAACTAAGCTTTTACCCGATAGTTCTTGGACTTTTCTCTGCAGTTTTAAGACTTTATTTAGAGTTTTCAGGCCAGGGTGGGATGTGAGTTGACAGCTAAGTTTGTTTGTATTCAGGCTTTGTAAAGACTCCACGAGGCTCCCACCCTGCTCCTGCTGAACTGTGGTTTTAGAGACTTCATATGCAATGCCAGGTCATCATGCTTTGTGACTTTCAGATTCTAATTCTGTTTCTTTTTGTTCTACAATGCTCTCTCACCCCTTCACAACTTCTGTCAGACAGCTGTTGGCTCTCTGTCCTCTCTCGGGGATCCAGCCCCTCTTCCCCTGTTCTCTGGAGGAATGGGGAGTGAGTCTGGCAGCTCCTCAGTTGCTGCGAGTGTCAAGCGATATTCATTGAACCCAGAGAGTCAACTAAAGTCAGAGGATAATGATTAAGTGATTGACTTTGATATTGAAATGGTTTAAATTCTAGCAGAAAAAATTGTTGAAAGTCCAGAACTTTCCAAGGATGAGGACTACTTAGGAAAGGTTGGAATGTTAAATGGAGGCCGCCGGATTGATTATGTTCTTCAAGAAAAGCCAATAGAGAGTTTTAATGAATATCTTTTCGCTCTTCAGAGTCACTTATGCTACTGGTAAGTATTTTTCACTTTGATTCTCTTTGAATGGCTTTAACTAGAACTATGTTTTCACNGTAGTGGGGTCTTTTACTAATTACCCATTTGTGATGGACTTAATAGATTCACNCATTGACTCATCCATTTGAAAACAGTTCCCCCTTTAAGTTTTTGTTGTTGCTTGCTTGCTTGTTTTAAATCCAAATGGAGATACTGAGGAGAGACTTGGTCAGCAGTTTACATTTCTGACTTGTTGAACAACCTTTCTAAGTCATAGAATTTACTTATCCACACAGTGGCAGTATGTTAGTGTGTCATCTGCNCTTGACCAGAGACCATTGGTACTTGTAGTATTTTTATAGAGATCTTTAATGGCAGGAGTTTAAAGCCTTTAAAAGCATTCTTCCATATGTCCCCATCACTGAGGAGATTCCCTCATCACTGAGGAGATTCCTAGTGTGCCTGTTTTGGAACTGATTGGAGTCCATACTGTCTTCAAAGACTGCTCTNTGCTCCAGGCTTTGCTGTCATCTGCCCATTCAGAGCTGAATANAATAGCATATGGGGCACTTACCTCTTTTGTGTAAGTGCTAACATTTACTAATCATTTCTTAAGTATTGTTTTCTTTCTGCTAGGGAATCTGAAGATACTGCCCTCTTGTTACTTAAAGAAATTTATCGCACAATGAACATTAGTCCGGAGCAGCCCCAGCATTGAGCAGACTTGCATTTTACTGGGTGAGTTAATCCTTATTAAATGTGTAAGTGCTGATGTTTGTGTTGCTGGAATTTTGGGGTCCCTTTGTGATAGATAATAGAGGGAAATCAGGTCCTCTCTTGGAATTCTTAGTCTCATTATTAAGGGAATTTAGGAATGGACTCAAATGGATGCTCAAGGACAATTTTATTAGTGTTTAAAAGAAAAACCAGAGCATGGAGGAGAGAAGGAAAAAAGAAAAGAAAAACAGGACATTTAAGCTGGCACAGTGGTGACTTGGACTCTGGCCACAGCGGACAGCTGATGAGAGATGACTGAATGTGGGACTGTTGCAGAGTCTTGAGTTGCTCACCACTGGCTGATGAAGTCACTGTGGATGTAAAGGAACACAGAGTTAAGGATGACTCCTGTGGGTTTTTATATAAACAGCTGGGTACATGATGGTTTTTCCTGGCAGGGCCCGTGGAGGGAGCAGGTGTTTTGGTGGTGGAGTANTGNGTAATCACTTCTGTTTTGTTGAGTCAGTAGTTGATAATGTTGGTCTGAAGGGCAAAAGAACTCTCAGAGCTAATGGTGACTTTAGAGGCATCAGCAGAGATTTGCCATCCAAAGACTCGGTTAGTAGAGGTCACCTTGAAGGAGTGTGGGGGAAGAGGAGGAGTCCCTGGAGTGAAAAGACTCCAGGACTTAGCTCAAGCGAGGGAGGGTTGCTGCAGCAGTGGTCAGGGGACAAGGGGACAAGCAGGAACCGGCCTTTGGCTTCGGCAGACACCACAGACCATTACTGCTGACCTGGATCAGAGCTGCTTCAATGTCAAGCCAGAGGTCAAAGGTGAGAAGAAGGAGCTTTGTCATGAAGGGTGACAGAAGTCAGGCAGTGGGAATGGGTGGGATAGGAAGGTGCTAGCTTGCTGTTAAGGATGTTCCAGAACTGAGGAGAATGAGAANTGTAGATGAAGGGGANNCTGGGGTGTGGGCATTTGGAAAGGCAGGGAGCATGCAGCCAAGTGTGGTCAAGAGCTGAACTGTAGGAAAGGAAGGAGCAAGGCAGTGATGGGGTGCAGGTACGGGCGGGAAGGGGAAGGGGCGGTGTTCTCTGACAGGGGCTGCCTTCTCTGGAGTGTGTAGGTAGTCATCAGCTGAGAGTCAGGCAAGGGACCTGCTGGGACAGCTGAAGAGAGAAGAGCAGACGGATACCTCAGTGTGGGAGAAAGGAACTCACCAGCCCAGTGTGGTTGGGTTTTATTGCAGGTTGGAATGCCTGCTGATATTTTGATCATAAATTTGAAGTTAATTACTTTGTTACAGTGGCCTGCCTTCTCTGGCCATGTTCTGCTACCTGGCAAGGTTTAAAGTTGGCAAATACTTGTGTTTACCAGGGATAGGCAAGATAGGATGGGGTGGAGACTCACTCTAGTGGGGGTACCAGAGACATTGACCACATGTGGAGGATGGAGGCTTTGGGCAGAGAACGGTGTGTGTGGAGTAGCAATTGCCGAGGCTCTTGTTTGCCCTGTGACAGGGTCCATTGGAACTGTCATACAACAAGTACTTAATGTACTTNGAAGCAATTTCTTCAAACTTTTTCTTTAGATTTATTTTATGTGTATGTTTGTATGCTTGAGAGTGTTTGTGTGTGTGTGTGTGTGTGTGTGTGTGTGTGTGTGTGTGTTTACACCATGTGCATGCAGGAGCCAGTGGAAGCCTGACGAGGGCATTGGATCCCCTGCAGCTGGAATTTTAGGTAGTTGTGAGTCGCCTGATGTGGGTGCTGGGCATAGAACTAACTGCTGGTTTTCTGCAAGAGCAGCAAGTGTTTTTAACNGCTGAGCTCCCTCCAGCCNCAGCCTCTCTTAAGTTTATACATTTCATGTTGTTTGCTGTCTTGTAGCCTGTCTTTTTNTATGTNAGATATTATTTTATTTTCCCTTTGGGATATATATTTATATAAACATATTTGCTGTACTAGAGATTGAACATAGCGCCTTGCACATGCTGTACCACTGAGCTACATGCTCAGCCCTGTTTATAATTTTTGTTTGTCTTCTTAAATGGATCATATATACATGTGGTTCAACTTTTTAACTTTTATTTAGATATTTTAAAGCTTTTAAATTAACATTTATTTATTTATATTTGGGTGTATGTGTGTATGCCATGTGTGGTGAGTGGAAGCCAGTGGAAGCCTGCTGGAGTAAATACTGTCTTCGCAGCATGAGGTCCCAGAACTCACTCAGGTTGTAAGGTTGTGTCATAAGCATCTGAGCCATCTCACTAGCCCTTTTTGAACAGGTTTGTTGAATTCCATTTGATAGTTTTATTATTATTAGTTTACATTCCATTGTTGAGTATCCCCCATTTCACTGTTATACATAAGTTTTGACGTGTAGCTTTACGTGCTTATTGCCTGTCTCTGACTTGAGATAAACCNGGGAGTGGCACTGTTAGATCTAGAATATTACACATTTTGAAAGCTTTCTAATCTGTTCTTACTGTTCAGTTGCATTCTAGAGAAGCCCCTCAGTTTTCATATCTACTGTTAATGTATAATTGCTAGTTTTTAATTGGTGACACTAATTGTTGCTGTTTTTGAATTCTGGCCAGTGAGCACCAGAGACTGCTGAGTCATCGTTTTGGTTGTTTTTCCCGTTACTAGTGAACTTGAGTAGCTTTGATGTGTTTACCCTCCCAGTTCCATTGCTTTGTCAATTGCCTCTTGACCTTTTTGCGATTTTCTGGAGGTATGGGGTAGGACTGTTGGACATGTGTGCATGTGGGTGTGCCTGTTTGAGTATTTTTGCTTAATGAAAGTGATGAAAGTGATGTTTAAGATGTCCTTCAGTTCCCTGCTGTTTGTTACTTGTCTTTATTTTTTAGGTTAGGTTGGGAGTGTGCTTTAAAACTAATGACTCCGTAGATATTTACTTCCGTTGCTCTTAGTTCTTCATTTAACTCTAGAAATGTGTGGTCTTGAGAGGGACTTGACTTTCCCAAATAACTAGTCATTATTTCCAGTGCTGTAGTTGAATCTTGTGTCCTTTTTACTTGAAGCCTTTATCATTTGCCTAGTATCTGTTTTCTGGGCATTCTGACCTATTTATTTATCATACTTCATTGATGGCAAGGACTACACTTTAGCATCTTTTTGTTATTGTTGTTGTTGTTTTTTCAAAACAGGGTCTCTCTGTGTTGCCTTGGCTGTCCTGGAATTCGCTCTGTAGACCAGGCTGGCCTTGAACTCAGAGATCTACCTACCTCCCAAGTGCTGGGATTAAAGGTGTAAGCCACCACCATCCAGCTTGGTTTTTTTTTTTCAAAACCAAGGTCTCACTCTGTAGCCTGGGCTGGTCTTGAACTCACAGAGATTCATACCTGCCTCTGCCCAGCACTGGTAGTAAAGGTGTGCACCACCATGTCCAGCTTTGTTGTGCTTGTTGACCGTACTGAACGGGTCTTTGGCACAAAGCCCCCCACATCCCCNTCCCTGCCCCAGCCTTTTGGAAGGTGTGTCTGAGGACATGTGCTTGAAGCTGAGCTCTGGCAGTTGCACGCAGTGTTGGTTAGTAAAGTTGAGCATGTGGCTGACTCTGTGATAGAAGGGAGCAGTTAGGTTGAGACTTTGTGAAGTTCACTGAGGGTTTTTAAGACTTCTCTTGTCTTTACAGGAAGTTCCAGCATGAGTGCTATTGCTGAGAGGCTCTNTTGCTGAGAGGCTCCGTGGCCGACCCCTCTTTGCTCCTGTGATGATGAAGAAAAGTGACTCAGCAACAGTTGCTAACATAGGCTTCTCAGATGTAGGAATTCATTTTAAAAGGCACAGAACAGAAAGATACCGAAAAAAAAAATCAGTACCACATTTGGACAATATAGCTGAAAAACTGCAACCATAAAATGATGCTGTGGAAAATTCTCAGATCTGTAGTTATGCAGTTATCAAAATTAAGTGTGTCCTAATGAAGAGATATTTGTAGCATGCAAACGGTTATTTCTATTTCTTCAAACTATTGTCAATGGGCTATTAAACTTATATTTTTCTTTGTATTAATGCAATATGTTATTTTTATTTAAATATGGACTTCTTAAACTATAGTAACATGATTTTTAAGAAACTTACGCTAGGCTGGGNGTGGTGGCGCACGCCTTTAATCCCAGCACTTGAGAGGCAGAGGCAGGTGGATGGATCTCTGTGGTCTACATAGCGAGTTCCAGGACTGCATAGAGAGACCCTTCGCAACAAAAAAGAAAAAGAAAAGAAACTTATTCTGTGCTTTAAATGTGAATTGCTCTGAGCTGCCCTGATGCAGAGTTGTTTCTGCTTGTGACAAGGCAGTAGCCAGGGTCTCCTCAGCCCACGCTGACTTGAGTGTTTATGAAGCCAAACGCTGCCGCTGAGAGCCTAGTTGCAGGAGTGAAGCACTTGTGATGAACTGACCTCTCCTGGCTTGTCCACGTCCCCTGGGAGATGAGCAAGTGACAGGCCCTCATTGTGCCAGCGCCCACGGCAGAGGTTCCAGTTAACGTGAGAACCAGAGTGGAAGGTTTTGTTCTTTGGTTTAATTTACTTGTACCAAAGGGTTTGAAAGGGTGGATTTACTGCTTCTGGGATATAGAGCTGCTTGGTGAAGACTGTTTTGTAGCATCATTTTGTTTACTATNAATTCCTTATCTGAATATTTCCTAACAGACATGGGAATGCTGATTTCCTTCTTTTGTTACATAGCAGAAACATTTTATGTCATACATAGTTCTCATGGAACATGGAATTTTTTTGAAAGCAACATATAATACACATTTTTGTGTATGTATTCTGATTGGTATGAATAAAACAGTAACATCGATGCTCTTCTTCAAGCAAACTGTTGTTCCTCACCCTTTTTAAGTGTTCCNTTGTCAACCTGCAGCCTCTGTGTGATTAATTCATAACTTGATGGGATTAGAACAGGAGGGTTTAGAGCAGTGGTTCTNAACTCCTTTGGGATCCAATGACCTTTTCANAGGGGTCACATATTAGACAATCTTTCATATCAGATATTTACATTATGATTCATAACAGCAGCAAAACTACAGTTATGAACTAGCAATGAAAATAATTTTATGNTTGGGGAACACGGTCACCACAACATGAGGAACTGTATTAAAGGGTCACAGCATTAGGAAGGTTGAGAAACACTGCTCTAGAGCTTCCTTTGACCCCAGGCAACACAGTTTCCAATCACCTCATCGTCTAGTTGAGGGTACACTATCCCCACTGGAGAGGCACATAGCCAAGTTGGGTTCTCTTGATTCCCTTTGATCTTTGCTTCTCTCCANCAGGACAGTTACTGTTCACTTAGTTTCCATATGACTTCTAATACTGTCAGAATAAGGGAAAAATAGAGGTTCCTCATGTGTATTTTAATAAAATCTATTTAGCTTTTTTAAATTGTAACAAATTTGAATTGTNTCATTCTACTTGTGTCTTATGAGTCTTGGGCAGAGAAGGGACATTTCAAGCAAGAAGTCCATGCCAGCTGAGTGCCCCTTGTTGCCACTTCATTTTAATAGTTAGGGAGCATAAAATAGACTATTTTAGTGAACTTGCCTATAGACACATTTTCTGTCACTGTTACCTCTCTGTCTTTTTTTTTAACCCCTCCAAGACATGTAGCCTAGGCTGGCCTTGAAGATGTGTATTTGAGGGTAACCTTGAACCTCTGATTTTCCTGCCTCTCTCAAATGCTAGGATTACAGGTGTGTGTTTCCATGCCTGGTTTTTACAGTACTGGCTATCAAACCTGGGGCCTGATGATACCAGACCATCTGAACTACATCCTGCCCTGTCACTGTGGTTCCCGTGTCTCAGGATTAGCATCAGGTTTACAATGAGCCTCAGAGTCTTGCCACTGAGTCAGGTGCTTATCAAACGCTTGTTGATTAGGGGCATTTAAAAATCAAAACTGTAAAGTCAAGTGACACTGGAAGAGACCTTGGAGGGTCACCTAAATCAGTGGTTTGCTAACTAAAAGGGAGTGGAACCAACCCCTTCCCAAGTGCAGGCGGTTCAGATTTGTAAACAAGGTGAGGATACTGCTGAGCCTTGGGGGCTTCCCTTTGCTCACCAGCCGCTCAGTGGATGCTCTTGTTTTTCTCAGGGGAGGAAAGAAGTCTCTAATCATCCCAGATGTGTTTCCTGTGGAGAGTTTGTGGCAAAAACTTTACAGTCAGGGGGCAGCTGCCAATCATGTTCACACACACAAATGTCTACAATGATAGGCAGTTTTCTAAGTCTAGTGTGTGNGGCTTGAGTTCAGCCAGATAGACATGTTCTCTCAGAGCCAGACTGATTTTTTAAAAAAAGGGACCCGAACAGTGTGTTTCTGTTCATACCTGTAATTGCAGCACTTGGGAGGACTGCCTGAGCTACAGAGTGAGACCCTCCCTCAAAAACAAAAAAGGACACGTGATGATGTTTGAGGTGAGTGCTTCCTTAAAGGTAGGATCCATATAAAGCCTTGAAAAGAGGAAGGTAGACAGCAGGTTCCCTGCGTGACTGCGTGGGACGTGAAGGTAGACAGCAGGTTCCCTG
>LZPO01099884.1:291313-304296 GCA_001675575.1 Neotoma lepida | reverse complement strand
CTCAAGGTTCAGCCAGTTGTTTACTGTCTGGGACCCCTCACCAACTTAGAGCTACGTGCATGGGTCAATGTGAAGGTGTGAGGCCAGCCAGCCTCCACAGCAGCTCAAGGACAGAGCCTGGGCCACTGAGTCAGCCCCCATAGTCAGTATGTGTGAGGCCAGCCAGCCTCCATGGCAGCTCAAGGACAAAGCCTGGGACTTGTCCAGGCCTGCCCAAAAGTGATAACAGTTGTAACCCCCAACCAATAAATTCAAAGGATACACACCCTCACCCAATCATATGATGCAAAGGCCTGTATCACTCTTCTTGTGCTTTTTGCTTTTAAAAAGCTAGCCTCACAAAGAAAGAGTGATTCCTCCCTGCCTCTTGCTGCGACAAGAGCTGGTGGACGAGTTCCCTGCCTTGGCTTGTACTACACGTCTACAATAAACCTTGCTTTTGCATTCTGGACTCCTTAAGTCTCTGGTGGTCTCTTTGAGGGTCTTAACCTGGGCAGAACACTAGTAGATTTTAGATTCAAGCTTGTACTATTCCTAATACCCTACCACCTTTCCAAATCATCCAAGTNCAGTTTGTTTGACCATCTCCTGGTTATCATTTTCATTGCCTGGAAATCTTAACTTCTGTATAATGACAGTAATTTTGTTCATTGAAAATAAGTTGTTGGACAGTGGTGGCACATGCCTTTAATCCCAGCACTTGGGAGACAGAAGCAAGCAGATGTCTGCGTGTTAGAGACCACTTAACAAGTTCCAGGACAGGCAGGGCTACACAGAGAAACCCTACCTTGAAAAACAAAAAAACAAAAACAAACAAAAAAAAAAGAGAGAGAGAGAGAGAGAGAGAGAAAAAAGAGTGTAAGTGTGTTTCAGCTTTGAGTTGGTGTGAGAGTTTGTTTTTTGTTGCTGTGACAAACGCCAAAATCATCTTGGGAAGGAAAGCTTTTTTTTTTGTCTGTTTTGTTTTTGGTTTTTCATCTTACAGTTCCATCAAGGCAAGAGTGGAGGCAGAAACCATGGAGGGAAGCTGCCTGCTGACTCACACTCAGCTACCTTTCTCACAGAGCCAGAGCCACATGCTTAGGGATTAGAACTCCTATGATGGGCTGGACCCCCCTTCATCAATCAGCAATCAAGAAAATTCTGTGCAGACATGGCTCATAGGCCAGTCTGATAGAGGCAATTCCTAAATTGAGGTTCCTTCTTCCCAAGTGTGTCAAGTTGACAACCAAGATTAACCATCACAATTGGTGACCTGAGACTCAAGGTAAACCTGTTTCCTCAGAGGACACATGCTAGGATGACCAGCTCAGAGTCCTGTGGCTGGACGTGTGCAGCTGAATCTACACAGAGATGCAAATGCAGTCTCCCCACTGTGTGGTGGTGACCAACCTGTCATTGCTATCTTAAAGGCCAAGAGAAGGACGTCAACTTTTACCTGTCGGCAAGTCTGAAAGTTGAGGAAAGGTTCTGAACTTCCTGCCTTGTGCTGATTTGCAAGGGTAGTCGGTAACTGAAACTAAATTTCCGTTTTCCAAGACCCAGAGGGAAATGAGTGTTTAAGACTTTTATTTTAGAGCTGTTATTGGGATTTGCACAGTGAAAATGGCAATCAGCTTAGGAGAGGTCATTTTGTTTAAGTCTCTGATTTCTGTGCCTTCTTTTGGGCTCCTCTCCTTCTCTTAGTTTGTTTTGTCCAATTCCAATGTGATAGTTTTTGTTTTACCTAATTATTTTTTGTTATAATTTATCATCATCCTTTAGAAGCATGTTTCTCTCTCTCTCTCTCTCTCTCTCTCTCTCTCTCTCTCTTTTTTTTGTTCTGTTTGTTTTCGAGACAGAGTTTCTTTGTGTAGCCCTGGCTGTCCTGAAACTTGCTCTGTGAACCGGGCTGGCCCTGAACTCAGAGAGATCTGTCTGCCTCTGTCTGCCTCTGTCTGCCTCACAAGTGCTGGGATTAAAGGCATGCACCACCACCTCTCAGATGCCTGTTTTTTTCTAATGAAAGACAGGAAGTGGGTGGATCGAGATGGGAAAGGATGTGGTGAGGAACTGGGAGGAGTAAATGGAGGGGAAACCATAATCAGGATATATTATTGAGAAAAAATATTTTTTAATAAACAGGGGACAAAAAGTGGCAATTTCTCTAACTACTGAGCAATAGCTCCATGTCCCATGAAGCAATTTTTAAAGTTCATGGTTTTAATTCAATGTAAGGAAGAAATATTTAAAATCAACAATTTGAGTGCGATGATATTTTATCTGTGTCCCCCAATAAAATTTACCTGAGGATCAGAGGAAAAAGGTCAGCCAGCCACTAGTAGTAAAACAAAAGTCATGCAATGTTAGCACACACCCTTAATCTGTCTGGTTCTCTGTGAGTCCAAGGTCACACTAGGGAACAAGCTGGAGGGTGGAGGTAGAGACACACACATTTAATCTCAGCATCAGCCATAGAGTTCTGGAGGTCTGAGCAGACAGACAGGAAGTGATGTAGCTTGGTGGAGAGAGGAAATAAGTTAGCAGAACGGACAGGCATAAAAAGCCTGCTTAGACAGGAAGTCACTCTCTCTTTGCTTCGCTCTCTTTAGAAGCAGTGGCATTGGAGAGGTGAGGCTAGCTGGTGGCTTGTTCCTAATTCCTCTGATCTCTGTCAGATTTTTCACCCCTATTTCTTGCTCTGTGTGTTTATTAATAAGATCGTTTAGAAATTCGTCTTACATTTGAGCCATAAAATTTAAATTTCATTTTTATAGGAGCAAAAATACATTTTTATTTTTATTTATCTTTTGCAGTCCTGGAGAATGGAACCTGCTAGGCTACTTTTTAATTTCTAGAATTGTTCCCCATATATTTAGCTGTGGGAGAAGTTGCTTCCAAGGTTTTTCCTACAGTGAACTTTAGGTAAATTAACATGAAAAGGACATGAAAGATTAGTTCAATGAAAAATCTAGAGAACTTAAAGAAAGTGCTCATTTGTATCGCTTATTTCAGTATTATAATCAAAATTTTGTAAAGAGAGGTNGTGCTAGTTAGTTTTCTGTCAACCTGACCCAAACTAGAGTTATTTGGTAAGAAGAACCACAATTGAGAAAATGCCTCCATCAGATTGCCTGTAGGCAAACCTGTAGGACATTTTCTTGATTAATGATTGATGTGGAAGACTCAGCCACTGTGGGTGGTACCACCCCTGTGCAGATAATCCTGGGGTGTATAAGAAAGCAGGCTGAGCAAGTCTTGGGGAGCAAACTAGTAAGCAGCATTCCTTCATGGCCTCAGCTTCAGTTCCTGTCTCCAGGTTCCTGCTTTGAGTTCCTGCCCTGACTTCCCTTCATGATGGAATGTATATATACTGTAAGCTGAAATAAACCCTTTCCTCCCATTTTTTTTTATGTAAATAGAAACTCTAGTTAAGACAGGAGTGGGGTCATGATTGGAGCTGAGGCCCCTTCAATGGGAGGAAATACATGCCTGGCACTATACATCTGGTCCTATGACTAAGGATGTCACAGTCCCTGTAGGGGACTCTTCTACTTATGTTTTGCCAGATGGACATGTCATTAAACTGCCTTCTAAATATTTATACTTACACCCATAGACTAGTATAGCTGTTGGCTTTGGTCAGAGAAGCCTCTTTAGCGTTGGGCAGCCTTCTAAACAGGGACTCACAGCTAGTCAAAGTGCTGAGAGTAAGAGATTGCTGGATGCTTGGCCCCAAATGGGATTTCTCTATCACTTTCTCTGAGGCCCAGGGGACATCACAGAAAAGGGGCTGAAAGGGCCATAGGAAAGGAAGGATGGGANGGATGTGGTGGAGTACTGTCTTGTGGGTATGGCACAGCTGTTGCAGTCCCGAATACACAGTAGCTTCAACTGCCTGCCTGCATCTTTTAAAAATGACATTTCTAGACTTGGTCACTGGAGTCATATGACAGGTCAAGACAAGTCTGTTCCTGCCTGTAGGGAAACGACTCGAGAGTGCTCGTGTAAATGGCAGTTGGCAGCACTGTCTGTATGAGGTCAGCACTCCAGGTCTGGGTATTTGCTGAGTTTGGAGGAGACCCTTGGCTTGAGCCCCAGCATTTAATAAGTGGTACAAGCCTGTAATCCTAACATTTGGGAGGCAGAGGCAGAAGGATCAGAAGTTCAAGGTNATTCTAGGCTCATAGCAAGATGGAGGTCAGCCTGGGATACAGATGACACTGGCTCAAACAAAAACAAAACATAAAAAAGCCAGCACTCCAAACAGACGCAGAAACCCAGTTCAAGGCCGAGAGTTACTGGGAACACCAGATCGCCATTTGCATGTAAGCAGACCAACCCAGGAGAACAATTTATATTTCTAGCCTGCGCTCTTACTGAAGTGGGACCAGGAATCTTCATAACCAGTTCTGGGCAATTAAAGGGAAGCAAGTGTGGTCACCATAAAACAGTTCCAGGAGCATAGGGACACTCTCTTCTGAGTGCAAGTCCATTCATGGCTTTTGAACATCTTGTGTCTAAAACTGGTGAGCAACTTCATTTGGGCATTATGGTCCAGGGGTGGCTCAGGCCTGCTCTATAGAGGAATAGTTCGGAATAGTCAAGTGACTGCGGCATGGCACTCTGTACTAGAACGTGGTAGCCATTAACAAACACTTGCTGGAGCATTCTTTCAATTCTGATTCAGCCAGAGGAGTTTGCCAAAAAGGAACACTCAAGTGTACAAATGGCCTGCCCATGACTCATACACTTGCTCTCGTAAACCTAATGGGTTTGTTTCTGAACCATTATGAATCTTCTGGAGAGGCTCTATGTTTTGGGAAGTTTTAAATTATAATCTCTTGTGTTTGCCATATTGTGATTTATATCATATTTATTTGTTTTATTCCAATGCATGTGTCTTACTTTCATATTCAGTCTAATTTCATATAATTAGTGTCAGCAATATTTTAAATTCTTTTCACAGTATCTCTGACATTTAATTGATTTCCTCTCATGTTAAAATGAAATCCACCCTCAAACATAAAGCTTACTTTTAGAAAATCTAATAATAAAACTGGGTATGACAGCTCCCACCTATAATCCTGGCATCAGGAGGTAGAGGCAGGGGGATTATCATAACTTCAAGGATAGCTTGGGCTATAGATTGACTCTCAAAAACAAGCAAGCAAGCAATAAGAAGCTAACAAAAGGAAAATCTAATTATTAGCTATAGGGGTTTGTCATATTTGGGGTGTACAATTCCCCCGCCAGGTTCAAGTGTTTGAGTGCTTGGTTCCCATATGGTGGCATTGTTGTGGGAGATTGTGGACCCATTGGGAGGTGGAAACATTGCTGTGGGAAGTAGGTCCCTAAGAGTGCCAACTTGCAGGCTTATAGCCCATCTGGTTCCATCTTCCTGGTCCCCTGAAATGTCACAGCTTTGCTGCAAGGTCTTCTTCCCACCACATCCGGGAGCTATCCCCCTCTNTCCTGCTTTCCACACTGCAGTGGACTGTTCTCAAATCACAAACCAAAATAAATGTTTTCTCCCTTAGGTTGGTTCTTATAAATATTTGGTCGCAGGATAAGCAAAGTGACCAACATAGTATTATTCCCTGACAGATCTGCTCAGAACTTCCTATAACACGAATCTTAAAAGGTCTTATTAATAAAAAACCTGGAGCCAGATATTGGGGTAAATTCTGAAAGATAAGAGAAATAGAACAAGCCACAGCCAACCTCACCTCGCCAGCTCCTTAGCTGATCCTGTTTCCTCAGACTGAAAGCCTCTGAGTGCTCACCGGAATGGATCTCAGCTGAACTGGTTAAAAGCCTCTAGTCAATCTGCCCAGCCCCTGGTGTGAATTAAAAAACCAACCACATTCAAATTGGTTACTGTTAGCACACAGGAAAGTGTGATTACTCCTGATGCTTGTCAGTCTGCTTTAGCTCTCCTTCCTATTGGTGCCCAGAGTTGTCAGCTGTTCTTGGATTGGTCGAATATTGGTTTCTTCACCTGTGAAATGTAAATACCCCAGTAAGGACTCAGGCATCTAGCTCAGTGCCTTGCAATGTAATCATCATGATGTCACCCTCATGATGCCATTCCTGCTCAACTCATATGAACGTGTGGAAAAATGGATCATAGGGAAAAATGATTTGGTGCCTACTAGCGCTGATAAGAAAGACTGACATCGGTGAAGGGGCTGCCGATTCAGTTTTGTTCTTTTTTTCTTTGTCTTGCTTTTAACTTATTACATTTATTTGTGTGTGTGTGTGTGTGTGTGTGTGTGTGTGTGTGTGTGTGTGTGTGTGTGTGTGCGCGCGTGCACGCGCGCACCCAAACATGAACATGCTTTCAATTCTCTTGGGTATATATACCAAAGATTGGCACTGTTTGTTTCTTTGAGACAGGGTCTTGTTATGTAGCTCATGCTGGCCTAGAATCAATGCCCCTGCCTCAGCTCTCTGAGCACTGGGATTACAAGTGTGCAGCAATGGATTTTTAAAAGCTATAGAGTATTGAGAAAAAAGTTCCTGTGTGTTTTGTCCTGTCTTCTGCCCTGTGGCAGGAAGAAGCATATGCATCCAATTGGCCCCCTGTGCCGAGCTGGCAGAACCCTGTTCCCTTGCTGTTTCACTCCAGGGCTGCTGAAGGCATCCAGCAAACAGGAGATTTGCTGTTGTTGCTNTTAACTTTCAAGACTTCCACAGATTCACATTTTTCTATTTTATTGTGCATGTCTAACCACTGAAATGACCCTGAACAATGTGCAAACTGCAATAAAGCATCAACATTTGACATCCAGAAAAATAAAAATACAGTGTGAAGAAACAATGGGGGGGGGTTACTGGCAACCATGTTTATAATGAAATGCCAAGACATGCCAAGACTGGTTAATCTATCTCTGCCACCCTACAGTTTAAACTGTGTTATTCAATGTAGCATTGTGATGGCAGAAGATTGCAAACAACTGCAAAGTCTGTCAAAGAGAGACAGATAAATGACAGCCCTCCATGCCCCAGGGTCCTAGACAGCTGTGACGAATAATGACGAGCCTTCCTGATGAGGAAGATCCATCAGACAGTTATAGCAAAGGTCAAATGGTGGTTATAGTGCCTAGTAAGTCGGCCTTTGTGGGAAGATAAATTGTGTGTGTGTGTGTGTGTGTGTGTGTGTGTGTGTGATGTGTGTGTATGTGTGTTTGTGTGTGGTATATGGTGTGTGTGTATGTGTGTGATATATGTGTATATGTGGTATATGATGTGTGTGTATGGTATATGGTGTGTGTGTATGATGTGTGTGTGTGTGTGTGTGTTTGTGTGTGGTATGTGGAGTGTGTGTAGTAGTACATGTGGTGTGTATGTGTGATACATGTTTGCATGTGGAAGTCCGAGGTTGACCTTTGGTGGCAGGATTCTGACCTCTCAAGCAGTCTTCACTGGTTATTTATCAGAGATGCCAGTTCCTTGCAATGTTAGAGCAAGGCAGCCAGAGCACTGGTGAGTCAGAGTCTTTTGGAACCTGTCCCAAGGGGAAAAATGCAGAATTCTTAGGACTGAAAGTTGCACATGCTGATATTTTTATGATACAATTAAAACTAAACTAAGAGGGAAATTCCTAGATATGAGTGTAATTTGAAACAAGCAAGAGAGATAGGAAGGGGGCTCAACTTTCAATTCAAATAACCAGGAAAGAAAAAAAAAAGCTAGAGGAAGTTTGAAGGAAATCATAATAAGCAGAAATTCATGGAAGAGTGAAGTAAATATATGTGATATGTGATATGATTTTTCAAAATCTAAAGCCAGATTTTGGCTAGTGTGTTGGAAGTTTGTGTGCGACTTCCCTGGTCTGTCCTATGCCCCAGAACGTGGAAGGTATGGAGAGACCGTGTCTTCAGGGTGATGGTGAGGGGCACATCTAAGAGAAGGTCTAGCCAGGAGCCTAAGGACTGGGGGACTATTGAATCACCCCAAATCTACACCCAGACTTTTACATAGGAATGAAATTTGTGTTTGCCATTTTATTTTTTTGACAGAGTCTTGCTTTATAGCCTAGGTTGGCCTCTAGTTCTCAATCTTTCTGCCTCAGCCTCCCAAATGCTGGGATTACAGATGTGCACCACCCACCTGGTTGAATTTCTGTCTTCTTGGAGTCACTGTTATTTGTGTCTCTTGTACCTACAGCTGAATCTATATCATAAGTAATATAGGACTGAGGCAAAATTGTCATAATTTTTAGATTGTATGAGGATTTACATGGTAAACTGAAGAGAATAGACAAGGCATTAAAATTAATAAGAGAATTAAAAGTTCAGCCAGATTTGAGGGTGAAAAGACCAATACTAATACAATCTAGAAATAACTCATTATAAAAACGTAAAAGAAAATAAGGTACCAATTAAAATCACAAAAATATCCAGACCCGACAGATCTGTAAATTTTCTAGGAATTAGCATAATAAAAAGTCTCAAGACNTTTATGAAGAAAAATTTGAAACACAATGAAAAGATATAAAATAAGATGTAAATAAATGAGGAGCGGTGGGTGGAGAGACACAACTATAACACTGTTGAGGCTCACCTAATTAGTCTATAAATTCAATGCAATTCCAATTAAAAATCAAAGACTGTTTTTAGGGGACTTAATAAAGGAATTCTACAAATTAGATGGATGAACAAAGTGTTGTGAGCACCTTGACTTGTTAGGGGAAAAGAAGTCTGAGAAGGAGACTCATGCCACCAGGCAAGACATTTCTTTTTGTTTCAGCTTGAACTGTTTCTACTTATTTATTTGTCAGTTCTTTTTACTTTTTCATTTGTGTATTTGTCTTAGTTAGGCTTTCTATCGCTGTGAAGAGACACCATGACCAAGGCAACTCTTATAAAGGAAAACATTTAATTGGGGCTGGCCTACAGTTTCAGAGGTTTAGCCCATTAGCATCATGGCAGGACATGGCAGCATGCAGACAGACATGGTGCTGGAGAAGGACCTGAGAGTTCTACATCTTGATCTGCAGGCAGCAGAAGTGAAGACTGTCACACTGGGCATGGCTTGAGCATATATGAGACCACAAAGCCTGCCTCCACAGTGACACATCTCCTCCAACAAGGCCACACCTACTCCAAAAAGGCCACACCTCCTAATAGTGCCACTCCCTATGGGCCAAGCATTCAAACACATGAGTCTATGGGGGCTTCCTATTCAAACCACCACACTATTATTTTTTTTTATTGGTATGTGTGTACATTGTATGTGTGTGTTTGTGTGCCTGCATGTGTGTAAGTATGTAGAAGCCAGAGGTCAATAATGAGTGTTTTCCTCAATTGTCCCACCTGGAGCTCACTGAATTGGCTAGGCTGCTGGCTAGCAAGCTCCTGGGGGTCCCCTTCCCCAGAGCTGGGATTATAGGTGCAAAGTCTCCACATTTAGTTTTTATGTGGGTGCTGGGGGTCAAATTCAGGTTCTCATTCTTGCATAGTGACTGTTTTATTGATTGAGCCATCTGCCCAACTAACTAGGTTCTCTTTTAATTGGCACGTTCTGTATATGAGGCAACTAAATTGTCTTAGTTTGGGTTTTTACTGCTGTGAAGAGACACCTTGGCCATGACAACTCTTGCTTACAGTTTCAGAGGTTCAGTCCACTATGATCATGAAAGGGAGAGCACGGCAGCATGCAGGCTGATGTGGTGCTCGAGCTAAGAGTGCTACATCTTGCAGCAACAGGAAGTCGACTGATCGTCAGACTGAGAGAAGCTTGAGAAAAAGACCTCAAAGCCCACGCCCACAGTGACACACTTCCTCCAACAAGGCCACACGTCTTAATAGTCCCACTCCCTTTGGGAGCCATTTTCTTTCAAACCACCACATAAGTATTTTACCCAAGAACCACATTTACAACTTGTTTGGGTAGTGTACTGGCTAATTTTATGTCAATTTGACACAGCCTAGAGCTGTCTGGGAGGAAGGAACCTCAACTGAGAAAATGCCTCCGTAAGATTGGGCTAGCCTGTAGGGCACTTTCTTAATGTGATTGATGTGGGAGGGCCCAGCCCATTGTGGGTAGGGCCTCCTTTGGGCTGATGATCTCGGGTTCTATAAAAAGTAGGCTGGGCAAGCTCTGAGGAGCAAGTCGGTAAGCNGCGTTCCTTCATGGCCTCTGCCTCAGCTCCTTTTTCCAGGTTCCTGCCCTGACTGCTTTCAGTGATGGAAGCGTGAGTGAAATAAGCCCTTCCCTCCCCAAATTGCTATTGAATTCATGTGTTGGCCATCTGCTGCTGGGCATGGGGTTGTCCTTAAGAGTGCTTTGTATATGCAGTGAGATTGTTGAGGGAACTAACTTTTCCTTTGTAGCAGTTATCAATTGGAGATAGCTTCTTGGTTAGGATTGGGGACTTGTATCCCCTTCCCCTCTCAGTGCTGGGATTCCATCTGGATCAGACCCAGGCAGGCCCTGTGCATCTGTGACAGTCTCTGTTAGTTCATATGTGGACCTGCTGTGTTTAGAAGGTCTTGTTTCCTTGGCGACCTCTATCCTCTCTGGCTCTTAACCTCCCTTCAGCAAGGTTCCTTGAGCCTTGAGGGGTGGGAATTGATGGAGACATTTAGGACTGCCTATTTCAAGGTCTCTCATTCTCCACACATTGTCCCATTGTGGATCTCTGTGGTAGTTCCCATCTACTGCAAGAAGAAGCTTCTTGATGATGGCTGAGTAAGACATTGATCTGTGAGTATAGTATAGTATCATTATGAGTCATTTTATTGCTATGTTTCTTTAGTAGAACAGTAGTATTTGGTTTTCCCTTAGGTCCCTGGCCTATTTTCTCTCAGGTTCTTGGCTAACCTAGCAGTGTCAGGCATGGGTTCCATCTCATCAAGGGGGCCTTAAATAAAATGTTGGTTGGTTACTCCCACAAGCCTTGTGCCACTATCGCACCAGAATTTTGCATCAGGTCACTATTGTAGATCAAAGGGTTTGTAGCTGGGTTGGTGTTTACCTTTCTCCTTTGGTATCATAAGGAATACCTTCCAGTACCACGTACACTAGTCAGTAGGCATGAATGCTCTAGGTAAGCACCAGGTGGACTTCTCCCTGTTCAATGAGCTTTCTGAAGGTGTTGTCTTCAGCAATAGAACCTCACCATCAGTTTGTGGAGAGTAACCAACAGCCTTGGCAACAGCCCAGGTTGTTTAGGGGCTTCCAAGGGGCCCCTTTAGCCATTGACTTGATTAGATGTAACCCATTCCCAGAAAGGTTTTATGTGGTGANGAGAGATGTCTAGCTGGGACTTTGTCTCTCCTGTTATTTGGTGATTCCTTTCATATATGTATATACTTGAAGAAGTTTCTACTGTAATGGGTTTCCAGATGACCCCTCAAATGGCCCTTCGTTTTAGCTGTCCTTCCCCGTATTTCTTCCTTTATCCTCTTTTTTCCTCCCTTCCCCATTTGATCCTCCCATTCTAGTTCCCCCCTCCCTCTTCCGCCCATCACTATTTATTCTATTTCCCCTTCCTAGGGTGATCCATCCCTCCCTCCTAGCCCCTTATTCTATACCTAACCTCTGTAGGTATATGGATTGTAGCCTCCAAGTCTTAATAGCTAATATCCACTTATAAGTAAGCACATACCTAATATTTGTCTTTTGGGTATGAGTTACCTCACTGAGGATGATTTTTTTTAGCTCCATCCATTCACTTACAAATTTAATGATTTCATTTTTTTAATGGCTGAGTAATATTCCATTATGTAAATATATTACAATTTCTTTATCCATTCATCCATTGACAGACATCTAGGTTGTTTCCAATTTCTGGTTATTATGAGTAGAGCAGCAATGAACATGGTTGAGCAAGTGTCTCAGTAGTAAGGTGTAGAGTCCTTTGGGTATATGCCCAAGAGTGGTATAGCTGGATCTTGAGGTAGATCTATTCTGAGATTCCTGAGGAACCAGCAGGCTGATGTCCATAGTGGCTGTACAAGTTTGTACTCCCACCAGGATTAGATGAGCATTTTCTTTACTCTACATTCTCAGCAGCATGAGCTGTCATTTGTTTTATTGAGCTTGGTCATCCTGACTGGAGTAAGATGAAATCTCAAAGTAGTTTTGATTTGCATTTTCCTGATGACTAAGTGTGGAGACCCACAGAGGCTTCCTAGTAAGACCTTACTCAGGGTCAGAGAATCTGGGCTTGCTTTACACAGCAGGGCTGCATAATGGGAAGATTTGGCCATGGGCCTGGTTANCAGGTGTTTGGAAGAGTCTACACTTGTTCTTTGATCTTGAAAGGGGGANGTCTTTTGTCTCACCCCTTAGCATTGTATAAAAAACCTTTTGGAATAAACCTTGAGGCAACTGGGTATTGACCCAGGGCCCTCCTGAAGCTATCCTAGGGTGTCTCTGTCTTTCTTATTGTCTNCTTCTATCTTTCTATCTAATACTTCCTCATTCCTCTCTCATCCCCCCCAAGAACCCTTCGACAGGTTGGAGCTGGACTCCAATAGACTCCCACACTAAGGATGTTGAAGATTTCAAGTGCTTCTCAGCCATTTGTATTTCTTCTTTCAAGAATTCTCTNTTTAGAGCTGCACCCCATTTTTAATTGGATTATTTGTTTTCTTGATGTCCAGATCTTTGAGTTCTTTATGTATTTTAGATATTAGCCCTCTATTGGATGTGTAGTCGGTAAAAAGCTTTCCCATTTTGTAGCCTGCTGATTTGTCCTAATGANGGTGTCCTTTGTCACACAGAAGCTTTTTCAGTATCATGAGGTCTCTTATTAATTGTTCTTAGTGCCGGTGCTATTGTTGCTCTGTTCAGAAAGTTTTTTCCTGTGCCAATGGCTATCCTCACTTTCTCTTCTATCAGATTCAGTGTATCTGGAGTTATGTTGAGGTCTTGTACCCATTTGGAGTTGAGTTTTGTGCAGGATAGTTAGTATGGGTCTATTTGCATTCTTTAGTAGGCAGCCATCTGATTTGACTAGAACCATTTGTTGAAGATGCTGGTTTTTTTTT
>LZPO01099884.1:266209-278140 GCA_001675575.1 Neotoma lepida | reverse complement strand
AAACCTAAAAAAAAACCAAACTAAAAAAGATGTATGTCTAATCACATGTCTTAAAACTTTGTTGACCTTCAGCTATTTGGAGAAACTAAGTCATATAAAAAGGTGTGATAGTTTGTAAAAGTATACTATAAAAGGATCAGGAAAATGANGTTCCCAGTCTAAGGACTGTACCAATGATTTAAAGTTCATTTTGATACTAAAAGAGCTTCAATCCAAAATTGTAATTTTTAAGCTCACAATCTTAGCAGGAATAAAATCGTAAAATCCTAATCTTATGAGAGTNACTAATTTATTGAAAACTGTTAAAGATAATTAAGGTATAAAAATTAATTACCAGTCACCTTATAAATGATCAAATGTCTTTAATATGCTCAGAACTATTTGTAGTCACACTAATATAAGTGTAATTCATTTACAGAGGCCAACTTACATCATCCATTATATAGTTTTCTACATATGTTGGCAAAGTTAAGCCTAAAGCAAGTAACTTGAAACAAGTTTAAAGTAAACTTAAAGTTTATTTAATGTAAAATAATACTAAAAACCAGATGTATTTAAAAAAATGCTGGTTATAAAAAAATTGAACGTTTGAGTAAAATGTGTTAAATTTACAATACACTTTCCCAGCAGGACATCCCCAGGCTCAAGTAGTACTCCTTGCCTCGGATGGGACTGTGGGGGACCAGCCCCCACCATTATTTACCCCAGGAACTCTTGAGGAATGAGGGATAAGAGACTTGGTTAGAAGTAGAGGGGAGAGAAACAGAGAGAAAACACAGGATAGACTCCAGTAGGCCTGGATCCTTACCCACCGGCCCAGAACTTGATGCCAAAGGGCTTTTTATAACAATGCCAAGGGGTGAAGCAAAAGACCCCCCCCCTTGCTAGTTACAGTCAAATGTAGACCCTTAGAAACACCTGGTACCCAGGCCCATGATCCAATCAACCTCTTATGCAGTCCTGCTGGGTACAGCCACTGGGAAACCTCGTGGTCTCCAACATGGGACACAACCCTTCCAGAGGAGATTGCATGCTTGTTTCGTTGCAGGAAAAGGATGCTTGGGGGAATAGGATCTTCCTGCTGTTCCTGTTTCCAGCTATGTAGGTTAGACCAGCTCTGGATATGTAGGCCAGACCAGGAAAACCTCCTCCTTCTCTATAGGGAAGATGAATTGCTCCTTGTGTGTCACACGACAGGGAGATGGATTCTCTTGTCCAGTGCATGATCTTAGGGTCTGTACCCGTATCCTAAACGTTTAAACAACAGAGAGGTAAATAACAATTACTCTGTCCTCAGTGTCTCCCGAACTGACATATGAAGATGCAGTGAACAGGGGAACCTTGTACCTAAGCTACCACCTGACTAGTACGGGACCTGCATGCTAGTTCCATTGGCTATGCCCTATACCCCAGCATTCAATTCTTCCTCCTAGCAAATCTCATTCTAGGGTCCACACCCCAACCACCCATGTCCCTGATTAAAGGAGGCTGCCAGNTCTATCGTCAGACACAGCTTTGGAAAATTATTCAGGACATCTAAGCAATGTCCTTGGAACATTGCTAGACATTCCTATAAAAACAACTCAATAAGATTGTTTCTCTTTCAAATTNTCACTTAGATGCTGAATTTACCTGACTTTGTTTACAAAGCTTCCATGTGCTTGTCCCTTATGCAGGAGTCTGATGTAACAAAAAGCTTTTTACAGTTACCTTATCCTTCTACAGAACTCTGGTACATGGTCCAGCCAGTTGTATAATTGTATTTAACCTTACTAAACAAAGCTTATGTTAATCTTGATATAAAACATTTTCCTCATTAACTTTGTCTCTTAATGTTCCCCATAAGAGTGTACAGCTATTACCTCCTTCGTGTAACACAATCCACAAATACGTGTTATCACCGAATGGCTGACTTATACTCTGGATCTTTGCCATCTGTCACATTTTATTATGGCGCCTTGAATGGATGGTCCTCTGAGGCACCCTAACCACCNTTTCCACATCACTCCTTTAGTCANCTCAAAGCAGTTAAGAGAGATCTGAACCCTGAAACTTCTAAAAGCAGTTTGGGTGACCTCGGAAGAGGGGACTAATGGGCCATGGGTCATCCCACTCACCCCATTCTAGGCAATGAGGGATGNTGTGGTATAATCTCATTGAGATCTCCAGAATGTTTTGGGGATTTCTGGGAAACTAAGTCATTGAGCTGATTTCAGTTGGGGAGAGGACATTTTTATTAAGCAGGTGGACCATGCTCAGATCTCTGTAATGGTGCTGGCCTCCTGCCTCAGATTCATCAGACTTTTAGATCCAGGAGAACAGAAGGGAACAAGCAGGAAGTACAAATACAAAACCATGTACATGACAGAAAACAACGGTGGCTTGTCAGGGTTCAAATTCAGTTTTAACCCCTTCAGTGCCAGGTATCCTTGGAGCTGTGGTGAGTGGGGTGGTGTTGGCTCAATGAAACTGTCTCAGCATGGAGAAAAATTTTATTTTAACATATGGCAGTTTGGGAATTCTCCATCACACCACCTTGTTATGTGTTCTTTTAAAGTTTATTTGTATGTGTATGGGTGTTTTGCCGGTATGTGTGTCTGTGCACCATGTGTATGCAGTACCTGTGTAAGCCAGAAGAGGGCATCAGATCCCCTGGGACTGGAGTTACATATGCGCAGCTCTTAACCACTGAGCNGTCTTCTCCAGNCCCTGGTAATATTTTTCATATCTTTTCTATCTTTTCATAAATTAAAAAAATAATCTCTGAAGTGCCAAAGCCCTTGTTTTGTCTGTAGCCTTGATAGATGAGTTCTCACTTAAAACTCCCTTTAACTCAGTCTCACAGGACAAATGGTTAACTTCAAATCCTGAAAGNAAAACGTGAACTCTTTTTCTGGATGTACTGTTAAGGTATGCTAACAAGATTTTGGCTTAAGGAATGTATTGTGAGGTCTTGTAAAAAGGCCGAATGGAAATTCAATTTATTACGGAGATATCAGTGGCCATTTTACCTCCCCGATATGAATTCAGCCTGAATTGATTTGATGTCATTCTCCTGCAAGGACAGAGTACAGTGGTAGCGTAAATTTCAGACTAAAGGCTACGGAGCATCTTTCTCCATTACCAAGTGTTTACTGTTCTTTGCTGAAAAATGAGAGATAATTCTGGAGAAAAAGATGAGAACAAATGTTTTCCCTACATGCTCCCTACATTAAAAAACACATTTTTTCTCCATCCCTAAAAACTACCCAGACTCCAGCAGAAAATGCTCTGTGGATTGACTGGCTTTCAAGATGCTAAGAACTGTAAGTCTGATGCTACACGGATGATGAGAGGGTACCAGATCCTCAGGAGCTGGAGTTACAGGCATTTGTGAGCTGCTTTATGTGGGTGCTGGGAACTGGACTTGGGTTCCCTGGAAAAGCAGCAAGTGCTCTTAATGGATGAGCCATCTCTCCAGCAATCTGCTAAGGACTTGGTTTGCTTCCTGTCCTGGAACGTAGGGTCTCCTATGCATTTGTGTTGTTTTTAATTGTCTTGAGTGTCTGTTGATGGATGACTACAGGGCACAACCACAGGGCACCTACAAAGGGGGTCACCTACACTAGTTCACTTGATCCTAACAACAGATCTGTGAGTCACCCATTGACACTGTCACCCCTAACTCACAAATGGAAAGTTGAGCTGCAGAGATGCTCAGGGTCTTACCACAGGTGAGTGGCAGGACTCAGATCCAAAGGTGGTATACCCTGTGCTAGGCATTTTTCCCCTTACCCACATGTCAGACTTTCACCTTGTCCCCAGGGGGCTGGTGGTCACTCCTACTCCCTTCTAATCATGGCAGCAGTCTTTCCCCTTCTGTTTAGGAAGCGGCTTGTTTCTCTGTGTGGAGAGCTCACTCTTAGGTGTAGTAGTATCTGTGTGCTCTGTGGCAAAGCAAGAGGGACCCTGGTGGGGTGTTGGCTGGGAGGTTGTGCCAGAACCTCGCTAGTGGCTCCACAGTGAAGGGAGAAGGGCTGCTGCTTGAGAAAGAGAAATGTCTCAGGAAAGACCAACATTCCGACACAGGGAGTGCGGGTCCTCTGTCATGTCTGGAGTCTGGGCTGCCAACGTGCTCACCTGAGCTGTAGAGGACCTAAACCAGTGGATTGTCCCCAACTCTGAGGAACCAGGAGGCAGAACGGGCAGAGTGATCTTAGGGAGAGAGAAGCATTGGAGGCTTTGAAAGGAGCCTGGTGGGAAGGATAGTCTTTAAAGGCTGTGGGAGGAGCCTGGTGGGAAGGGCAGAACGGCCGAGGTTGTGGGAGGAGCCTCAGAGGAGGGGATGGGCATCAGAGGCTGTGGGAGGAGCCTGGTAGGAAGGCAGAACGGCCGAGGTTGTGGGAGGAGCCTCCGAGGAGGGGATGGGCATCAGAGGCTGTGGGAGGAGCCTGATAGGAGGGGCAGGGCATCCCAGGCAACCGGCATTCTTGGCGGAGTTGTCCCGGAATCCAGTTTTCTCATAGTTGTTTTTCTCTTGATAAAACTTGACCCAAGAGCTACCAGAGAAGTCCTAGGTGGGCAAGATTTTCAGAAATTGTATTTTTCAACTGATTCTGGGTGATGGAGACAAATTCCTTCTGTGAGATTGAGGGGGCAGATAGCCAAGTCATCAGCATTAAAAATTTCTCTGAAAATGCTGAAATGTTCTCGCTTGCCAAAAACAAACNCTGGCTTATGAAGAAACTGCAAGAAGAAAGGCTAAAGGTGCCAGGCCTCATTGAACTCACCACACGTCCAGTTTGGAAGGTTTATGGTCTCAGCAACCGGGATTACCTCTTGCTGATCGCACTGTTTATTTATTTCCACTCTTTGCACCACTCTCTGGTCTCATCTTGTTTAGTGTCTCATAAATACTAATGAGCTTGCTTATCTTCCCTGCTGACAGCAATGAAAAAGGAGGATTGGGGTGGTGTCCTCGAGTCTCAATTCACCCNATAGGGAATTGTTTAGATGGAGAGTTGGACAACTAGTCGTTTATTACGTGAAGTGACTTCCAGGCTGCATCTCGGGATAGATCTGTTTGGGAGGCAGAGAAGCAAGTGGGAGCAGGCAATAGGAAGGTGCCATCTCATAGTGTAGGAGAATCACTGGTGCCAATGGCTGCAGATGCTGAGGTGGAGGAAGGCTGAGCCTCGTGCTGGCACCTTAAGAAATTAGTCTGAATGATGTAGGCTTCTCCACTTAAAGAATAGCTACGCACATATTGAGATTTCTGCTGCTTCACATTTATTTTTTTNTAAAGAATTTTTTTCTGAGGTAACCTAGTATTTTCTTTTTTTTTCCAATGGGAGTTAAAAGTTGCACAGCAAATTTGAGGATTTTATTTTTTTTATTTTTATTTTTTTTACTGGCCTATGGAGGCTCGTGTTTGGCCAGCTGTGTAACTNACTAACCCTTCACCTGGTGCCTTAGTGCTTGTGCATCTCAGAAGTGAAAAGGAATTAGAAACCAAGAAATGAGAACTCTCAGCCAAGGGGAAGTCTTTGGTAACTGTTGTTCCCTTCCCAAAGCAGAAGTTGCATACATTTAGGACTTCCTGTTACTCAGAAAAGAATGATCCAAATGTGGGCAAGTCTCCAAAGATGTGTTGAGAATATAGTTCAGGGCTTGGTCTAATTAGGATATAACTTATATTAAACATATATATTGCCATAGACCTTCTATATTATAAATATATATGTGAACACAGGTATGCAAAGTAGCTGTCTCAGAGGGCTCTAGAAGAATTTAAGAAATATATATAATATATATATTTAAATATGTGTGTACATGTATGTGTGGGGTAGTGGTGTTGGTGGGACTGTGCACATGCATGTAGTGTTGTCAGAGGCCAGAAGAGGGATCACCTGGAGTTGGAGTTACAGGTACTTGTGAGCTGGGAACAGAATTTGGGTCCTTTGCAAGAGCAGTACATGCTATTAACCACTAAGTCATCTCTCCAGCTCCCAAGAAGGATTTTAAAAAGATGAAAAGTCATTAAGTATAAAATGCTTAACCAGTGGTTCTCAACCTGTAGGTCACGGCCCCTTGGGGTTGCATATCAGATATTTATATTACGATTCATAACAGTAGCAAAACTACAGTTATAAAGTAACAATGAAATAATTTTATGGTTTGGGGTTACCACAACGTGAGCACTGTATTAAAGGGTCACAGTGTTAGGAAGGTTGAGAGCCACTGGCTCAGACCAATGTCTAGTCAGGAGCGATGGCTATTACAATGATGTAGCACTTTTGGAAAGTACTGTACTGAACTTGCAGCCACACTTGTTACAATGGGGTGGGGTAGATGGATGAGTTGGATTTTAGCCTTGAAGTAATGTTTAAATAATTTTGAAATAAAGGGGTATGCTCAAACATTACCTGTGTAATTAAAAATGAATAGACTTTAAGAACAAAAATTTAGATGTATTAAGATAAAAATTTAAGGGTGGGGTTGGGTTTGGACCTGAATGAGGTGCCCTGAGCTCCAGAGGCTCAGAGGCTCTTGGGTGTGTGTTGTTAGTGCACATACTCACAAGTGCAGAGAACAGGCAGGCTGCTCCACCACAGAGGAGATGGCACTCAAGGCAGGTGTATGTGATTTACCTCCCAGATGTCTGATTTGGGGACGATCCTGTTCATTGTCCTCCATGTCTACTGACCCTTGTCCTCTGAACAAAGGCAGTTGTACCTGGTGCCATGACCTTGAGGCTCCTTTGTCTGCAATGGATGTATTTGGGAGTGCAAGGGTGATTTGAGCAGCAAATCCCTAAGGTAAAGGAAGGACAGTTTGATCAATTCATCCCTCATCCACCAGTGACAGGTTTTTGCATAAAGAGTTACTGTTTCTCAGTGATGCTGAGTGTTCATTTTCTTGCTTCTCTTTGTGATCCAGTGCTTTCAGAGGTCTCCACAAGTAGAGTGAAGTTTGCGGATGTTACACTTGGCTGCTGAGGTTGACTTGCAGTTGCAAAGCTGTGTATCAGGGCTAAGGAGATGGCTCTGTTGGTAATGTGCCTGCTGTCCAAACACAAGGACCTGAGTTTGGATCACGGGTGCTTATATAAAATGCAGTAATCCAGTAACTGTAACCCCAGTGCTGGGCAGGTGCGGAGACAGGCAGATCTCTGGAGTTCAGTGGCCAGCCAAGCCTAGCCAATCAGTGAGCTCTGTCTTCAAAAAAACCGTGATGAGTGATGATGAAGATACCTCTGGCCTCTGTGCACAGATGCATACATGTTACTGTGCACCATCATACACCACTTGATCTCAGGTTTAGATCTTGCCTTCAGGCTCCNGAGTGTGGAGATCAAAGGCTTGAGCCACTACACTCAGCAGAGTGTGTGTTTTTAGCTTGGCTTTCCTTGCAAATGTGTCTGAGATCTTATGTGTGTTCTGTGTGTTCTCAGGTTTTTATTTTTCTGAGTGGAGTACTCCTTCATACAGTTATATCAGAATTCATTTCTCTATTAATTAACATTTGGAATACTTACAGTTTGGGACTAGTATGTGTGAATAAAGCTACCTTGAGCATTNGTATGACAGTTTAGCAAGGACTTATGCTCTCCTTTCTTCTGGGTAAATATTAGNAGTAGTCCTGCTGGTTCTTTTGTAGTTCTGTGTTAATTTTATAAGAACTTTTTTTTCTGAAGTATGTTTCTTTATATTCTTGTCAGCAATTAATGAGAGTTTGCTNCACATCTTTGTCAACACAATATTGTCAGTCTTTCTAGTTTTAGTCACACTGGCAGGTGCGGTGGAGTNTCNCTGGCTTTTGCTGTTCTAAGTCTATGCATCAGAGCATCTTTTCGTGGGCTCTCTTGTTACCATTAGGTCGCCTTTGGTAAGTTGTCTCTTCTAGTCTTTGCCTGTTTCACTTATTATTGAATGATAAGTTTTATATATATATATACATATTACTCCAAAGTTACCTTTATATTACATTAAACTTATTTATTTATGGTGGGAGNNCACATGCGTGTGTGTGGAGGTCAGAGGACACCTTGCAGGACTTGGCTCTCTTCTTCTATCACAGGGGTCCTGGGGACTGAACACAAGTTGTTGGTTTTGGTGGCAAGTGCTTTTATCTGCTGAGCCATCTCTCCTCTTTTTAAAATTAAAATACTTATTTTTATCTTTAATTATGCACATTTGTGGTGGGTATGTGCACATGAGTACAGGTGCCCTTGGAGGCCATAGGTGTTGGCTCCTCTGGAGCTGGAGGTTCAGACAGTTGTTAATCATCCTGTGTGGGTTCTAGGAACTGAACTGGGGTCACCTGGAAGAGATGGAACTGCTCTAATCACTGAGCTGTCTCTTCCATCCTGCTGATATATTTTAGACAGATATAAATTTGGTGGATATTTTCTGCCCACCTCAGCTTGCCTATTTATTGTCTTAAAAATTGTCATATATTGTTTTAATACATAATTTATTTTTAATTGTGTTGTGTGTGTGTGTGTGTGTGTGTGTGTGTGTGTGTGTAGGTATGTGCACATGAGTGTGGGTACTCACAGAGGCCAGAAGAGGGCGTTGGATTTTTGGAGCTGGAGTTACAGGCATTTATGAGTTGCCTGACATGAGTGCTCAGAACTAGACTCCAATCCCTTCTGTAAAAGCAGTAGGTGCTTTTGACTACTGAGCCATCTCTCCTGTCCCCAATATTTGTATTTTTATGTGAATCAACTGATCAATTTTTCTTTCTTTCTTTCTTTCTTTCTTTCTTTCTTTCTTTCTTTCTTTCTTTCTTTCAGCTTATGAAATCTTAAGAAACCTAGGCAGGGAAGCAAGATGACTCTGTGGTTAAAGGGACTCACTGTGAAGCCTGACAGCTTTAATCCAGGACCCACAGGGGGGAGAGAGGGAACTGATTCTCTTCTGACCGCCACACATATGCCTTAGGTGCATACGAGCTCCCAAATAAATAAACAAACAAATAACTGTAAATAAAAATTAAGAAGCCTGACAAATCATCAGACATTTCCTTCTATGTGTTCTATAGATTTCATAATATTGACCCTCATATTTGGGTTTTCTGAGAGTTACTTTTTCTATATGGTGTGATATAATGTTCGATTTTTGTTGTTGTTNTGTGTTTTGTGTATAAATACCCAGTTCTTTCAGCATTCTTCATTGAAAAGGTTGTTTTTCATCCACTGAATTGCCCTGGCACTTCTGTTAAAACACAACTGACCATCTGTATGTGTATTTAATTCTGGGCTGCATTCTATCTCATTTAAGGGCTATGTTATTTGTGCCGTGGATGCCACACTATTTTATTTCCTTTTTCTTAAACTAAATTCATTTTATTTTGTGTATGCATATGTGTGGGTATGCATGCCATGCTTTGTGAGTGGAAGTCACAACACAACCGGTGGGAGGTGGTTTTCTCCTCCTACCTGGTAGGACTAGAACTCAGACACTCGGGCTCGGCAGTAACTGCCCTTCCTGCTGAGACCTCACCGGCCATCTGTGCTGTTTTAAGAAGAGACCCACGAAAGCTTATGTTCAGCTCACTTTCTCCCTTTTTTAAAAAAATTATTTTTATTTTATTTTTCTCTTTTTTGAGACAGAATCTCACTGTGTAGCCCACTCTGGCTTCAANATCATGATCTTCCTTCCTGTCTCCCCAGTGCTGGGATTTGGAGAGAGCTCTCGGACTGTCCCAAATCACATGGACAACTTCATTCTCAGTAGAGAGAGTTTCTAGTTTGGGATTACTTATATACTCATTTAGTTTTTGAGCCAGGCCGGCCTTGAATGTAGGTTGCCAAGCCTCTTCACTCAGCCTGGGATTAGCGGCTCACAACGCCAGTCCTGCTTTTATTCTGGGATTAAATTTTCAATGAGGTTTTTCTATAAAGTTGCTTCTAAAACACTTTAAGACACCCTAACTCAGGGATACCTCTGTATTTAGGGGTTCCTAAAGTAATCCAAACCCTGGACATTCACAATGAACTTAGAGATTTGACTCAGCAGGAAATGAAAGTTTGCTACCCAGCGGAGANGTCATGTTAGGGGTTAACTGCACTCTCTGTGCAGAAAACTTACTGACTCAGAAGGAACAGGCTCCTCTGGGGCCTGTGAAAAGTGAACGTATTTATTTGCGCTCTCATTTGCTCAGGTTCCAATTTTTTTGTCTTTGATTGACAGTGTGACCTTAGCCATGAACCCCTTCTCTGGGAGGCTTCCCAGTCTCAGGGGATAGGCCAAGAGAATCGCGCTTTTTGTTTGCCGCTTGCTTTACGGCTCTGTAAGGTGAGCCCAGGAGCCGAGCACAAAGCTGAGTCAGGTCAAAGGGCATCTATGTTCACAGTTTCAATCTATTCCCCGAGCATATGGTGTGTTTAGAAAACAAAGACACATATGGCTTTGTTCTTCTGGAGTTACAGAGCAGGAGTAGTCAGAGCAGGGCTCCAGGGAGAGAGGATGCATCACAGGACACACCGTTCATCAAGCTATCTGAACCCAGTGAAACCCTTCCTTCTATCTGAACCCGGCATAACCCTTTCTCTGATATCAGCATGGCNGGAGAATGCAGAGTTCACAAGCATTTTGTCTTACTTACTGAAGTCAAGTTATTTATGCTTCAGTTACACTGACTGAGCCTCGGCTCCCTGTGGCCTACATGCTCAATAGACTTTTGTTAGCTTGAATACTTCTCTGCATTCCTTTAATAATCAATCTACCAGACAAAGTCTACTCTTGTCTCCACATGACTATGCGGGAGCACAATCCACAGGGGTGGGAGTTGGGCGTGGCTTGTTACTCAGGCGAGAGCTACCGGCTGTGGTGGCTACCCTGACCAAGCCTTTCCAAGGCTGAGGGCTACTACACATGAGAAGGCTCCTGATGTTTTACTGACTCATTTATTCCAAAGGCACTCTCCACCATTGTCTGAGAAATTGATTAAGGCTGACTGTGGTAAATTAGGGAACATGGTAAAAATCTAGAGNAGTGGTTCTCAACCTTCCTAACGCTGTGACTCTTTAATACAGTTCCTCATGTTGTGGTGACCCCTCCAACCATAAAATTATTTAGTTGCTACTTNATAACTGTAATTTTGCTACTGTTATGAACTGTAATGTAAATATCTATGTTTTCTGATGGNCTTAGGTGACCCCTGTGAAAGGTTTGTTCAGCCCTCAAAGGGGTCATGACCCATAGGTTGAAAACCATGAGAGAGATGGCTCAGCAGTTAAGAGCACTTACTGTTCTTTTTAGAGAGCTGGAGTTTGGTTTTCAGCATCCATGCCTGGTGGCTCACAACTCCCTATAATTCCAACTTCAGAGGATTTGATGACCTCCTCTAGGCTCTGTAAGCACACACCTCCCAACAAACAAATGAATAAATATATACATAAATCTTTAAAAATAATCTAGAAGAATCATGAGAAAAAAATTCCTCAGGGATTAAATTGATTTTATAGTATACCTCAAATTAATTCATAACTTTGTGTCTCTGTGTGTGTACATGTGTATGGTGACACACACATCATTGTGTATGTAAGGGTGCACATGNAAGCCAAAAGTGGACAATTAGGTATCTTCCTCAATTGCTATCCACCGTATTTTTTTGAGATAATTTCTTTTTTTGAACCTGGAGCTCACTAATTCAACTAGATGAACTGACCTCCAAGCTGTCTCTACCTCCCTGCTAATGGGATTGGAGGTGTCCTGTGGTGACCAGCTTTCTGCATGGCTGCTGATGATCCAAATACAGGTCCTTGACTGAGCCATGTCTCCTGGTACCTAATTCAAATGGAAAATGAAAAATAAAGTGAAACATTGCCCCTACATAAGAAAACTTTGCACCTGTGTTCATGGTGCATGCATATGTGTGCATGTGTGCGTGCGTGCATGTGCGTGCGTGTGGGTGCGTGTGTGTGTGTGTGTGTGTGTGTGTGTG
>LZPO01099884.1:224598-242200 GCA_001675575.1 Neotoma lepida | reverse complement strand
CTTGGGTTTTAGTTAATTCCAGATGTAGTCAAGTTGACACCCAACAAGAGCCATTACAGTCCTAATTATGATGAATTTCTCTTTTTTTGTATGTCTCCTTCNTTGTTTTTAGATGTAAAATTTCTATTTTTTGAGAATTTTGTAATGAGTATTGTACTTATTTCCATCCCTCCCTATCCAGCTCTTCCTGTACCTCCATACTCACTTTCATATTACTAACCCCTTTTCCTTTAATTATTATTATTATGAATATACATAGACATATAACCTGCTAAGTCCATTTAGCGCTGCTCATATGCGTGTTTAGGGCTTACCACTTTGGAGTCTTCTTCCTGTTGATCCTTCTGATGAAAACACTTCACCGTCCTTCCCCTAGGTTATTTCTCTACCTGTCTCTTATACACATCTAGATGTGTATAAGAGACAGGCTCATATGCGTGTTTAGGGCTTACCACTTTGGAGTCTTCTTCCTGTTGATCCTTCTGATGAAAACACTTCACCGTCCTTCCCCTAGGTTATTTCTCTACCTTACACTTAGAAGTACATGCGTGTGTGGGTGTGTTTGAAGGTTGTTGAACTCGGTGTTCAGACATATCTGAGCATCACAACAGTGGATGGAGAGCTACCTACNGGGAAAGGAGGGGAGAGAATTGTTTGCACTGACACAGCGGGAAGGCNTGGGTAGAGGAGGAAGGCNTGCCTCTTGTCTTGATTTTCTCTTGTGTTCAGATGGAAGGATGTGGTGTTAGCCTCCTAGANTGTAGCTGCTGGTACAATCTGTAGGGACTTTTGAGATTCTGGATATAGTTTGCAGTGCNCACTCCCAGAGCACCTCTGTGGCTGGGNATGGATCACAGCCCATTGTGAAGGGTTGAGTGCTCAGTCTGTGGCTGGGTCCTNTCACCACAGGCTTACCAGTCTTTTAGGGAGCAGGGGACAGGTGCTGAGGGGACAGTACAGAGTTCTCGGGCTCTATGCCAATAAGTGGCAAATAGATGTGTCTAGACATAAGGAATGGCATGTCCCCTTATGTCACCATTCTGTTTCTACCTCTCCCCCAATAACAAATAAAATGAAATGAAATATAAAAGATTCAACAATTGCAAATTAGTGATTGCACCTAATGGGTTTGATTTGGTGCACGTATTGTAAACAACTTGCTATGGTGNGATGTCTTCCTCAGGCTTGTGTGTTTGCATAGCTGGTTCTGGAGGTTCTGTTTTGGAAAATTGTGGAATCTTTTTGGTATAGGGACTAGCTGGAAGCTGGAAGCTCACAGGGGTAACTCTTATAGGCTATAGGATGTCTAACTTCTGGCTGTCTCCTTCCTTAGCTACCAAAATCTGTGCAAGCAGCCTTATTCTCCCACCATTGTGAATGGAGTCCTTATAGGTATGCCCTCCCCACTATGATGGTATCCTGCCTGTAGCTGGGTCTCATGTGACCCATTAACCAAAGCAAACTTTTATTAAGTTGCTTATGTCAGGAACAGGGTCACAGCAAAGAGAAAAGGAATGAGTCAACATTCTATTCTACCGTTGTTCCTAGTATCATGGGCTACCTTTCTCTACAGACCACTACAAAGATTTCTTGCTGTATTTAAGTCTCATAAGTTCTGGGGAGTAACACCAGGGATTGCAGATCTGATCCTTGGGAGTGTTAGGCAGTCTGTATCATTTTAAATCAAGTTACTCAAATGTGTCCCTCATGTCACCTTTGAGTGTGTGTGTGTGTGTGTGTGTGTGTGTGTGTNTGTGTGTATGTGTGTAACATGGTGTCAAACTCTGAAAACATAACTCTAGTTACAGGGATTCCCACTGTGTCTAGAAAGAATTGAACACCTTCAATAACTAAAGAAACTGAAGTCAAAGGAAAATAAGGGTAGGAAAATTTGATGAAGTAGNGTGACCATATAAAGCACGCAGATATGGCTCCCAAAGCACACCTATGAGCTGCTTATTCTTCAAACTACAGAAATAAACAAGATATAAGAAGATTAAGTGTAAACCAGGGGCCCAGAAAAGCATAGCTTTTCTTGCTATAGAATCGTTGGCATATTTCTCTTGTGGGTCTTCAGTAGGAGGCTCAGTGTGGCGCAGAAAATAACATCCTCAAAGGCATTCATATAGAATATATAATAATATATAATAATGAGTTTCACAAGGTTGCCTCTTACAGTATTTTTCAATGTAGGTCAAGAGTATACTGAAAAAANAGTTTAGTTAAAAACTTNTATTAGAAGCAAAAAATGGTTCAAGTTTTCTCTTCAAGTTTCTGGCAGATTTTAAAANTTAACTTTAAGATTAAAGGAAAAACTGAGTGTCAGGTTCTCTAGACAGTTTTCTATCAAAATTATTTCTTACAGATAAGTAGGAGTTGCTATTAATAAGTACAGGCTAGCTTTGAGTTTGATGTCTGTCTTTAGACACATAGCTCCACAGCATCCCAAGATACCACTGAAGGGCNGCGCCTCAGGCCAGAGGAGTGGACATTCTTTCAGACATCAGGGAAATCTGATCAAGACCTGTGCCTGGACAGAGGGCTGGCCCACCTGTCCATAGATATAGCTCACAGCAAGACTTAAATTTTCCTTAGAGGGCAACCCTGGATCTGTTCTGGGGTACTGATAAAGGATTAAAACCCTGAAGTTTAATCCTCATCTGATCTAGGGAGATATTTACTCAGATTCTTCCACTGTGGGCTTTGCTGAGGTCCTGCACTGGACCAGGAGTTCCTGGAAGAGATGGAGTCCTTGCCTTCATGGAGTTGATTTCCAGTGAGTGGAAGATACTGAAAAAGTCACAAATGATTGAATAAGTTAGAATATTGTAAGTTTTGCTAAAGGCTGGGAGATGGACGGGGTGACTGAGGAGGTCATTGATATGGGGCAGAGCACTGGATATCTTTAATAGGAAGNNATAATGAGGCTCTGACCTACAAGAGATGATGACCTTGCAAAGGTCCAGCAAGATCCTTCCAGGTAGAGGCAAAAGGCAGCTGGGGTTGNAGGGACTGGGAGCAGAATCTGGGCAGAAAAGGGAGAGAATGTAAGATGAGGTGAGAAGACCTGGTGAGCCAGAAGCCAGTCTTGGTGCCTTTGAACTTTGAACNTTTCNATTCTTACAATAGTCTAGCTGTCAACTATCCCCTGAAGTAGTTCAGTGAGTGAGTTCACTGTCTAGTTTGGTTAGTGTAAAACTTACAATGAAAAGCTAGAGGCAATGTTGGGGTTTTTATAGTAAGTGAGTTACATCTCAAATTTAACATTGTTAAGGGAAAGGGTCACAGCTCAGTGATCAGTGTGGCTATATACCCCGCTGTTGCACAAGAAATGATTTTGATAATTATAAAAAATAGTTGGGCCAAGTGTGGTGGTGCATGCCTGTAATCCTAGCACTTTGGAGACCAAGGCAGGAGAATTTTGAGTTCAAGGCCAATCTAAATAGCAAGATCTTATCTCAAAAAAAAAGAGGCAGTCTAAATAATGATTGTGCCCCGGAAGAGATGATGTTCAGTCCTCCTGATGGCTAACCTCTAGCATGGTCTATTTATTATCACTTTACTGTTTGATAGCATCAGCGGTTTGTTCTGATTCTTCCTCATGACCTGTGTATGATGGCCTGTGTGAATGAGAAATTCCATCTTTTACTTTGTGTTCAGGGATGTTATGTAAGGTTTCAGTCATCCCACAAGATGAAATCAGGGACAAGTTAAAATTAAGATGTGGGGAGAGAATTACTGCAAAGGANTCACTTTGTTGAATAGCAATTCTTGCTACTCTTGATTATTGAAGGCAATAAAGCAAAGGAAAAAGAATTAGATACTTAGCCTGGCATCGTGTGAGTGTTTCAGAGAGGTTTGCTTTTTCTGTGTGTCACCTGCTGAGTATCTGTCTGTCTGGGGCTGCTCCAGGTGCAGTGGAAAGAGGTGAGGTAGACTGGTGGTATGGGTGGGANCCTCAGGACTGAGTCTGTGCCAATTACAAATCTCTCCTTCCCAGGGCTTACTAGAGAAATCTGTGATTGGACACAAGGTTGATCAAAACACAAATTAGTGGTAGGACTTGTAAACCTCAAGGAGATCTATTGGATCAATCATTCCTTGTTCAGAGGAGACAAGACTGCTCNTCAATGGTTTCCTTTCCCCAGCTGTCATGATGGTTCCACGCCCATGGTGACAAGGGAGTGAGATGGGGGAGCACACCAAAGGAGCTGAAGAGAAAAAAACAGAATAGATATAGCCCTGCCAGGATCAGCCTTTCTTGGGAGGAATTTTCTACAAAGGGCATCCCTTGTCTGCTCTGGAGACAGTGGCGGGGGAAGGGGGGAACACAGAGAGACAGAGAGACACACAGAAAGACAGAGACACACAGAGAGACACACAGAGATAGAGATAGATAGATAGAGAGAATATGAATAATCTTGACACTTCATACTCTGTTTTCCTTCCAAAGGGACTGTTGTTCCTTTCTGTACACAGCTGGCTTCAGAAATCCTTGTAANTGAACACAATGGGTTCATATCTTGGTTAAGTGCAGAGTCAAATAATCAAAGCCAAGAAAGAGCAAGGGGTTATTTCAGAGCCTCCCTCGAACAAAGGAACCATGAGGATTTTATTTGGGGGAGCCTATATGTTTGTTTAAGAAAGAATTTTAGGGGTGAACACATTCTCAAGCCTGCTCAGTTCAAGGTCAGAGTTCAAGAAGGAAAGGTAAGATGGAGAGTTATAATTTTGGGCATGTTTAGCTCAAGGTCGTGGTCCTGTACAGAGGATGAACTGGAGGACAGAAATGCCTTTCAGCTTGTGGAATAAAGATGGCAGATGGGGACACATCTGGGCATGTTCATCCATGTCCTAACTTTGTAGCTGAACAAAAGGAAAGGGCATTTTGAAGCTACATTAACATAGGAGTTTGCCTCTAAAAATACCTNTCTTATTTAGGGCTTACAGTTTCTCTAAAGCACACGGAAACAAGTTCTCTGCTTTTTCTTACCATCACTATCCTGTCTAGCAAATGCTTCTCAACTAGGATTAAACAAAGAGAATTTTCATCCAAGAGCAGTTAGTGGCCACTGAAACCAAAAGAGAGGCTGGTGTAGGGTTGGATTGGAGTCGGCTCTGCTAGCCAGTATCTTCAGAAACATCCAACCCCTGCCATTGTGTCAGATCTCTTTTCTGAGTGGCACTGATCCCTGACCTGGGAGAGCTGGCTGAAAGCTTAGTAAGACAGCAGAACTGGGAAGCTAGTGATGAGGTTCAATATGTTCTGAGCTTNCCCTCCCTCAAATGGTACTGACTGAGAAGTCTCCCTCAGTCCCTCCTGTGCTCTGAGATGGCTAACTAGGGATGATCATTCTCTTCTTCACNACTNTAGCATGGTCCAGACTAGAATCATCTCTGATNCTGGAGATGGGCTCTTATGGCATAGAAGCAATAGAAAGGAGACCAAGCCAGGTGCTATGACTGAGACAGGCCAGGNCCCTTTCCTGGGATTTTAGCTCCTAAGAAGGAAGATGATACTGCTCAGAGGTGACTTCCTTTATGAAGGAAGCAGCTTCTACCAATGACTGTCGAGTTATGTTTCGCATGGACACAGTTTCAAATGATATTTTTCTTCTTGTGCACAAACATCCTGGTCTCGAGGTTTGAGCAGCCAACTTAACCTGGGAACCATTGAGCTAATCTTACAGCTGGCATCACTGTCTTACATAAATGTCCTGGCTTTCTGACCTGATCCGGGCCTGTGATAAGGCTGACAAGGCTGCACCTACTTGAGCTGCTAAGAAAGCACAAGANTGGGTGTAGGAAACACATGCCAGCTCCAACAGGCCAGAGGCCAACTTAATCCTACATGACAGTCATAAACAAAGTAATTTTAAAGTGATCAACATGTCTTCATGCAGAGGTGACTAGAGGTTGACCCAAGGATTAAGGTAGCAAAGAAGACAGCTACAGTATGAAGACAGAGACAACTACCTTCCATCTCATTTTCATCACCTACCAGCAGTCTGCAGACGCTAAGTGAAAAGTCATTGGCTTTTGGCAAAAGCAGCCTTCAGCACCTTGCAAAGTAGCCATAGCCTACAGCAGAGCACCACCAAAGCAAAGTTAGTGGGAAACCAGTAAAGAGTTGTCCCACTGTGTGATGTCCAGCATTAGACATTGTTTTAGAATTTATTTATTTTTATTTTATGTGCATTGGTGCTTTGCCTGCATGTATGTCTGTGTGAGGGTGTCAGATTTTGGAGTTACAGACAGTTGTGAGCCACCATGTGGTTGCTGGGAATTGAACTCAGGACCTCTGGAAGAGCAGATAGTGCTCTTAACCTCTGAGCCATTTCTCCAGCATTAGACATTTTTAAGCAAACTAAGAGAAAGTCCTGTGATTTTTGCCCTAACAGATCATCTGACAGCTGAGTTGATTCAATGGACCACCAGAGACCTCTTATATTAACAATTCTCCCCATGTCTGTTTACTCTTAATATTTCAAAGGATTTGGGATATATTAGAAGTCATTTGTGTGACGATTGATATCAGATTGTGTCCTGCTCCAACTCTCGATACTGTATAAAATTGGTTATTTTAGGCTGTACCTTGCCTTGAAAAACCCATTTTATAGGCAGCATTTGACTCCATTCGAGAAAGCACAGGCAGACTCATTCTTCATCTTGTACATATAAACAACACATCTTGTCAACAGTACCCACAAGGCCCAGACTGATAAATAATCTGTCCATAAAAGCAAAAAAGGTGACACCCTCTATATTTATTAAAGTCAGTTGGAACTATATGAGCACATGGGAACGTTAAAATCCTACCAGGAAAACCAGCCCTGAGAACTTAACCAAACACACCAGGCCGACAGGTGTGGCTCCCTCACTTGGACCCCATAAAGAGGTCACACTGTTATGGTGATGGCCCCCACCAACCTGGTATGTGTGTTAAGGGACTCACAGGGACAAAATGCACAACTGTCCCAGGGTTTCAGTTCAGCTTGTTCCCCATGGCTAACATGAAATCTCAAACTGCCATNCATCCATCTAGTTGTTTGTCCATCTAGACTTACAATGTACTCACCTACCTGATCGTTCTTCATTCTTTTGGACCTGCCTTTAACTTTTATGGCCCCTAAGGTCTCATACCCCATTTGGACAGCTCAATGTATCCCCAAGGCTCCACTCAATTCTGACCCTGGGGTGTGGCTAGAATGTGACCAGCACCCCCAACTTAGATATTTATCTGGCCAGCTTCAGTTACTTCTCTACATCTGTATCAATCCCCGACTTCTTCCTCCAGTAAGGCTTATTTGGGGCTCCTTCAACTCTACTGCAGCCCCTTTAATCCTTTGTGGCCATTCTGTAGTAAGACACACATATATGCAGACACACACACGCACATGCACACACACTGTGTTGTATATGTGATCTGATAGTTAATATTAATAATTCAAATTGGAATAAAAGAACCTGTGTTTGCGTCAGTCAGCTGTTGGGGGAAATTGAGACTCCTGAGCAAATTGCAGCCAACGAAACCAATGTAGTTGATGAACTTTTTATCAATAAGTTCTGATATTGTGGGAGGACATAACGATGTCTGCCCTAACTTTTGACACTCACAGCAGTGACTATCTTGAATCCCACAGGTTTTGTGTTTGTCTAGTCACCAGGGGTTCCCTGATTGTCAACCTTTGGCCTTCTCTGATGGTTTACAGCAGAACCGTTTGGTAAAGTACAAGGATGGAGACAGAAGAAAACACACATCGTGTTAAAGGTTAAGGGTCAGGAGCTTGCCTGGCTTTTGTACCTCTGTAGTGGTCCCCGTTCATCTCATCTCTACCCTTCTTGTGGTCTTCAGAAGAGCTGAAGATGTTTTACTTTCCTAGTTGTCCCTAGAGAGCCACAGGCACCCTCATGCTTTCATAATTAATAATGTCTCCGTGTCATTTTTTGTGAGCTGGCGGCCCAAAGAAAAGTCCATCTACAACTCAGTTTTCTTTGAGTCATTCCTCACTAACAGACACTTCTTTATAGCAATAGCTTAAATAAAATCACCCCTTCAGTTAATGCAGATGGTCTGTCTTTCCCACTAGACAGAATCAGCAGGACCTGGTATGTGTGGAGGATGGAGGGGTTTGCGTGACCAGAGAGGAGCCTAGCTAACATTACCTGGAAACAACTAGGAGGAGCAAGAGCCCTGTGCTAGAGGACGTCACCAGCAGGTGGCGGGCATCCAGATCAGAGATGGGACACTAATCAAAAAGGCTTTCTTCTTCAAAGAATCTAGGTAGTATTTGAGTTATATAAAAATCAAAATCTGAGAGTTCTCCATAGAACTGTGCTTAAGCTAAACATCTGGCTGGAATGTGATTCCAAATCAGTCGGTTCAAAGTCAGCGTTGAGATGACTGCTGATTATAACTTCTAACTTGTACCTGGTGCCAGGTAGATGCCAGCTTCACATCTCACTAATGCCATTTTTAGGTGGAAGAGGACGCAGGGTGGAGAGACCTATGTTTCCTACTGTCTGGGACAAACTCAGGACGACTGAGAGGTTTCTGCTGGAAGTGGGAGCTTGTTCATTAACAATGGACCGTCTCAAAGATGGGGACTTTACAGTGTGTCATTTTGGAATGATGGAGGGGGCTTATATTGGAATCTGGGAGACTGCAAGGGACTTCTCAACTGTTGCTGCTCATGGCAGTCTATCCAGGCACAGAGCTCAGATGAAGCATGACACTGTTATGTTTAATCTATATCTTTAAAAATAAAATTGAACACAAACCTGTTTATCAGTTACTTTCAAAGTCTCTTTTCCAATTCTATGTTTGTGGATTATCTCTGAAATGTGCAAGTAGTGTGTGTGTATATGTGTGTGTGTGTGTGTGTATGTGTGTGTGTGTATGTGTGTGTGTGTATGTGTGTGTGTGTGTGGTACATGCAGGTGTACCACAGCATTCATATGGGTTCTCAGTATCAAATTCCAGTTTTCAGGCTTGGGAGCAAATATCCTTAATCATTGAACCATCTCTCCTGTCCTCATTTCCAAAGATCCANTACAGAACAAATTTAGATACTTGATTTCTAATATGACATACTTATTTTTCATGAGAAGGGGCAGAATATTGCAGAAGAATGTCAGTGTGAGGAGGGCATGCTCACAAGATGAAGAAAGAGGAAGAATCACAGACTATTTCTAGAAAACAACCAATAACTCTGAGCTTTCACCTCAAGTTCCTTATGATAATTACAATGTAATTTATGCAGAAACTTAATTAAGTCTTACTGTCTTGCTCTTGTCTAGCTNGTGTGTGTGTGTGTGTGTGCACTCTGCATGTGTGTGCACACATGCATATGGAGGTCAGAGGTTGAGACACGGTGTCTTCTTCAATTCCTCCTTACCTCATTTTGATAGGGTCTCTCCCTGAACCTGGAACTCACTGTGTTCAGCTAGGCTGGCTAACTAGTGAGCTTCAGAGTCCTGCTGTCTTCTTCTCTCTAGTGATTACAGTGTTTATCATGTTTAGCCTTTTGTGTGGGTGCTGGAGATCTGGACTCGGGTCCTCACACTTGGGCAGCAAGCACTTGACAACTGAGCCATCTCCCAGGACCCTGCTCCCTGTCCCACTATGTGAGGCAGGGTTTCACAGCCCAGGCTGGGTGAGGATGACTGTAAACTTGTGATCATCTGCTTCCATCTCTAGAGTGCTAGGGTTATGGATGGACATGCTCCATCATGCCTGGTTTCCTTGTGTGTGTGTGTGTGTGTGTGTGTATAAAATGTTTCCCAGAAACTCGGTTCTATCACTTGCATTATCTTCTGAAAAATGATTCCTTTGTCTTCAAATATAAAGCAATTAAACCTTTTCCCCTAACATATGCTGATTTCTCTACAAACCCATTTTCATAATTAGCATTTCTTTAGAGTGGAATGGAAGTGATTATGGTTAAATTCGCAGCTCTTTCCTCTGTAATGGCTTTAACCAGGGTTTGCATCTCTAAATTCTTAAGTACAACAAACAAACCCCAGTTCTTTTGTAATAAAGAGTGTTTTGATTCTTCTCTCAGGAGTCCCCATCTCATCAGGGCAAAGCCTCTAGGGAGACTCAGAAAGCTCTGGTCCAGCATCATCTTTTCCTGAGGATCTGTTCAGCTGGGGAAATTTAACAGTTGCTGCCGATGCAGGGAATTACAGTGTCCTCATATAACACCAGTAAGACAGCTGAAAGTCGCAGCTCTGTGCTTCTTAAACTGGAGGAACAGGTTTGCTGCCTCTTATAAATCCAACTGAAAGAGGGCACGGGGCTGGGGGATGATGCCCACGAAGCTTTGGCTTGCCTGAATATCCCTGCTTATGTTTCTCAGACAAGCACAGGGGTCCTGCGTGTGCACACTGGCTTTCATGATCCTAGCTAGGCCTCAGCTCTCCTTCAGAGCTTAACTCAGGAATTTTCCATTAGTCTCTCCCTTTTGCCTCTCTGCTCCTCCACCATCATTTTGCTCCATCTAAGTGGTTAAGATAGTAACAGCTAAATATTTCTTTAGATTTACAGAGTCCAGGAATCGGGTGAGCTTTGTAATGCTCTTCCTTCAGGTCTTTGGTTCTGTGCATCAGCTAATACAAAATACACGGATTCAAAGCATGGACAATGGGAATTGGTCTAGGAGCTAGAGGCCCTTTGCCACGAGATGGAGAAGATGAAAAGGGAGATGGGGCTTAGATGTCGGAGACCTTGCTCAACATCCTGGCTGCTCTCTCTTTCCCTTCATANGAGGTCACTGTGCCCTCTGGAGCTCTGCTAGGTGGAATGTGGAAGTCACAAGCCCTTCCAGGGTCTCAAGATCGCCAGCCCTGAATAAACCCCATTCCTTCCAGCCAGCTGTCACCGGCTGAATACTCACCTTCATGCAGTGAGCAGCCAGGACTTTGGTCCCAGTGATGCTCTCATAACCAGACAAGGTAGTGAGAATGAATAATATATGGAGCATGAAACTTTAAACTCTTCAGGGAAGCAACTGTGTCTAGAGAATAAAGTTCCATTTTTATTTATTTTTTTTGAAAGGTTTATTTATTTATTTTTTGATGTGTCTGAATGTTTTGCCTTCATGTATGTAAGCGCACCACATGTGCGCTGTCCCCTAGGAGGCTTGAAGAGGCTGTTGGATCCTTTGGAACTGGAATTACAGATGGTTGCTAGCCATCATGTGGGTGATGGGAACCAAACTTGGGTCCTCTGGAGAGTAGCAATTGCTCTTAGCAACTGAGCAATCTCTCTAGCTCCTCTATTTATATTTAAAACACACTAAATGCTTCATGGATAGTTAAATGTGTTCATGCCACTGGGTCAGCTGCTGTAACAGAGATGNCAAGGCCTGAGTCTTAGTGTAGAAGAGGAAAAAAATGATTTTATCCTTCTTAGGATGAATCCTTGCAATAAAAGACAAACAAAATGAACACCTTTATAAGCATGTATATGTAGGAGATAGGGGAAATGAGTAAATTTGAGAGTTGCCATGAAACTCTGGCTTGTGTAAACATCTTCAGCATCTTCAACAAAGGATGAGACAAAGTAAAAGGACCTTGAGTCCTTAGGGCCCCTTGGTGGGGACACAAACAAATGAGAAATCAGTAGGCAAAGCTTGATCATCAGAGTTGATACGGTGCGTTTTCTGATGTCATCTCCAAGCAGATAAGAGCCTAGCCAGGCGTGGTAGCACATGCCTTTAGCCTCAGGGAGGCAGAAGCAGGAGGATTTCTGTAAGTTCAAGGCTAGCCTGCTCTACATAGTGAGTTTGAGGCCAGTCAGAGTTATATGGTGAGACCCTCTTCCAAACAGTAACAATCCTGCCCCCTCAAGCCACCAAAAGACAGTAAGGGTCTAAGGTTAGCTTTGGTGTTCAGCCTCTAGCACTAGACAAATAAATAAAAAGGGAGTATAGGGATTTTTTTCCTATTTACTTCTCAAATGCTCCCAGCTTAAAATAATCCTGGGCCAAATGGGGTGGCCCATACTAGTCTTTTATCCTGATTCTAGCAGTCGTGTGTGTGTGTGTGTGTGTGTGTGTGTGTGTGTGTGTATGCATGTGCATATTTGTGTTTCTGGCTCCAAGAGCTTTTGTAGTTTTAAAAATTAATGTTTTTATTAATTCTTTGAGAATTTCATGCATGCATACAATATATTTTGATCATGTTCCCCCTCATTCCTCCTCTTAACTCCTTTCAGAGTCACCCCTGTCTTCCTACACCCTCCCAACTTCACGTCCTATTTTGTTTTTTATAACTCGATAAATCCTACTTGTGTTATTCATAATCATGGCTGTGGAGCCATCCACTGGGGTGTAGTCAACCCACCATAGACCACACCTTTAGAGAAAACTGACCATTCCTCCCTGAGATGCCACCNACTGTCAACAGCTCCTTTACTAGGGTGGAGGCTCATGAGCCCCTCCTTCCTCCATACTAGAATATTGACTGTTTTCTTTTCTTTTTCTCTTTCTTTTCTTTTCTTTTCTTTTCTTTTCTTTTCTTTTCTTTTCTTTTCTTTTCTTTTCTTCATTTTTTTGAGACAGGGTAAAAAACCCCGTCTTGCCTAGAACTCACTATGTAGACCAGGATGGCCTTGATCTCACAGAGAGCCACCTGTCTCTGTCTTCTGAGTGCTGGGATTAAAAGCATGCGCCACACCTGACTTAGCCTTCTTGATACAGTGTTGAAAGTGCTTGGACACACATTGTGTCATATACTTCCTACCAACTTATTTCCGTGCCTGTATCAACACCATGAACTAAGTGGGAGTTATTAACCCCATCTCCACAAGAGGAAACTGAAGTTCAGAGAGGTTCAGTCCTAGCTAAGGCTATATCCTTATTCAGGGGCATAGCTGGATTGGAGCCTGAGTCTCTCTGACTCTAAATTCCATGGCAAATGACCTTATTGTGTCTATAGTTGGACTGTGGAGTTAGGATACAGTGATATTTTTGTGTCTAATTCAATTGACTGGATAAAAATGCAGTCAATAGTGGGGAAATAGCTTTGTCTGAAGCAAAGGGTGATACAAAGATTCTTTAGGGTTCCTGTGCTGGATTTAATAACAGGAACGAAGTCCTAGATCCTGCTCAGTGGCAGGAGTTGGGAGGGGAACCCCTAATGCCTGCAGTTTCATNCTTGAACAGGATGGGAATCACCTAAGGGCTCATGGAAATGTATGTCCTTAGGTGATTNGGCCACATCTGCAGAGTTTTGGAGACATTGTCTTGGATAAGGACCTATAATCTGCCTTCCCAAGTTTCTAGGCTCTGTCAATGCTATTGGGCCTTGAGGACCTCCATGCCTAGCAAAGACAGGGTATTGGGTTATGGGGTGTGCTGGTAGTTTTAATTAGCAACTTGATGCAACATAGAACCACCTAGAAAGAGAGCCTTAGTAAAGGATTGCCTAACTCAGGGTGGCCTGTGGGCAAGTCCGTGGGGAGTGTCCACCGCTTTAACTGATGTAGGAAGGCCCACCCTAANTACGGGTGGTATCTTCTGGTGGGGCCCTGATAAAAGATGCANGAGAAGGAAGTCTTTTTGCTGTTTTGCCCACTTNGCCNTTCAGGCTTGCTGTCCAGNGCTATCCTATTGCTTCTGGGGATGGTTCCTTTGCTGATAATGGAATCAACTTCTTTGGACTGAAGAACAGTGCTCTCCAAGAATCCCCTGGGCCTTTGGCATCAGCCAGGGACTGCTGGGGCATCCAGCTTCATGCACTGAGCACATATTCAGTTCTCAGCCTCTCTGGTGCAAGGTAGCCATTGATGGGCGACTACAACGGTGTCACCCGAGCCCATCTAATAACTTCTCTTTACCATATATTATTTCTGTTGGTTCTGTTCTAGAAAACTCTGATTAATGCACAGGGTGTTCTGGAAACCAGTGACTTGGACAGTAGCTTCAGTGGAGGGATTAGGCAAGATGGGGCATTGATGGAGAAAATGCTGGAAAGAGGAGTTTGGGGCAAGCCATTCTTGTTAATTTTAAGGAGATATTTCCATTATATTTATCTTTATTTTTTGTTGTGCTGTGATCAGACCTAGTATATGCTAGGCAAATTAGCTACCTGGCCCAATAGCTTCCTAAAAAAGCTGTGTTTAATCACACNATGCTTCGATTAACATGGACCACAGGAAAACGCATCTCTCCTGGTTTTAGATCGAATCACATGATCTTAGTATAACCCCCTCCTGTCTCCACACACTCCATCATACGACTTCCAATTTCTTCCATAAAGGGAGGGCACATTTTCTTCCTCCTTGACTTTGGTTTATCTATATGNTTTCCNTTGTCACCAAGAGCAAAGCTGAAGTCAGGGCGTCAAGTCCAAGCCAAGCAAGGGCAAGTGTCCTACGCATTTCCGCTTCTTAGGCTTCAGTCACGGGGAAGGCTGTGCCTAGACTGGGCCACTGGTCCAAGGAGGATGAGAGACTGCTGAGCCCAGATGGGCATGGTCACCTGAGCCCAGATGGGCATGGTCACCTGCTTATGTCTCTTGTCTTTCGAAGGTGGAATGTGCCCTAGAGGCTCATATGCATGGCCACTTGTTCTCCATCTGTGGGTGCTACCTGAAGAAGTTGTAGAGCCTTTAGAGGGTGGGGTCTGGCTGGAAGAGGTGGCCTTGAGGGATATTGACAGTCTGTGCTTCTGCCTGGGTTCTNTGTGTTTCTGGGCTTCAGCTGTATACTCTGCCATCCATGCTTTTTCCTCCATGATAGATATTACCCTTTTAAATCACAGGCTCAAATAAACCCTTGCTCCTCTGAGTTGCTTCTGTCTGAAATCCTGTCACAGCCAAGAAAAAAGCAGCTACCGCTGCCCGCACTTACCGTACTCATGAGGAAGAACTGGCTACTGTTTTCATTTACTGAGTTTTTGGGATGGTTTGTTTATCCTGCAGTGATTGACTGATTCTTCCCCTTTAGAAAACATAACCATTTGAATGGGTGTCTTAGGCTGCTTCATCAAAACACCAGAGTCATTACTCATCTTTCTTTGTATAAGAATCACAATGAGTGAGACCTGCTATGCTTGCAAAGTCGGTGATGGTTTGCAAAATGCCAAGTACATCTCTAGACAGTTCTTTCAGAAGAGTGTTGGCTGCAACCTCTGGGTGTCCCCCCCCCCCCACCACCCTGCATCATTCTCTGTGGTTCCCTTGATTGCAGCTCAGGCAGAGCCCCATCACCGGCTGGGGCTTATTGTTTTTGAAGGCTCTAACAGGCCTACATTATGCTGTCAGCTCATTGATTAAGAGCATCTTCAGGATGAGAGATCATTGTTATGGAAATTGCCCCACTCCCATCTATTTTTTCCCAATAAACAGNATGAAAATGAGAACCTGAGGTGAGAGAGGAGTGAGCTCTTCAACCAAGCCATAAATTCAGGCCTGACAGTGGTTTACAATTTATAAAACATTGAACTTTAATTTTTCATAATATTACTAAGTTGATTTACCTGTGATTTATATTCTGTTGCTAATTTGAGAGCTCAGAGTCTTACATTTGCTAGGAGCCCATTTTGGTTCCTGGGAGAGGCAGCAGAGGGCTCGTTGGAGCTTTTGGAGGTTCATTGTGGAAGCTAAAAGACCTTGACACAATCTCTATTCTCTCTTTTTTTTAAAAATTAGAGATTCTAGGTTTTAATTGTGTATAAATGTGTGTGTCTGGGGTGTGGGTTTGTACATGTGAATAAGGTGCTGGTGGGATCTCTGGATCTCCTGGAGTTATAGGTGGCTGCTGAGCGTCTGACACAGGTGGTCGGAACGGAACTTGGATCTTCTGCAAGAGCAGTACCATACTCTTAACCACGGAGCCACTTCTCCAGTCCCATTAGCTCTGTGCTGATTAACAGGTCTCTGTCCCCTGCTTTTCACTTGAGTATAGCCATCCTGATTAACAGCTTTGCTGATTCCAGGGACTTCAGATGCCTGTGCAAAGCTGAATCACTGGCCAGATCCTTANAGATGTCCCCATATTTAAGGGCTTGTGTGTCTCACTATNCGACCTGCTCTTCATGGATTCCTGTGCTATAAAANGAAATATGTATTTGTTCTTAGTTTTTGGCACAGAACTCCTAAATTTCTTGGAAAGCCCGNAATGATGACTGTCCCCTGTGTACTGATAAGGTGACTTGTGGCTGGGGGTCCTAGTAGCTTCAGGGTAAGGGCTGGTCACTAGCAGCAGGACCAGAACATGATTAGAGGGTAGAGACTTTCAGTGTTTCCTGTTCTCCTATGCTTTTAAGGAGAGAAAAATGGCTGCAGGTTGAGTTTAATTACCAATGGTTTGATTAATCATACTTACCTGATAAAAACCTCCATTAAAAATTCTGAGAAATGGTGTTTAGACATGAAGGTACCTAGAAGGTAGTAGCTCTGGAGAAGTAATAGGATCATCATGGTCCTTCTCTAGGACCTCCTCCTCTGCATCCCTTCCATTTGGCTGTTCTGGATTGTGTCTCTTATAATAACTAGTAAATCTAGTTGAGATGTCTTCCAGGAGAGCTGATGAAATGGTTATTTAACCTGAGGAGGGCTCATGAGAACCCACACCTGGTAGCTAATTTGTACAGAAGTGTGGGCAACCTGGGGACCAATATTTAAAAACTGTTATCTGAGCCATGGGCAGACTTAGGGGGCTGTGTCTTGAAATGTGTGGACTCTGCTGGTAACTCGGGGTTACCGAGTGTAAGAATTGGACTAAGTTTCAGGATCTGTAGTTGATATGAGGGACCAACCCCAAACTTGACACCAGAAGTATTCAAAGTGAAAATAGAATGTATTGTCCATTGGAACCTTTTCTAAAGCCCATTCACTTCCCCTAACTGTGTCCTTCTGCTCCTTCCATGGACAGTTCCAGAATACACTACTTAAAAATATTTTTTCTTTGAAAAATTCATGCATTTCTACATTGTATCAGATCCCTCCATCATCATCTCTCTCCAGTTTCCCTTAGTGCCTCCTACCAATCTCCTTCCAATTTCATGTCCTCTAATGTTGTTATTGATACTCCACTGGATCCAATTAGCCCTGCTCATGTGTGCAATGGTGTAGGACCATCCACTGAGGCACAGACAGCCTACTAACAGCCATGTCCCCAAAGGACATGACTCTCCTTCCTTTAATAACTATCTACTTTTCTTGTCTTTTAAAAATGCAAGTGCTTTTTAAATTTTAATGTGTCCAGAAGACTTACTAAGTCACACATTCCCAGGCTTATCTCACGCATCCTGAGTCTGGTATGAGATGGGTCCAAGTCTTAGTATCCCCAATGAGCTCCCAGGTAGGGCTAATGCTGCTGGTTTGCAGGTCTCACTTCAAGAAGCTTTGTTCCACTTGCTTTCGAATTCTTTCCTTCAGTTCCCTGTTGCTCAGTTCTGAACTGTTCTCTTCAAATTTTCTCCCAAGTCTTGGCCATCTTTGGGGTCCACGCCTACTGTCTTCCAGAAGATTCAGCTGGTATTTGGCCTTCTCTCAGCAAACGTTGGGGTAGAGGTCTCAAGGAAAGCACTTTCTTCTGTAGAAACATTTACTGTTTTCCTGCTCTAAAGGGCTTGAAATCTAGATAAGAAGA
>LZPO01099884.1:207924-219390 GCA_001675575.1 Neotoma lepida | reverse complement strand
GAGAGAGAGAGAGAGAGAGAGAGAGAGAGAGGGAGAGAGAGAAGCAAGTGTAATTGTTCATGGGAAATTCATGGTCTCCACATGAGGGCAAGACAACGTCCTACGTATCTGTCAGACCCTTGCCTTTTGAGTGGTAGAAAAGAAGTGGCTTTCCCCAAAGAAAAAGCCGTTACCTCCATTAAAACTCTACATTTCATCTGCCCTCTAAGTATATTAATGTTCTGGAAAACTGTAGGGAGCAAAAAGGGATTTAGATTTCCATGGCCTGAAGTGGCCTCTCTCCGTGTGCTGAGGGCATCCTTTCTTTCTTCTGAGAGGGTGGTAGTGGGGAAAGAATCGTGGGAATTAGGGAAGCTTGATTCTCATCCCATGATGGCATTACAGCTAATCCTAATCTTTTCTTGGATTTATTGTTCCTAGAGTTGATTGACAATGGCCATTAANGGTCTTTACTGCCTCTGAGACCCACCCCTGTCCCCTGTGCCCACAGCGCTCCCCCATGGTCCCCATCTTACTAGTCTGCCTCTTAGGATGGCCCAGAAAGAGGCGTCTAAGCTTCTCTCCTGTTCATTGGGCTGTCATTAAATGAAGGATGAAAAGCCTGTGCAGTCAGATGTATGAGCCACAGGCTCATCTCTTCTCTGCCCCCAAAACAAACCATCTTGAGATCCTTGCCAGGAACACATTTAATGAAGGATCTTGTCCAGATGGTGGAAGGTAGAGTTTCACATTCAAATGTTTTTTCATTATAATTGCAAAACNGTGCGCAGATTTCAGCTGACACATTGGGAGTTTACAGAGGAGATGCCTGGCGGTCTGCAGCCAGCCATCACAGCCACTAGGTTTTATTGTCTCAGAAAAGGCATAATGACTACCGAAAGGCACTAATTGCCAGTTTGTCATGATGGAAGAGGATGGTCCATTTATTCTACCCTGTAGACTCTTATTTCACAAAGACAACTCAAGGTCCATGAGAAAACAATCACATATTGTTCTCATCTCAGTGGCATTTGCAAATTATGTCCTCTCTGTCAAAGGGCATTTTGAGTAGATTTTTGGGCATTTAAAATCCTCCAGTGAAAGTTGTAAAATACTGTGGAAAAGAGTGGGCTGGGTTTGATTTAGGGCTTTATCCAGCTTCTTCCAGGCTTGTAGGCAGTCAGGCAATGCAGCCTTCCCTAGTGAGCTTCCTTTACAGTGATGCGGGAGCTCGGACATGGCCTAGGTAATTTCTCAGCTCTTATAGCGATGAGACATGAATGAAGATGTTAAAGAATTTATCTGAGAAGTAAGTGATTTATAAATTGGGATAGCACCAGGGCTGTGTGGAGCTTAGTGGTAGAGTATTTGCTTGGTGTAAGTACCGTGCTGGGTTCAGTCCCAGTTCTGCAAGGCAGAGGCAAAGGTAGGGGCAAGGGCAATGGTAAGGGCAAGAGCAAGGCAAGGGGCAAGGGCAAAGGGCAAAGGGCAAAGGTAAAGGCAAAGCAAGGCAATAAAACCCCTCAGGCTATGGATAGCACTAGGGAAACTTTGTGTGTGTGTAATGTCTCTGTGTGTATGTGGATGTTTGTATATGTGTATGTTTGTGTNTGAGCATGTATATATTTGTATGTATATGTGTGTGTTTGTGTGTGCATGTGTGTATATGTATGTGTTTGTGTGTGAGTGTATATATATGTATGTGTGTATTTGTGCATGAGTATGTGTGTTTGAATATGAGTATGTATTTGTGTGTTTTTGTATATATATGTGTTTGTGAGTGTGTATTACATATTTTGATAGAGTTCTACTATATCATCATGTTTTCTACTTTCTTATCACTATTATAAAGGAAAGTTTTGCATACTTAGCTTTTGTATACTTAGCTTTTATCCAGTTGTGCTACTGGGTGGTTTTTGTTCAAATAGTTTTTTTGAGTTGAAGTTTAATTTGAGAACAGAAATCTATAAATAATAAACTAGAATCCCAGTGTTGAAGAGTAGTGACAGCAGTACTCTTCTGTGCTGTGAACTTTTGACTGTATCTTTTTAAATGAAGGGTTTGTTATGTGCTTCACCAAACTTAGGCTTAAAAATTTTAATTATATACTGTTTTTCTGCCACTATGGGTGACTACAGAGCCATGTGCCAGTAAAGATGGCGCTGGGAGGAGGCAAAGAGGGAGAAACCCAAGTTGTTTACAAAAAAATATGGAGGTTGGGAGAGATGACGTCAACACATGACCCCCCTCGTGGACAGCATTGTAGATAATGTAGACCAGGCNGTGATTGGAAGACCTTTGAGATGATTGGCCTGGCAGTACATCTACCATTGAGCATTGTGGTTTACTGCTTTAAAAGGGGCTTGCTGTTTCCTAATAAACAAGTTCCTGTTTGACTTGACTCCCAGCTGCGNCTGACTGTCTCTGGGCAAAAGCGAGGCTGGGGAACGGGTGAGCAGCACGCACTTACCTTTCCTCAGTTCCAGGTTGTCCCTTCTCAGGAGACCTAAGTTCCTGGTGGGACAGGACCCCCACATGCCACCCATCAGAATAGATAATGAATTTTTTTTTAACCCATTGCTATGATGAATTGCACTGATAGANTTCCTGATGTCAAGCCATTCTAAAATATAAAGTTATTCTAAAATTCCTGTAATAAGTCTAACTTACTTAGCATATATCAGAAATATACTTCCAGTCAGGTATACTGGGACATACCTGCAATTTCAGCATTTTTGAGGTTGAAACAGGAGGATTGCAAGTTCAAAACCAGCCTGGGCTCCATAGAAAGATCCTATCTTAAAAAAAAAGCAGTGGGGGGATAAATCTAATTGAAATACATTATATACATGTATAAAAATATCATAATGAAACTCATGGTATGTAACTAACATATGCTACCAAAAATAAAAGGCTTTTTTTTTTTTTTGAGACAGGGTTTCTCTATGTAACCTTGGCTGTCCTGGAACTTGCTCTGTAGACAAGGCTGGCCTTGAATTTAGAGATTCACCTGCCTCTGCCTCCTGAGTGCTGAGGTTAAAGGTGTACACCACCACCACCCAGCAAAAGGCTATCTTTTAACTCAACATTCTACCGCTTCAAAATTTAGAAAAAAAGTTATCTTCTCTTGTACTCTGCCTAATTTAAATAACATGGGAACTAGTTGATTTGTAAAGGATGACCATATCTCTCTCTGGGAGGCTCATACTATAGTAGCGTGGTGGTTTGAATAGGTATGGCCCCCATAGACTCATGANTTTGAATGCTTGGCCCATAGGGAGTGACATTATTAGGAGGCATGGCCTTGTTGGAGTAGGTGTGGACTTGTCAGAGGAAGTGTGTCACTGTGGGGGGCAGACTTTGCGGTCTCATAAACTCAAGTCTTGCTGGTGTGTCACAGTCTCCTGCTGCTTGTGGATCAAGATGTAGAACTCTCAGCTTCTTCTCTAGCACCATGTATCACTGCTATGAGGACCAGCCTCTAGCAATTCAGGGACTGAAGGAGAGCCATGGAGTTGGTGGACTAATCACTCAACTTGACTAAGTAAAACTTAACTCTCTGGGGCCAGTGAAAAGGGGAAGCACACACATACACCTTCAGGGTTTCTCTATAATCTTTTCTCTGTTCTTTATTTCTTTTCTTACCTCTATCCAGATGTATCCCTTCTGTCTCTCTTGATGTCTTCCTTCTAACAAACTTTATTTTTTTCCCTTACAGCTTATATATCCCAGCAAAATCTCTCAAGGAGTGTAAAAATTACAGTGTGATTACATTATATTTTTCAAGTGAATGATTACAATGAACACAAGTAAAAAACAGNGTGTTTTCCATATCCCTCACCTGATTAAACAGTTTATGTATTACAGGTGAAAAACAAGTTGTCCCAGGAACCCACATACATTCATACCCAAGCAACTTGTTATAAATTAACAGAGTGTAAGCAAGCCAAGTATTTTTCTCAGCTAGTTCTGCATTTTGTGGTTACAAAGGAAGGACCAATTATTTTATTTGTTTCAAAAGGTAATCCTACAAAAAATCTTAAAGGAATCACAAATCTAAACTTTTATATATGAAAAAGAATCAGTCAGCTCTATTTTAAATCCTTAGGGCACATACCCACTCATCCACAATTTTTTTTATTAAATCATATCAGGAAGCTGAGGGTAGAAATAGGTACAAAGAATTATCATCTTTGATTGCCAACCCATCCTAACAGGAAAGACACATNGGCTAGTAATAATTGGACTGCTTTATTCTTGTTCCCTGACCTCAAAGTGAGTCCTTCACTCAGCTATGTGCCTTTCTAAATTTTAGATTGTTTCCCAAGGTTTTCACCTCAAAGCTATTCACAAAAACATCTTAACCTAACCTTAAGTCATATTTAAAGCTTTGTTTCAGCTATGATGCACTCTGAAACCCATGAANACATCTCTCAATGTGAAGATTAAAAGAACTTGAGCTAACTTAGCTTCTGGGACTCCATTGTTTTTCTTAATCACTAACCTAAGCCACAGTCTGTATAGCTCCTCAAGAGAAACTAGCTGTGTGACATTTCCCTGTTCTTATTTTCTATCCTCAAANCCCTTGTTTTATCAGGGGTGGGGGCAACACCTCACACAGTACAGCTTAGGAGGAAATCATCTTCATAATAATCCACAGGTAAAAATGCCCAGTAGATTGGGATATTTCCATGAGATAATCACACTGCATTAAGGGCAATGGGGATCTCCCCACACCCATTCACACCATGCCAGATATCAGAGAAAAATGGTAGCAGCAAACATGCAAAGGCGCAATAGTATCAAGAGACATTCTGCGGTCGAAGTCCTTGGGGTCTTGCCTATCTGAGATTCAACCATCAGAGCTTTGCTTCCTGGTGGGCCAACCTCCCGAACTTCAGTTGCCACCTGCTGCTCCTTTGACATGGCCACTGGCACCTGTGTCTGCCTGCATGTCACCATGCCACCTGCCATGACGATAATGGACTGAACCTCTGAACTGTAAGCTGGTCCCAATTAAATATTTTCCTTTATGAGAGTTGCCGTGGTCATGCTGTCTCTTCACATCAATAGAAACTTAAACTAAGACAAGTGGTAAAGGGAAGCTGCTGAGCATCTCCTTCTATCTTCCATAATTCTATTTCTTGGGTTTCAGCCTCTTTTGGAGGCCATTGTGGTGATTTCAGCTTCACAGTCACCAGGTTCATTTTCAGAGACCCTACACTTGGTTTTCCTTAGACTACATAATTTCAAACAGGAAAAGGAGTTATTTTCTTTAGTTTTCTATTGTTTTACTAAGACACCACAACCATGTGGTCCTACTAAAGCCAGGGTATGTGTTAACATCCATGGTCCATGTTGCCACCAATGGTTGCATAGATGCTAAGGTCTGGGCTCCCACCTGTGGCCATGTTGGTGTCCGAAGGCCCTGCCACTGCTGGGGCCATGCCGAACTGGGTTGTTTGTTCTGCCGCCCAAGGCCATGATGACATCTGGGCCTGAGCTGCTGCAAAGGGCCATGTCTGGGTCTGTGGCCCTGCAGCAGCCAGGGTCTGTGTTGATGTCTGTGGCCTCAGTTACCACTGAAGTCCTTGAGGATGCCCTGGGTCAGTTCAAGTATCCTGAGTCCATGTTGGTATCCAAGGGCCATGCTGCTGCTGGGGCCATGCTGATCTGGGTGGTCTGTGCTGCCATCTGTGGCCATGGTGACATCTGGACCTGAGCTGCAGCTCAGGGCCATGTCTGGGTCCATGGCCCTGCTGTGGCCAGAGTCTGTGTTGATGTGTTGGTCTGTTTTGCCACCTGGGGTCTTGCAGATGCCTGGGGTCTGGGCTGCCACCTGGGGCCAGTGTCTGAGAGTTATGTTACTACTGGGGCTGTGCCAATCTGGGTGGCCCTGTACTGCCACCTGGAACTATGGTGATATCCAGGCCCGGCTGCTGCTAAGGACCATATCTGGGTTCGTGGTCCTACTGCAGCCAAGGTCTATGTTGAAGTCCTGGCCTATGTTGCCACCAGGGGTTGTGTCGATGCCCAGTGTCTGGGCTGCAGCCTGTGGCATTGTTGACGTCTGTGGGCTGTGCTGCTGCTGGACCCTTGTTGATCTAAGTGGCCTATGCTGCCACCTGGGACCATGGTGTTGTCCAGGCCTGGGCTGTTGCTGAGGGCCATGTCTGGGTCTGTGTCCCTACANCAATCAGGGTCTGAGTTTATGGTCTGTGGCTCCTGTTACCACCAATGGTCATGCAGATGCCTGGGATCTGGTCAGCCACCTGAGACCATGTTGGTGTCTGAGAGCCATGCTNCCTCCAGGGCCATACAGAGCTGGGTAACCTGAGCTCCCACAGGGGTCACGGTGGTGTCCCAGCCTGAGCTGCTACAGAGGGCCATGTCTGGATCCATGGTCCTACTGCAGCTAGGGTCTGTGTTGATGTCTGTAGCTTGTGTTACCACAGGGGGCCATAAGAAACATGCATTAAGAAATCCTAGGGCCAGGCTGAGCCGGTCCTGCACTTCGCTGGCCCTGGGAAAGCTGGCCCTGCTCCTCAATGGACACTGCAGCAAGAGAGCTGGCCCTGACCCTCACGGGAGAGCTGGTCACAATGATCCGGGCATGGGAGAGCTGTCTTCCTGTACATGGGAGAGCTGGCCCCATCCCTCACCATGGGCATGGGAGAGCTGGCCCTGATAGCATGGCGTAGGAGAGCTGGCTAGGTCTGCACCTGAGGAGGGTGGCCCCAGTGGCCAGGTCTGACCAGCTCAACTACCAGCCAGGCGCACATCCAGGGCCTTGGGTTGATCTACCCTAACATCTATCCCATCTATGATCCACTGGACGTGTGAAGGGACTGGTCCTANGGAGTGATATCTGAAGGATCGCCATGACTCAGGGCAGTCTTGGGATATCTGAGAGGAGTTTCAGACAGAGTCCAGTGATGATGGTGTACCAGAAACTAGAGGCCTTGAACCAGGCCAATGACTCANTGCAATGAATATTTGCAAGTAAAGCTGATTGGACAAAAGGGTTTACTATATGACATACTGTGGCTCCCAGTGCCACTAAGATGAATGAAGAGGTGTTGGAGAGGTAGGAAAGATGGAGTAGCAAAGGGTTTTATTTTGTTTGTTTTGTTTTTAATTCTCTTTTTGGGGGGATGCTGCAAGGGGTGAAGGACAGATATGGAGGGACTGGGAAATGAGCAGAACTGGGGTCCATGATGTGAAGTTCCCAAAGAATCAATAAAGAAAAAAAAAGATACCACAATCAAGGCAATAATAGAAGGAACAGTTTATTGGGGGTTTCCAGCTTCTGGGATGAGAGGAAGCATAGTAGCAGGCAGGCAGACGGCATTAGAGCAGTAGCTGAGATCTTACATCTGACCTACCAGCTCAAGGTAGAGAGACAGAGCTAACTGGCACTGGATTTTTGGGCAATGGACTTTTGAAACCTCAAAGCCTGCCCTTAGTGACACAACTTCTTCAAGGCCTCACTTCCTAACCCTTCCAATATAGTTCCACCAACTGGGGACTAAGTATTCAAACATGTGAGCCTGTGGGGACCATTCTCATTCANACCAGCACAACTGTTAATTTGTTGCACTTGATTGAGGACAGGCCATGGAGGCATTCATTATGTTGCCCATGGTCACCACCTTTACTTCTTCAGTAGAGTTTAGAAGAGGAGCAATCCAGGACACAAGGAAACTCGCCCTTGCTGGCTGTGAACCACATGGAGAATGGGGTTTGTGGTTTTATTACTGTGTGATTTGAACCTAGACCCAAATTCCAGATAGATGCTTCTCAGCATCGAAACAACTGTGTGGCGCTGTTGAGATGAAAGTTTTGGGATTGAGTCCTGACTCTGCCACTCACAGATGACTTTTCTCTGGACAGTACAGTTTGCCACCTGAAAGATTCCCACTCTCTTTTCCCACCTGCCATGAATGGCTACTGTGCTTTATCTAAAGAGTACACGGGGAGGCGTTATCTAAAGAGTACACAGAGGAGGCGGTCTTTGAAACAGACACAAATGCTATAGTTGATAAATCCCTGAAATCCTAACTTCAGTTCCACAGCACATGTCATAGGGCCAAAAGACTATCTCTTCAGATTCCCTTCTCTGAGTTCTCTGTAGTTTCATCCACATTTCATAGCTGATGGCTACTGGACGGATCTCAGGCCATAGAAGTCCATATAATTCCATGTAACTTCTGAAGGCCAACACAATTATTGCCCCGGTGACTTCTTAGACCAGGCAGAGGATGATCTCCATTTTATAAATGAAGACACTGAGGACTGCAAGGATAATGAGTTGACCAAAGTCACGCTCAGAGAAGTGAAGTGGACCAGGGTTTTGATCAGGGCTGCTTCCACTGAGAGTTTAGTCTCCCTCCTTAGGGACCAAATCTCAGGCATGAGAACCTGCACCTGGAAGTTCTTAAAGCTTCCTGCCAGGAGTTCCCACCTTAGCCTGATTTCTGCTAGTGAGGGGCATGATGGGGGAAGGGAAGAGGGCNAGTATGCNTACATTGCTTCTCAAATCTGAGGTGTACTCTGTTTACTCTNTGCTGGTTGAACTCCAGTGCTCTTCATCTTGATGACTTCTCCAAAGTTCCCCGTGTAGTTCAGTACACAACATCCTCTTCCCAGNGAGCAGACAGCAAAACCAAACTGTGACCTCATTGCTTTAGACCCCCAAGAAAGAGATGATATTTTCTTGTGAGGTGGAAGAGAAGCAGAGGCAGGTGTCGGGAAGGGTTGTTTGTAAACCAAACGTTGTGATCTTTTTGAACAGTCTTTGGAGGCATGGAGTGTTTACTGAGAGGGTGAAGAGAACCATCCTAAGTTGTTCTCTTCCATTATCCTGAAGGTTAGCAGATGCAGCTGTGGTCTCTCTTAGCTTTCTTCCTGCCCCAGGCAGATGCTGGGCTTGACAGAGCACAAGGGTCACAGAGGTGGTGGTCCCTCAACAAAGGTGACATTTACTGGTTTATTTTTACAATGAATAAAAACCTCACTTTTCAGTTAGGATGACTTTGCCCCCTACGGGGCATTTAGCAATGTCTATAAAGGCTGGATTGGGATGCTGCTCACTATCTTACTAAGCACAGGGCAGCCCCCCAACAATGAAAATTCAGCCTGCATACCAACAGTGCTGAGNGCGAAGAGCCTTAGGTCACTGAGATACACGCTATAGTCACTCTGCAGATACAGCTTGGATGGCTAGAGGCAGATATGGTTGAATTTTGAGTAGGGCACCCCTGCTTAGCATGATTGCTTTTTGGGGGTATCCATTTTTCTGAGTTTTTTTTTTCTGGCATTGAAAAACACCCGCAAATGAGATCTAGTTAATTCACGTTGTGTTTCTACTGCACAAGATTCAAACAACAGAGATAGATGACAATGACATTTGTCTGCTCCCTGAATGAAGTGTTCTTCCTTTTGTTCTTTTCGTCCTGTTCTAGCCCAGCTCTCCTTTCTGGAGTTGAGCTTCTCCAGCGGCTCCAATGCCTTCAGTGTGTACACACATCTTTTTCTTATATGCATGGGATCATTTCATACATACTGTATTTTTGGGGGGACATGGTCTCATGTGTGTCAGGTTGCCTGCCCTTGAACTTGCTATATAGTAGTCAACAACCTTGAACTTTTAATCCTCCTGCCTCCAACTCCCAAGGACTGGGATGACATGTACGTACCACCATGTCGGGCTTATGAAATACTGGAGCTCAGCCCTTGGTCATGCGCTCAGCTCCTCACACCCTCTTCTATAACATATCTCATCACTTAACATTTAGTATATAAGCTTCAGGGCTGTTCCCATTTTACAGGAGTAGATGGTCTTATTACTNTAGGAGCAGCAACACTTTGCGGCATTTGCTCTGTGTCAGGCAGGGCTCTGCAGACATTGTCACGTCACTTTCTGAACCCTCATACTTCCTNTGTTGTGGATCAGGGAACNGAAGCATCCAGAGCAATCTGACTGAGTCTTCCTTGTTTCCTTCTTCATGATCTTTCCTGCCTAGAGAACAATTGTCTGGGATCTGGGAAAACTTCTGTGATACCCACACATTGTGACTGAATTCCAGCCTCATGCTCAGCGTGGGACTAGGCAGCCCTGCCACCCAGGAACCCCTGAGCTAGGAGTACTAGACNTGTAGACAGCTAACAGAAATTCTTGGGAGCTCAGCAAGGGTGNTGAGTGTGACAGCAACAAATTTTAGTGACCACTAAGTCGCTACTTGACTTAGGCTNTAGCTGCAGGGAGGATTCCAGAGTCATTCTTAATTAGAAAAGGCCGGTCTTCAGTTCAGCCTTGGCGCCTCTGACTTTTGATGCATGCCTAATGATCATTTGCCTTACAGTCTTGCTCTGGAACTTCACAGCCAGAGCTGTCAGGGCTTTGTGAAGTGGTGGGGNTGGAACGCCATTGNGTGAACTTTTCCTTTCCATTTGAGAGGTATTTCTTATTATTTCTCAACTTGCAAANCTGTTCCTCCCAATATGTCAGTCCTTTCCCACCCTACCCTGTAATGTCATTTCACTTCTTTTACCAATAATGATTTTTAATAGTTGAAGAGTGCAAAATATACAGACATTCCCAAGAATATGATGTAGTTCAAGAAGGCTTCATTATTCTAGGTGGTGACATGCACCATGACAGGTATTGGGGAGTGACTCACAGGTTGTCACAATGTATGAGAGGATGGGGTAAATAAAATATGAAGAGAATGAAGAGTGGGTTGTGGACGCCAGCATTTTTTCATGCTCTGGAGTGTACCAGGCAGGGGGACAAACCATACCTATTTTCTTTTTTTTTTAGCTTTTTGAAATAGCATCTCACTGTGTAGCCCTGGTTGGGCCTGGAACTCCCTGTATGGACTAGACTGGCCTGAACTCAGAGATCTGCCTGCCTCTGCTCCCATGACTGGGATAAAAAGCTTCTGCCACCATGCCTGGCTTTCTATTATTTTCTGACTGAAAAATTTCTGAGATGCAAGATGTTTAGTGCTAACATTAGGAAAGTTCCAGAAAGTGGGACTGGTTGTTCATTTTGTCATCATGCTGTTAAAGCAAATAGGAAAGAGGCAATTATCCTGGGGTTGTTTCTCTCACCAGTTCAGTATATTGAGCTAATAAAATTTAAACCTTGCCAATCAGAAACTACCCACTTGCCTCCAGCTAGGAACTGTCTAGCAGATCAGACCCGAGTCAGGCATATACTTAGCTGCAGCCAACAATAAAAGATTTTCAGCTTGACCTCTCAGTTTAGCCTATGAGAGCTCTCTGCCACACCATGAGGCAAGGCTTTATGAAATACTGGTTTTGGATGTTGCCTGGTTAATAAATCCTCTGATGTAANCTGTTAAACTTATTTTAAAATTATTATTTATTCATTATCATTTTTATTGTATGTGCATTTGTGTTATGTGTGTGTGTNTNTNNNAGNNNANNNNTNTGNNGNNTNTNTTNTCTCNNNTNTNNGGG
>LZPO01099884.1:91761-108382 GCA_001675575.1 Neotoma lepida | reverse complement strand
CCTGCCTCTGCCTCCTGAGTGCTGGGATCAAAGGCGTGTGCCACCATGCTTGTCTTAGGAGTTTCCTGTCTAAGAAGACTTTTTATTAAAGACACAATTTCTTTAAGCCACATTGATATCTTATTTCTGGAATAAACTTTGAAATTTGTGTTATTTGAGGAATTTATTCCATCCAATTTGCCAAATTTATTATTCCCCTATTTTAATATCTGCAGGATATATTGTCATTTCTGAAATTAGTTTTTTTGATTTTTCTCTTTCCTAACCTATTAATCTTGTAAGAGTTTATCAAGATCTTTTCTTCAAGAGTCACATCTTGATGTTGTTAGATTTATGTTTTAGTTTATTTAAAAATTTCATTGTTTTTAGTTTTACTCTCAGTTGATATTTAATTAGTTCCTTATATAACTTTTTAAGATAGAAACTTTAATCACTTGTTTTCGGTCTTTTTCTTTTTTGAGTCAGAGTCTTACATAGCTAGTTGGCCCACACTGGCTTTGTAGACCAGACTAGCCTTGAACTCACAGACATCCACCTACCTCTGGGATTAAAGGTTTGTGCCACCATAGCAGGCAAAGTCTTTCTTTTTTTACTGTAATTAAAAAANTAGCTTCCCCTCTGGGCCTCCTTTAGCTGTCTTCCACCAATTTCGATATGTTNTCTTTTCACTGTTATTCAATTGAAATGCTTTTCTATATTGATATCAATGTTCTGGCTGATATTTGAATATCTGATTTTTTCTTGATATGTTTTTCTTACTAGTTTGCTTTTGTTAATATCTAACAAATTCATTGATTGATACATTTTGTAAGATTGAATCTTTAAAAATTTATTAAAACCAATTTTGTTTAGTTTATAGTCCATATACTTTGAAGTTGCTGCTTTTAGTGTTCTGTAAGTTTCTGATTAGTCAGGCTGGCTTATAGTATTATTTAGATCTTCTCATTTAGTGAATTAAAAAACATTTTTTCTATTGTTTACTTAAATGTAGATACATCTCCAATGATGAATGAAGAGTTGATTTTTCTGCTTTTAGTTTTGTCAAATTTCTTTTTGGATGTTTTTTAAATTTATCTATTTATTTTACACCCCGGCCACAGCCTCCCCCATCCTCCCCTCCTAGTCCATGTCTGGCTGGCTGGGGGCTGCCTGCCTGGCTAGTCCCAGCCTCCCCATTTTTCCCTCTCACCTCTCCTCCTCTTCCACCTCCATCCAGGAAAGGGCAGGTCTCCTGTGAGTATCAACAAAACATCTATGAGTACCAATAAAACATGGCATATCAAGTTGCAGTAAGACTAAGCACATCCTCATGTATTAAGGCCTGTCTCTTATACACATCTAGATGTGTATAAGAGACAGGTGTTAGGAGGAGAAAGGAATGTAGGAGCCAGAGGGCTCAAGGAAGGCTCACACAGTCAACTAACCTAGGCTCATAGGGGCTCACAGAGACTGAATGGACAACTAGGGAGCCTGCATGGGACTGGGAGCCTGCATGCGACTGACCTAGGCACTCTGCAAGTATGTTATGGTTGTGTAGCTTGGTCCTCTTATAGGACTAATAGTTCTGTGCATTTTTGCTTGATTTTTTTTTTTAACTAAAATGCTTATTGCGCACACATACATGGTGTGGTGCAGAGGGCGACTTGCAGGAAACATCTCTCTCCTTCCACCGTGTGGGTACTGGAGATCAAACTTGGGGCNAGGCTTGGTGGCATCATCTCACTGCTGAATCATCTCACTGGCCCTGCTTCAGATATTTTAAAGTTTTGCTATTTGTTGTGTGATTGTTAGGTTTTTCCTTTATCCAGTGATTATTTGTTATGGAACATTCTTCTTTATCTCTGCTGATATTTCATTCTTGGCCTTAGCATTGTCCGGTAGCAATGTAAGCACTTGACTTTTTTATGGCTATGGCTTATGTGGTGACATATTTTCCATTCTTTACTGTCAACTTGTGTCTTTTTATCCCCAAGTTCATAATGATTGATAATATTAGGCTTAAATTTATCATGTTCATATTTGTTTGCTGTTTGTCTTACCTACTTATTTTGTTTCCCAGTTACTCTTGTTTTTAAGTTAATAAAATATTTTCTGTAATCCTTTTGGTGCCTTTTATTGATACCTCAGATGTGTCTTCCATATACTGTTAGTGGTTGATCTCGAGCAATGTATATATATATATATATATACATATATATATATATATATATTCTTTAGTTTTCTTTTCATTTTGAGACAAAATTTTCTGTGTAGCCTAGACAGGGCTCACACTTACCTCTCTCCTGCCTCAGCCTCTGAATGCTGGGATTCCCTGTGTGTGCCACCAACTGTGCAAACACTGCATTCATAATTCCTGGAGGTATTCCAGTTAATACAGTTGCACTCAGCCTCTGGTTTTCACTTTGCCCGCCGCTTTTCACCCCCCCCTCTACTTAGCGCGTACAAGAACTTAAAGATGTATCATCCGTTTATACTTTACTTGTTCATAATTACAGTTTGCAGATTTCGAAGTTATCTGTAGGACTTTAAAGGAAGACAAGAGAAGAGAAGGCAGCTTCTGTGTGCACCCACACGTTTGTCTCTCGGATGAGCCTCATTCCTTTCTGAGTTCACCATCGGTTTCTTTTTATTCTAAAGAATGCTTGCTGGCCTTTCTACTTTGAAAAGTAAACGTTTTTATACGTTGTCTGTGTGTGTGTGCGTTTGTGACGGATGTACATGTGTCTATAGGTGTGTGCAGGTGTGTGAGGGAGTACATGTGCCTGCACACGTGTAGAGGCCGGAGGTTGGTGTCTGGTGTCTTCTTCAATCTCCCTCCACCTTACTTTTTGAGATTCATTCAACCTGGAACTCACTGATTTGCCTAGGCTGGCCGGCCAGTGAACTCTAGACCTCCCCCTGTTTCTGTCTGGGCCCCATCCCCACATACTAGAATTTTTATGTCAGGGCCTGTAATGTGAACTGGGGTCCTCATGCTGTGTGGCAGGGTTTTTACTGACTGGTCCATTTCCTCAGGCCCTTAAATCCCTTTTTTTTTAAAAAAAAAATTAAATTTCAGAATTTAAAAATGTTAATTTTAATCTCGGGTAACTTTGGAAGTTATGTTTTTTTTTTTTCTCCTTAACTCTTTTTGTGTTTTTTGACAGGGTGAGTGGGGTTGTCGCCTGGTTGCTGTACATTTTGAACCTTGATCTTTTCTGCCTTCTTTTCTCTATAATCATGTTGATAACTTGGTTCTACTTTTGAAAATGGAATTCTCAAGTGTTCCACATGTGTTGGTCACACCTATTTTCTTCTGTGACTTCTAATGTCACACTCACAGAGCTCTGNGGAGAGCCTGTTTTCCTTTCCCGGCTCTGCCACCAGCCTGCCTTTTGTTTTCTCCCATTGTCTGTCTTCTCTTGGTTCCTTTCCGTATNGTACTGAGTCTAATTCNGAGAGAGAAGGTTGTCTGTCACGCCTCACTATATGTGGGACTATTTGTCTGACTCTGTTTTCTCAGTAGGGTGCCTCTGCCTCTGCACATGTTCTACACTCTCTTCTTGCCTTCTTACACTTAAAATGATTTTTTAAATTATTAATTGAATTCTGAGAATTTTCTATTGTATTTTGATCATATTTACCTCTGTTCCACCCCCTAGACTCTCTCAGATCCACCCCCATTTTCCCATGCCCTCCCAACTTCATGTTCTCTTTTATTTTCTATTTTCTGTTTTTTGAGACAGGTTTCTCTGTGTAGCCCTGGCTGTCCTGGAACTCACTCTGTAGACCAGGCTGGCCTTGAACTCACAGAGATCTGCCTGTTACTGAGCTAGGATTAAAGGNNGATGCCACCACCACCTGGCTCCTCTTTTATTTTTAATAGCTTGTTGAGTCCAAATTTANNCTGACTATATGTTCTCCTAGGTGTGGGGCTGTCCACTGGAGTATTGTCCATCTACCAANGGCNANGCCTTTAAAATAAAAATGGTCTCTGTCTCCTCCCCAAGCCACTGACTGTCAGTAGCACCTCAGTTAGGGGCTCTCCCCCTGAGTGCCCCACTCCATGCTGGGATATTGAGTGGCTTGATCTCACACTGCTGTGAGTTCATGCTACTCTGTTATGTACAACATTGGTTCTCTCTGGTCCTCCCCAACATCTGGCTCTTCTTTTTTGCCCATCTTCTGGGATGGTCTCTGAGCCTTGGTGGAAGGGTGGGGGAGTGATGCCCTGTTTGTGGCTGGGCACNAACCTTCTTTCAATATTTACCTGTTTTTGGTTCTATGTTGGTTTCTTTCTAGGTAAAACTCATCTTTAAACATAAACATCTCTTCCTTTGCCGTACTGTGCCCATGACTAGGAGAGCCAGAATGGGAGCATGAGCTAGGGCTATTTGCTACTTTTTTTTTGAGACAGGGTGTCTTAGTTACTGTTCTATTGCTGTGAAGAGACACCACGATCAGGGCAACTATAACAAGAGAAAGCATTTAATTGGGGCTAGCNTACAGTTTCAGANGTTTAGTCCATTATCATCATGGCAGGAAGTGTGGTAGCAGGCAGGCAGATGCTGCAGCAGTAGCTGAGAACTACATAGTGATCCACAGGCAGAGAAAGAGAGGTGGTGGGGGGAGGTGGTGATAACACTGGGCCTGGCTTGGNCTTTTGAAACCTCAAAGCTCACCCCCAGTGACACTGTAGGACAAATTGCTAAATGGTCTTACTAATAAAAACCTGGAGCCAGATATTGGGGTGAAAACTGAGATCAGAGAAATAGGACAAGCCTCAGTCAACCTCACCTCACCGACACCTCAATCTCCAGAGAGACCTACTTCCTGTATACTCACACCTATATGCCTTTCTGTTCTGCCATCTCATTTCCTCTGTCCACCCAGCTACATCACTTCCTCTTCCTGCCCAGCTCTGTCACTTCCTGTCTGTCTGTACAGACCTCCAGACCTTTATAGCTTGTGCTGGGATTAAAGGTATGTACCACCACNCCTGNCTCTGTTCCCAGTGTGGCCTTGAACTCACAGAGATCCATCTGGATCTCTGCCTCCTGAGTGATAGGATTAAAGGCATGTGCTACAATTGCCTGACCTCTTTGTTTACTATAGTGGCTGGCTTTTCCCTCTGATCCTCAAGTAAACTTTGTTAGGCTATATAATATATTGGGGACACAATACATCACCAAACGACACCTCTATTCCAACAAGGTCTTCCCTCCTAATCCTTACAATCCTTTCAAATAGTGCCACTTCCTGGTGACTAAGAGTTCAAACATATGTATGGGGGCCATTCTTATCCAAACCACCAGAAGGGGTCTCACTATGTAATTCTTGCTGTCCTGGAATTCACTATGTAGTTCTTGCTGTCCTGGAACTCACTATGTAGACCAGGCTGTTTTCAAAGTCACAGGGATCCATCTGCCTCTGCCTCCTAAGTGCTGGAATTAAAGGCATGCACCACCACTACCTGGCTCCTTTTTGCTACTTTTTATGTTAAGACTTTTCTTATGTGGAAGCCAAATTCTGCTTGGCCTATTTTGCCAAGACAATTCTCTTGTTCTGTTTCTTTTCTGACATCTTTGGCATTGAGAGTGGAGCAGACTTCTGGTGAAGCCTCTCAGACAGTAGGCCTTCTGATTCATTGTTTAGACTGAGGTCCCTTGCTCCCTCCCAGGCTCGCAGGAGAAGAACNGTTGTCCAAGAGGCTGAGTCAGNGTTCAGATGGTGCCCGGCTCCTCCATTAGCTCCCTCTCCCTCACTATNCTACACCGACTGACCAAAAATGTACCTGGACAGGACGCCTTTCTGTTCTAGAGCTGGCCAAACACCTCCCAGCCATGTGCTCAATGGACCCATCTTTTGGATACACTTTTGGGGAGTTCTGTGCTGTGTTCTGGATCTGAGGTGTTATGTATTGGTGTTCTGAGTCTTGATTTATCTTGATCTATATTGTATAGTCCCTGGCAGCTCTTCTCATATATGCTGTGGGTCACAGGTGTCACCTCACTTCATTGGCAATGGAGGAGTCTTTTAGTTTTAAAGAGTAACTTTTTGGAGCGTAGGTTTCAAGGTAAGGAGTAAAGCACAAAGCATATAGAAGCACTTTCCCTTGCCACAGCNAATGGGAAATGTGCATATTAAGTTTCAGTGGCTTTGGGCTGGTTAGTTTCTGAAGACATCTGAAGGATAAAATGCTAAGGAAAAGGGCAGGNACTAGCAGCTCTTCTAACAAAGTGCTCAGGGATGCACAGTGGGTGTGATTCTCATCCTACAAGTTTACATGTGGCAATTCTGACAACCAGCCACCTATAGGATGTGTGTACTCACACACTGTTGTTTTGTTTTGTGTTATTGAACACTGACTGTACACCAGGCACCGTGCTGGTTAAAGCTTTAAAAGAATGCATCATTGTGGGGAGTGACCAAGTAACTTCTATAAATGAAAGCCAATATCTCAAAGTGATGGGCTGTGGTACTCAACACACTGTGTGGATGGGGTGCGCCTCTCCGTGACTGGTTCTGGGACAGGAGCCATGATATCTTTCCTCTGTTGGTCTTGAAATGTTCATTCACTGGTCACAGTTTGACCTTGATTTTCCTTGCTCATATGTGAGAGAACTCTAAACTGTGGACTTCTCAAGGGTGGTAATCCTGTTGCCTTCACACTTCTGACACAATGGGCAGACTTCCGGTAATTCAGAGTACTTCAACACAACTTCAAGATGTGACCTACCTGGACAGAAAGCCTTCTGAACAGACCGTAACTTGAGTCTATGAGTGTTTTAAACATTTGCATTAGTGAGACAGNTACCACAAGATGCTGTCTTCCCAGGCTTTCAGTCTCAGCTCATTTATTCTTTCAGAAGCTTTGTTTGAGAATCTTTTTTATTTATTTCCACTGCTTCCTTCAGGGTGCTTCCCATATGGCTTTAAACATTCAGCCCAGACTTTCTTAGTATCCCACTGACAATAGCATGAATCCAATAGAAACCCAAAAGAGACTTTTACATTACATCCAAAGGGAGAAAACACATCAGTTCCTTGGGATGCAATTTGGCTCCCAAGCAGAACACTGAATCATCTCTCTAAGAGGGTGAAAGTAAATAAACCATTTAGAGTCTTTAATGGATAGCCTGGCTTGCCATTATGCCGGCTGTGCATATGAAGTGGCAAATAGGAGTTCCTGGAGCAGAAACCTTGAGGACTGCTACTAATTTGAGTGAAATGGAGTGAGTGAGGCATCACCCAGTGAAGCAGGTAGTGCAGAGAATGCTGGGCTGTTAGGGCTCTTGAGGGCTTTATGAGTTTTTCTGCACTAGGAGGTAAGGCGGGTGTTGAGAGTTGGCCAGGTCAATCCTACCCAATTACAGAGCCCCAAGGTGAGAAGCAATGATCAGTTGCATTTGGAAGAAGAGCCGATATATTCACTGTCAGACCGAGCAGATGATGCCCTGAAACTTCAAGCTCTATCAGTCAAAAATGCTATATTTATGCTAGCCAAATATGAACTAATATTCTTTCTAAAATGTAGGCACTAAATNTATTTCTCAACACAGAGAGTAGACGCAGTAGGATTTGCTCATTAGATGGTTACTGAATCCTGCTGAATATAGGGTAGGAACACAGGGGATGGTCAGCAGTGATGGGTGCACATGCTGCAGTATGGACAGAAGATGTCTCATGGACCAAACAGCGAACAGAGGCAGTGTGGACATCTTCAGAGGGCCAGTGGTAGCTTCTTGGCATGCAGCAAGATGCTGGAGCTCCCAGCATGCTCCTAACTGTAAGACTTCACTGGAATATGGAGGAGTCCTTTCTGTTTGAACATGTAAGAGGATGCTAATCCTTTTTCTCCAAAGGCATGCTCAGTTTCCAGGTTTGTTCATGCTCCTGGGGTGCACACTGAGAAACTTCTAGCACCACTGTGGCAAAGATGTCTAAGATATGGGCCAATGCTGTCTGACTATACAGGACAGGTATTCCAAGGATTTTTTTTTATGATAAACTGGAATGAGTCATGCAAGCTTAANATTTATGTAGTGCTTGACCACTGAGATCTCATTTTGTGAGGTCTCAAGGGTCTGAGATGCTTCAAGATGGTACAGTTGTCTACTGTTACAGCAAAAGAGGCTCAAGAGTAAGACTGAAACCTACACCCAGGCGTAGGTTTCAGTCTTACGTCTCAGAGCTAAATTTTTGAAAGAGTTTTCATCACTCTCNTTTTCTCTTNTCCCAGGAAGGACTCTNTGGACCTTGTGTGCACATTCTGCAGTTAGGCTTGTTGCCCTAGGAAACTGACCATGGCTATGAATTTTGCTGGCTCCAATCCTGTGTTTTTTTTCTGGCAACTTTCACAGGTGCTGGGAACAGATGGCTGAGGAGTCAAAAGTTCGGTCCTAAAAGGAGGGATAGAGACAAGCAAACGCGCCCTGAGAGAGTGCATGGGAGATTAGCAGCCATTTTAGTCCACAGTGCTTAAGATCTTACTGCTATGTTAAGCTCAGAATTACATCCCTGGCTTTCTATTAGCTTAGACAACTATTGTCACCTTGCAATTGAATTTTTTTTATAGATTTCCATAATACACTGCTTAGCAGATGCCCTAGCAATGGAAATCTCATTTGAAAAGATCATCTGTATGCAATACAGAGCCTGATGTACGCTGGAGTTTCTATCGATTCACTACAGACCCATCATATGTTTCCCACCTTCTGTATTAAAGCCAAATGCAACCTTTTAGTTAAAAATCCCCTCCTGCATTAGAGATAAATGTCTTTTCAAAAGATTCCTAGTATTTACATCGATACAATCAGCCATAGCCAAGATTTTCTGCAGTTTACCTGGCTGCCAACAGTTACCTCTCTGTACTGCTCAAAAGCTTTGAGGCCTTGGGGGCTGACTTTTCTTTTGTTGTTGTAGATAGGAAAAAGTGAACACATGGAGAAAGCTGGATGGTGAAAACTCTAAAGCAAGCATGTCCTACTTTATTGTTATCCAAGTGGTTACATTTAGAGCTGAATAACTACAACTGAGGATCTCTTACTGAACCTGTTTTGACTAGGCCTGGCCCTTAGACCTTGCATGCATTCCCCAGCACTGGATGACAGGCACACACCACCAAGTCCAGTGTTTTCGTTACTCTTTTATTGCTAGAAAGCGACACCAGGACCAAGGTAATGTATAGAAGAAAACATTTAATTGGGGCCTTCCTTCAGTTTCAGAGGGTTAGTCCATTATCATCATGGCTGGGAGTGTGGTGGCAGGGAGGCATGGTGTGAGAGAAGTACCTGAGAGCTACCTCAAAGCCCAACCCCCTCCCACTGACACACTTCCTTTAACAAGGCCACACCTTCTAATCCCTCCCAAACAGTTTCACTAACTGGGGACCAAGCATTTAAACATATGACCCTGTGGGGACCATTCTCATACAAAACACTACATTCCACTCCCTGGTCCTGATAAGCTTGAAGCCATATCATAATGCAAAATGTATTTAGTTAAACTTCTAAAGGCCCCATAGTCTTTCACAGTCTCAACACTCTTTAAAAGTCCAAAATATTTTCTCAGCTTCAAGGCAATCTCTTAATTGTAATCCTTTGTAAAATCAAAAAGCAGATCACATACTTCCAACATACAGTGACACAGAATATATATTATCATTATGGGTGATAGTGAGGAAATATTGGACCAAACCAAGACTGAATACCAGCGGGGCCAAATTCTGTAACTCCATGTCTAATATTAAAGAGTTCATTAGATGGTCCTTTCCTCCCAGTTTTGCTGACTGTAACACACTTGTCTGTCTTGGCTGGTTCCCTATCTGTCTGTAGTCCTCCTTGACAGGTATCCCACAGCTCTGATATCTCAAACATCTTGAGGTCTCCAATGCAGCCCAGGCTTCAGCCTTCACAACCTCATGCAATGGCCTCTCTGGGTCTTCATGCAGAGACTCCTCTGTCACAGGCCCAGCCTTGGTGACTTTCCTCAACTGCAGAGGAAGATTGCCTAGCTCCTTTCCTGTATCCTTGACTTTAAAGCCAGAACCACATGGCTGAAGCTGACAAGTTTTGCTGCTTGCTGGGGCTGGAGCTTGGCCCCTTCCTTGAATTATATTTGCATAAGATTTCAGGTCCTTGTTTAGGCCTAGGAAATCCCTAAGGCCTTTTCCTTTCATGAGTTGCAGGACTAGGCGGGTGGGTCTTGTCCTGAGGTTACCACTCATATTCTATGTTGAATCAAACTGTCCTATAAACTTTTTATTTCCTTGAGAACAGGACTCAGCTCCATCATTAATTACATTTCCTGACTCTTTTTCTCCTCAAACTGTACATTTTGTATTTCTCTTCACCCCACTTGTTCCTTTTCACTGTTGAGCTGCAAAAGAGGGATGCCGAATAACCATGTGACATGGTCACTACTGGGCTGTCTTGAAATCCAAAACTCTTCAATTTAGCCTCCAGCAGATTTTTAGGTAAGGACTAAAAGCAGCCACATTCTTTACCAAAATATCACACTAGCCAGCTGATAATATTCTTCCCCTGAAGCCTCTTGAGCCAGGTCTGCGTAGTCCATATCACCCTCTACACCACTGTCTTCCATGATTCTACTAGGATGGCCCATGAATCACTGCTTAGNGTGTTCAACTGCTTTACTAATCCAAAGTCTTCCATATTGTCTACCAAACAGCATGGTCGGGTCTCTCACAGAAATAACCCACTCCTGGTCCAATTTCTGTCTTAGTGATTGTTTTACTGCTGTGAACAGACAACTATGACCTTGGCAGCTTATAGAAGAAAGCGTTTAATTGGAGGCTTGCTTACAGTTTTAGAGGGTTAGTGTTGCTACTGTTAGAGGNGCTGTTTACCGTGTGAGAAAAGCCACAAGGTACGATGGAACCCACTATTAAGAGTTTCTCAGGGGAAGAAGACAGAAGGGGGTGCTCAGGCCTGTGGAAATGGTTGTGCATGGAGAGACAGAGGAAGGAGGAGAAGAAAAAGAGGANGGGGAGGAGTCTGTGACCTGCTTTTTTTGGTTTTTCAAGACAGGGTTTCTCTGTGCAGTTTTGGTGCCTGTCCTGGATCTCANTCTGTAGACCAGGCTGGCCTCGAACTCACAGAGATCCACCTGCCTCTGCCTCCCAAGTGCTGCGATTAAAGGCGTGCGCCACCACCGCCCGGCTGTGACCAGCTGTTTAAAGATTGCCCTTGCACATGCGCATATGGGCTTACGGAGCTACGGCGTGCATGTGCATAGATGGTGTGATCACGCAGCACATGGATTACTTAGGATGTAATCCTTGCTTGGCTGTTGAACTGTGCATGTGCGGTCACTTAGCTGGGGGAGTGGCCAGGAACTCCAACAGTTAGTCCATTATAATAAAGGCTGGAGGCATGGTGCCAGGCAGACAGGCATGGTGCTGGAGAAGTAGCTAATTTCTTAGGCAGCAGGCAGAGAGAGAGAGCGGGGGGAGAGGGAGAGAGAGAGGAGAAGAGAGGAGAAGAGAGGAGAGGAGAAGAGAGGAGAAGAGAAAGAAAAGGAGGAGGAGACTGGACCTGCTGTAGGCATTTGAAATTTCAAAAATACCCCATCCCCTAGGAAAACATCTCCTCCAACAAGGCCACACCTCCTAAATCCTTCCCAAACAGTTTCACAAAGTAGGGACCAAGCATTCAAACATCTGAGCTTATGGTGGGTGTCCAGTTGGAACCTCCAGCTCGACCCTATAGGATCTGGAAAGCCCCATTCTCTCTTCAAACCCCGCCCACTCAAGAGCCTCTGAACAAAGGAAAGGAGCCAAAAATCCCAGTTCCCCACATTCTTGGCAGCTACTACAGCTTCCTCTCCTCAAGTTGCCAGCCACCCTAGTCCCTGCCTAAAGTGCTCAGCTTTTGACCATACTTGGGCGCAAACCCAGCTTGTGGTGAACACATCATCACCTCTTGCCTACGACCTATAAAATCTCCCTGCTTTAGTTTGTGGGTGAGGCTTCTCCAGCCTCGANCTCTGGGACTGGAGAACCTGCCCAGGAGTTGCTTTGTTCAAATAAACCTGTTGTTACTTTTTCAATTCAGCTTGATCTGGCTTACTGTGTCAGCAGAGAAACCTATCACGGGGGTGGCATTCAAACCACTACGGCCAATTTTTAAGTAGGTTCTGGGCATCTGAGCTCAGGTTCTCATGCTTGACTGGCAAGTACTTTCCCCATTCCTCCCCAGCCTAAATTTAACTTTTTNNAAAAATGATCAAAAGTAGTATTTTTTTTCATTTCTTTACCTTTTTGTTTCTGTTATATATTATTTTATTTATTTACTTACTTGGGTACAGGGTCTCACTAAGTAGCCCTGGCTGGTCTGGAACTTGCTATGTGGACCAGACTGCCTAGCCTCTGCTTCCTCAGTGCTGAGATTAAAGGGACATGCCACCACCACCATTTATTTATTTATTTATTCACTAAGTAGCCCTGGCTGGTCTGGAACTTGCTATGTGGACCAGACTGCCTAGCCTCTGCTTCCTCAGTGCTGAGATTAAAGGGACATGCCACCACCACCATTTATTTATTTATTTATTTATTTATTTATTTATTTATTTATTTATTTTTAAAGGAAGTTACCTTTTCTTTTTAAGCCCAGAGTAATTTGTTAGCTTTAGGTTTCTGTAACGTGGCAAATGGCAACCCCTTGTTGATTTCTTTAGTGAACCATGATGAGAACTTTATTTCATCATCTAGGCTGTGTGACTGGCACGTTGTTGGAACATGGTCCAGGAATGAAATCATGNGAGGAGTACTCTAAGTGCTTGTGAGAAAACTCCAAGAAAACAAGACAAGGGTCTTGTGATCTCTGTTTCTTCAAAACCTGGAATTGTCCTTGGAATGTTTTCGTGCTCCTCCCTGGTGTAGCAGATAGAAACAACTTACTTCAGATTACTCATCATTGCTTGCTGTGGTTATTCAATTCAATGTCGTTATTGCTGTCGTAAACCATCCTTTCTATGCCTCTATGGAAAACCATGTTTCTGCCACGTGAGGCTTGTCCTTGTGATTGTATACAGCTTGAACTCAGGAAAGCTTTACTCATGTGACCTTTTTTACCCTCAAAGTATACATTATCTGATGCTCAGAATAAAGTTGGCTATTGTAAAACNAAGACTTAGCTTCATTTTCCCAGGTCCCACCACCTCTGAAGCGGTGACAGCATCATGGAGAAGCAGGGCATTGAGAGCTTATCTGGGGAGTCAGGTCACTGTAGACAGGCAGTGGGGACCACCCAGCATAGAGCCGAGGGAGGGGAGAGAGTTCAGGGTCCTAGAATCAGAGAGCCTGCNGTNGNAAAGTCAGCTTAGTATGCCCACATTCTGACTTTGTACTGTTTGCNNTGGCCGAGTGCTTTGCNTGGTGACCTAGTCAGCCACACACACCTTGAGAACTGAGGCAGGCATTCTGATGAGAATTCTTTATTACATTTTGTGTCCTTCCTTCTGGCTTCTGAACATCCTACCTGGTCCTGCAGCGTGTGAGAGGAATTTCAAGAATCCCCTACCCCCACTTTCTGATCTCATGTGCCTTTTGTATATATTTTTTTTTACACTTTGAGAAAGGTTTTACTATGTAGCCAGGCTGGTCTGGTACAGGCTGCTCTCTGGCTTCAGCCTTCTCAGTGCTGGCATTTCAGCCTGTCTTGGTTAGGGTTTCTATTGCTGTGAAGAGACACCATGACCAGGGCAGCTCTTATAAAGGAAAACATTTCACTGGGGCTGGCTTACAGTTTTAGAGGTTTAGTCTACTATCACCATGACAGGAAACATGGCAGTGTGCAGGCAGACATGGTGCTGGAGAAGGATCTGAGAATTCTACATCTGTATTGGCAAGTCAGGAAGAGAATTGGCTTGAGCTTCTGAGACCTCAAACCCACCTGCTGGTGACACACCTCCTCCAACAAAGCCAGACCTACTCCAACAAGGCNACACCTCCTAATAGTGCCACTCCCTAGGGGCACATGGGGACCATTTTTATTCAAACCACCACACAGGCCCACCAGAACACTCCCCTGTAATGATTAAAAAAAAAGAAANGAGAAGTGGGTATCTTTTGGTGGGCCCTGCCAAGGTGTGCCGCCAAGCCAACACGCTAAGTGCAACNGAGTTAGCACAAGAGGTTTATTGGGGGAGGGGGGAGGGGAGAGTGAAAGAGCGAAAGGCCATGCTGGAGTAGGGACTTGAGAGAGGCAGCAGACAGAACAGGGAAGAGGACCAAGAGGAAGAGGAGAGGCAACAGAAAACAAGAGAGGTAAAAGAGGCGCAGGAGGCAAGAGAGAGCGAGCTGCGTCTTGCGGGCACTTTTAAGGGGGTGCACATGTCACACAGCTGATGGTGGTAAGGCACCTGGTGACACATGATAATGATTGCTTTGGCATCAGCAGAGGCAGGCTACTGATGGGAACTAACAACCCTTCACCCCCCACAACAGGGCCTGTGCTTAGACTGGCCCTGGCCTTGTATTTACCTTCTACTTAAGCCTCCTGCATGCTGGGATTACATGTGTACACCAAGCCAGGCTCTTCTTTTTTAAAAAAATTTTATTTATTTATTTTTATTGAAAGATTTTCTATTCATTTTACATACCAACCACAGCCCCCCCATTCCCACCTCCTCCAAGGCAAGGTCTCCCATAGGGAGTCAGCAGAGCCTGGTACACTCAGTTGAGGCAGGTCCAAGGCCCTCCTCTTTGCACCAAGGCTGCACCAGGTGTCCCACTGTGGACACTGGGCTCCAAAAAGCCAGCTCATGCACCAGGGACAGGTCNGATCCNATTGCCTAGGGGCCCCCTAAAGAGTTCAAGTTAAACAACTGTCTCCCATATCCCNAGGTCCTAGTCNAGTACCANGGGGGCTCTACAGCTATNGGTCCACAGTTCATGNGTTTCCACTAGTTTGGTTGGTGGTCTCTGTACATTTTCCCATCATCATCTCGATGTCCCCTGCTCATAGAATCCCTCCTCTCTCTCATCGATCGGGCTCCTGGAGCTCAGCCTGGCATCCGGCCATGGATCTCTGCATCTGCTTCCATCAGTCTCTGGCTGAGGGCTCTATGATGACAGGATATTCATCCATGTGATCACCAGAGTAGGCCAGTTCAGGCACCCTCTCAACTATTGTCAGTAGTCTAAGGTGGGGTCATCTTTGTGGATTCCTGGGAACTTCCCTAGCACCTGTCTCTTATACACATCTAGATGTGTATAAGAGACAGGCTATATCCTGGGAATTTGATGGCCTGGAGCAATGACCTTTTCTCCTGGGATTATTGACCCCTGTCTCCTCCCTTCATGTCCTGATATGGAAATATAAGATAAATATTTTATATTGCTATAGATTTTAGTTTATTGATACAAATTTAAAGTTAATTTTGTTATACTATATCTATTTCTATTCTTGTTTAAGGTATTGTGTTTATGCAACTCATTTAAAATTGTAATGTATAATTAAGAAATAGATCAACAATTAGTCATCTATGATAATCACACTTATAGTCATGTTAGCTAAGTTTTCTAGGTATACATAGGTATATTTAAATTAGGTAGGTAATCTTCAAACACTTCAAAGACCTATAGAATATGGCATTTAAAATGTTTTAAAAACTTAGACTTTCTGGGCAGTGAGACACATCTGCTCCTGGCAGCACCTTTACTTCAAAGAGGAAGATGAGCATCAAAGACACTCCATATGGAGTTTATCTTCTTCTTGGCAAAACTGGCCATTTGGGGCAAAAAACTGCTCTTGCCTGGACTGCTGATAATATGTTGTATAAACTGGACATACAGGACCCATAGGAAAATGACCACTAAATTTGCCAAAACAAGGTGAAATGGTCCTTCAGATTCCTGCTTTGCAGAGGAGACTGCCAGACATTCTGCAGGACAGGAAAAAGTGAGAGACTAGGCCTATGGGCTAAAAATGGATGCTTCAACATTGCAGAGGAACTTTGGGTGACTGTCCAGGCAGCCAGCTGTCTCTGTCATTCTAAATTTTTGGAAGTTGCTTACAATGCATTCCCTATTTACTTAGGTAATATTATATCCTTCTGGGGTCTTTGATGTAGCTGAAGACTAGATAGTTATAGTTTTCCTTAGTCATGATAAAAGATAAATTAGATATGAAACTTTAGAGTCACAAATATAGGATAGATAGAATATTTTCTTTAATTTTGCCAAATACAAATAGACTAGATATTGTAACTGTAATTCTTGCTTGATAACTGTTCTATTAATATGCAATTTTACTATGTTAAAGTTAAAACCTTCCTTTGTGATTAGACAGAAAAGGGAAAGTGCTGTGGCATGATGTCTTTCTGTATGCTGTGAATATGTGTTGCTCTGACTGGTTGATAAATAAAGCTGTTTGGCCTATGGCAAGTCAGGTTATAGCTAGACTATAGGTTATAGAAACTGAAGAGACAAGAAGAAGAAAGAAAAGGCAGGGAAGATGCCATCCCGCCACCCAGGGAGCAGCATGTAATGGCATACAGGTAAAGCTACAGAACATGTGGTGACATATCAATTAATAGAAATGGGCTGAGTTTAGTTATAAGAGCTAGCTAGTGAGAAGCTTGAGCCATAGGCCATGGCCATACAGTTCATAATTAA
>LZPO01099884.1:76855-88360 GCA_001675575.1 Neotoma lepida | reverse complement strand
TATAGAGAGAATTAATCTGTTGAGTTTTCTAGACATTAGCAATACATAAAAATCCTACAACAAAGTGTGCTATTATCTCTTTTTGAAGATGAGTAATGAGGCATGACAATTTCTTTCTAAAGCAATAATCAAGAAAGAGAGCCCTACATTTAATTCATTATGTGCGTCCATAGAAAAAGCAAAGGAAAAATAAACATTTTTAAAATCCATTCGCGTCAACTGTGAGCCTAAATTATAGGTTCTTGCAACTTAATTGCTATCAGGAAAAAAGCACAAGTCACTGCNAACAGATACCTCACAGAATACAAAAGTGGTAATCTTTGACATTTTAGAAAGTGATAGAATTATCTTCGCCCCAACCTGCACTGATTTTCTTTCACAGTGAATTCACAAAATATACATCAGAACAGAAGAAAAAGTCAAACCTAAGGGAATTTAAGTGGAAGCTCTGTTACCAAAGTACAGTCATAACAGATGAAGAGAACTTGGGTTGTGACCCTTCTCAGTGTCCATGTTTATAATGGATAACAAAATGAATACTCTCTCCCCTCTCCCATCCTTCCCTCCTCCCTCCATCCCTTCTCTCCTGTGGAGATCAGGCTGTGTCTGCTCTAAATGACTTTATTATGTGAGCGAGCACTGGCTGTTAGGCTCTGNCTTGCCCTGGTGACTTGATTTAACAAGGTAGCATCTGACTCCACTTGAGTCTAAGATGACTCTGTATTGCATGTAGACACCATGTGTCCCTCAACACCCATGAGGCACCAACTGAGAAATGGCTTACTCTACAAATAAAAGGTATCACCTATAAACTTACCAAAATGGACTGGGGACATATGAGCACATGTGCATATTAAAGCCATGTCAGAACCAGGCTGGAGAATTTCTGANCATATCAGACTNTCTTAGTTACTTTTCTATTGCTATGACAAAACACAATGACNAAAGTGANTTATAAAAGAAACATTTAATTTGGGGCTCACAGTCACAGGGGTTAGAGTCCATGACCATCATGGTAAAGGAGCATGGNACTGAAGCAGCAGCTGAGAGCCCTTNTCCTTATCTANAAGTAGGAGGCAAAGAGAGCTAACTAGTACTAGTAGGGGCTTTTGAAACCTCAAAATCTACNNCAGTGACACACTTCCTCCAACAAGGCCACACCTCATAATCCTTCCCAAACAGTTTTCCTAACTGGNAACCAAATATTCAAATATATGAGCCTGTGAGGTCCATTCTTATTCAAACCATCCCACAGATGGGCAAAGTACTTACCTCCTAGTATGTGCTTCAAGAGACTGACAGGTAGAGAGAGAACTCCAGCTTGTCCCTGGGGTTCAGCTCAGGTTGGCCTCTACTGTTGGATGTAATCCACTTGAACTGCCTTCTGTCCAATCATCTGTTCATCCATCAGGATCTGGTCCTGCACCTAGTCTCCAGGGTCCTGTTCTTTGTAACTCATCTCAACCCCATGGCTTGATTGCACCTGTGACCCCACAGCAGCTATGCATGCTTCCAGCAGCTCCTCAACTGGGTTCCTAATATCTTATCTAACCATTGCAGATACTGTACTAGCTCTCATCACTGCCTCTAGTTAGGGTTGATATTACTGTTATGAAACATCATGATCAAAAGCAGTTTGGGAAGGAAAGAGTTTATTTCGCTTATATAACCTGAATCATACATAGTCCTTTGAGGGAAGCCAAGGTAGGAACTCAAACTGGGCNAGTACCTGAAGGCAGGAGCTGATGCAGAGGCCATGGAGGGATGCTGCTTACTGGCTTGCTCCTTGTGGCTTGCTCAGCCTGCTTTCTTATAGAACCCAGGACCACCACCAGAGAGATGGCACCACCCGCAATGGGTTGGGACTTCCCCCATAGATCACTAAGAAAATGCCCTACAGGCTTGCCTACAGCCAGATCTTCTGGAAATATTTTCTCAGTGGAGGCTCCCTCNTCTCAAATGGTTATAGCTTGTGTCCAGTTGACATAAAACTAACTAGCACACCATGTGGTAGGTGTAATGTATGATCTAAGAATTAGTACTAGTAATTAAGATTGGAACGAAAGAGCTCGTGTTTCCCAACAGCCAGCTATCAAGAGAAATCAATGTTACNTGACAAATTTTAGCCAATAAAGCCAACACACTTAGTCTGTGAATTTATTGTTATGTAATTAATTTTGACACTGTGGAAAGACATAGGTGAGTCCTTCTAAGTTTCTGGTATAGTCCCTCTCCCACATCTATCTCTCTTTTCATTTTGTTCAGCAGAGTCTTGCTATGCAGCCCAGGCTGGCCTTGAACTCTTGGTCCTATTCCTGCCTTCTCAGNGCTGGGGTTTATAGGCCTGGTCCATCAGGTTTGTTATGAATGTCCTTATTAACATCAGTATGTGGTTCATTTGAAAATTACATACTTGCATGTGTGTGTATGCACTGTTGTGTACACAGACACACATGTGTACACGTATATATATATGTGTGAGGCTAGAGGGCAACCTTGAATGTCGTTCATCAGTTACTGTCCACAACCACCTGTATCCCCTGTCCTTTTGAAACAGAATCTCTCACTGGCTGGAGTTATCACCAAATGGGCTAGGCTAGCTGGACACTGAGGCCCAGGGATTGGTCTGCCTCTGCATTCCCAATGCTGGGATTACAGTACATGTCACTATGCCAGTTTATTCATGTGGGTCCTGGGGATTGAACTTGGGTCCTCATGCTTGCAAAAAAAAAAAATCACTTTATTGACTGAGCCATCTCCCAAACCTACACACTTTTTTTTAAACTTAAAGGTTTATTTATTATNTTTATTTATGTGTATGAGTGTGTGCCTGTGTAAGTTTATTTGCACCATGTGCATGCAGGTGCCTCAGGAGGCCAGAGGGCGTTGGATTCCTAAGAACCAGAGTTATAGGTAGATGTAAGATACCTGATGAAGGTGTTAGGAAGCAAACTGAGGACTTCTGTAAGACACTGANCCACTCCAGCTCCCTCCCACACACTTTCTCAATATCCAAGTATAAACTTTGAACTTCAGTTTTTTTGGCTTGGTATCNAAGTCAGTATGGTGATTGGGCTACAGACTGGGAATTGGCCCCAGTCAGGCCATGGGAAAGACCTCCCAAGGTGATAAGCCTGCCCGGGAGTGAATCAAAGCACATGACAATGACGTGAGAAGGGGATGCCTATCCTGTCCCTACCCAAGTGTGTACAAGACAATTGCNTCTGTGTCTTGGGGTCCCATTCTGACTCTGACCTTGTCTCATCATTTTTAATCACCAGGTTTCTAAAAATTGTCTAATATTTCAATCATGCAGAAAGCTTGAGGAATTATCATTCATGAGCCTATCACACAATTTCCCCAAATGTAATATTATATCATAATTCCTTTAGGTAGTGTGTGTGTGTGTGTGTGTGTGTGTGTGTGTATACACATAGATGCACATGTATTTGTGTGTGTGTCTGTGGGGAGTGGGTAGGCAGAGGTCAGCCTCAGGTGCGATTCCTCAGGATCCATCCACCTTGCTTTTTTGAGACAAAATCTCTCCCTGGAACGGAGGCTTACCAATTAAGCTAAGCTGGCTATCCAGTGAGCTCCAGCAATCTTCTTGTCTCTGTCTCCTTGGTGCTGGGATGTAAGTGTCTGCCACCATGCTTAGCCTTTTTATGTGGGTACTGAGGCTCAAACTTGGGATTGTGACAAGCGTTTCTTGGACTGAGTCATCTCTCTAGCACTTTCTCTGCCTCCTCTTCCTTTTATTTCCCCAAAAAGAAATTCTTACTGTTTTCTTGGTAGGTTATTTTATTGATTGATGATTGATGTGAGANGGCCCAGACCCTGGTGGGCAGTCCCACCCCTTGGTAGGTGGTCTTGGATGGTATAAGAAAGCAATGTATAAGTGATGGAGAGCAAGCTGTAAGCAGCATTCCCATGGCTTCCTCAGGTCCTGCCCTCAGTTTCCTGCCTTTAGTTCTGCCCTTACTTCTCTCAGCGATGGACTATTACCTGAAAATGTAAGATGAAATACCACCCTCCAAGTTGCTTTTGATCTTGGTGTTTTATCATAGCAATAGAAGCACTAATTAAGACAGCATGATATTGGAGGGAAGCAGGGCCGAGCCTTCCTTACCAGCTCCAACCTCTAGATTGTTTCTTGAGGTTCTTCATAACCTCAGCAGAGCCTTTTTTTGTCTATCATTATTTGTGGGGTTCAGCCTTGCCCTGATTCTTACTCCTCTTCTACCTCCTTCATGCCATTTTCAGAAACCTCATTATATCATGGGGGTAAGCATCATTTCACAGAGTTTCTGGAAGCTCCCTGGGTCTTTGTTTTTTTTTCTCATTGATCCACTGGAACAGAGAATCCTTTGTGTGATATGTGGTAGATATTGATTTGTCCTCAGTGCGATAAGCTGTGAGTATCTTCAGCTGCAACTCCGTTTCTAGCTTTAGTTACAGCGTCTTTTTAACACAGACTTTTATNAAACATCTAACACTGCCAATTTCTCCTTTTATGGCTTCTTGTTTCTGGGTTGCATTAATTACAGAAGTGGGGAATATGTGCAGTGCAGGTGGACAACTAGCCTGGTCTTTCATTGTGGGGGCATGTTATTGAAGTGACAGCCTGCTCCAAGCAGCATCTGAGCTAGCTGTGGGTGTGTCTTATTATTGCATGGCCTCTTCACCTTCTGGGTAGCAGGGGAGCTGAGGACATGTCCCAGTTTGAGACAAAGGTCTGGAGTCCCATGATGTCTTCAGACCACCAAGCCTCCCAGGAATGGCAGNATCTCAGCTCACTCACCAGAGTGTGGANCCCTCCCTGTGAAATGGGAAGGCNGCAGCTTCTATGACATTCCCCACTTCTCCTTTCCTGTCTTTATTTGCTTCTGTCCATCTTCCATGTCCCCATGTCCATAGGTGGCTCCAATAGTAGCTGGACTCCACTGACCCAGAGGCTGTGTCCCACAGTCCCGGTTTACTTCAGCGTGAGAAGTCAGGCATGGTTTGGGTCCAAGCTTCCAGTTTTTAGGCTCCTCTAGTTTATAGCCAATACAGTTAAAAACTGCCCACATTTTAAAAGTAGTACAGACAGGAGATTCAAATGTCCTGGAGGAAAAGGTCTTTCTGAAGAGCAACCACTGAATCTATAGGAACAGTGTGAATTTCAAGGCAATCCTAAGACACCCACTTATATAATCAGGTGGTGATTTCTCTCTGCTCNTAAGTGGCTCTGGGCTCAATGNAGACTTAAAAACTCAATAGAGAATCCTGCAGCTTATAATCAACGCTTTGTGGCGGGGCTCCTCGGCATGCCTTCCACTCTTCAGACACATGCTGGAAGCCTTCACTANGCTGGCTGTGGAGTGTGGTGGGAGCATGGCAGGGTTCTCTCTGCATCTCCCCTTCCTGTTGGCGATCCACACAAAGATAAAGATTTCATTTCCATCAGCTGAATGGGCCTGGTAGGCCATACATAGACCAGCACCAGGGTGGCATCGCTTGGCCATCCTTCTTGGGCACTGACTTGTCTCTGACCAAGCTCTCCATTATACATTAGAAAGAGAGGTCTCATTTTTACTTATAAATCACACATGGCTTTGGGTTGTTAACTCCCTGGCCTTGGGTTTTTGTGTAGCTCTCTAAGCATCTGAGAGCTGATTCTGGAGTGCTACCAAATGAGACCTCGGGTCATCTGTCCGCTGGGGCGTGGGGTGAGATACAGANAGACATTTAATTTTGCTTTAGAAAGGTTCAAGATAGAACAAAAAAATAAAGAAAAAGCCTCCCCAAGCTACTATCGAAAGCCATCTTTAAATTATTTACTTCCCATATGATGTCCCTTGGAGTCCCTGGGAGCCCTGCAAAGGAGNGGAGGGGGTAGACCTCCATTATCAACAAAATTTTAGCTTTAAATTAAAAAAAATGATTATTTACTTATGTGCAGGAGTGTGTGTGTGTGTGTATGTGCATGCATGCACACATGCCACAGTCTATGCATGTGGAGATCAACAGGCAACTTTCAAGAAGGCCTAGCCCGAATCCCTGAAGCTTGTCACTTTTATGAAAAGCCTCTATTGCTGCCAATATCTGAGGTTCTAGGAATAAGGGCTTTCTCCTGCTCCAGAGCCTACCCTGCCTCCAGCCCCCAACAAGCAGGAAGCAAGTGGTGGGGATGATGGGAAGGAAGTGGGCTTCCTTCCTTCCTCAGACAGTGGCAGATAGGCCTTGATGTGTGTAGGCCCAGGCTCCTTTTCCTGCTGGTTAGGAGTCTGCTGTGTGTATTTCATCCTGGGTCCTGGGGTTTCCCTTCTGGGTTATGGCTCAGTTGCTCACAGTGATAGAAATGATATCGTGCCTTTATTAGCTGTCATCCTCATGGCTGACCCTGCCTGCTGCCCTGCATAGAGTTCATGGTGGGCAAGCCATGAGTTCTTCCTAGACAGGAAACTTGTTCAGAGCTGAGACCCTGTTGCTTCCAGTACCTGCTACTTACGAACCTGTTTAACAAGTACCATGACATGAAGGACAGGCAATTTTATGTGTGGAATGATTCCTGGGTGGCCCATGATGCCATGGCAGTCAGCAGTATGGGCAGTTTTTCTATATGGGGGCATTTTACTCAAGTTCCCTTGATTGTAAGCCATAGACCCTCATTCTGGATGACTGAAGAGAAGGAGCTGCCCAGAAGGGCTACAGAGAAAGTGCACAATGTTGAGGGAGTGGCAGGAGCCAGGCAAGCCACAGTGGCATGAGGATAACAGTGGGGTGATGTAGCTAGGCTGAGAGAGCCAATGGGAGAACAGAACAGAAAGGAATATAGGTGTGGAGATATAAAAAATGACACTCTTTTGGAAGCAGCGGCGTTGGTAAGGTGAGGCTGGTGGCTGTTCCTAATTCCTCTGATCTCTGTCAGATTGTCACCCTATTTCTGGCCCTGTGTTTTTATTTAACAAGACTGTTTAGAAATTTATTTTACAATGGGGTAATGGGTACTAGCTGTGTGCCAGGCCCTTGGCCTCAATGTCACCTGATTTAATTGTCACAGCAACCCCATGAAGTTGGCATCCTGATGATCACCCTCACATTGCCTGGGTCAGACACTGCTTGCGGGTGCTGGCCTCTGAGATCCTCTTGCTTCCTGTTGTCTTTCTCAATGCACGTGCTAGGCTGGTTGGTCCTGTACTAATGAGCTGTGTTCCCAGGCTTCTTGTTTTTAATGCACTGATGTCTCAGAAGCCAGAGTTCTACCTCTCTAGGGTTGATACCTTTGCACCTCAGGCACGATGATGTCTACTCTGTTTCTTTCCCCTGTAAGTCTCAAGTTCTCAGGGATACCCACCAAACTGACTCAACTTTCGACAGCTAGGTACCATGTGGCAGGGTCCAGTGGTATCCATTAAGTCCCAGGAGCCCACTTTGGCACTGAGGATAGAAGCATGAGAGAATGTTCTCTTACCTCCAAACTGATTTCTTCCTTCTTTCCTTCCCTTTCCTTTCCTTTCCTTTCCTTTCCTTTTCCTTTTCCTTTTCCTTTTCCTTTTCCTTTTCCTTTCTTTCAAACAACAACAAGAACAACAGCAACAAAAAACAACAACAACAACAAAAAAAACTGAGTCTCTAGCCCATGCTGGCCCTGAAGTCACTATGTCGAAGATGACCTTAAACCTTTGTTTGTCCTTTCTCCACCTAAGTGCTGGGATTACAGGTGTGCATCACCGTGCCTGTCTTATGTGGTGCTGAGGATGGAACCCTGGACTTCATGCATGCTACATAAGCACTCTATCAACCGAGCCACACCCACAGCTCTGGATGTTTACATTTCTCATGTGCAAATAATGGCTCTTAGAGCAATGTCCCTGAATCAGACATTAGCCTCCCCTGCAAACNTGATGGGAAAACGAATTCATCTTTCCGCCCCATCCAAGACCTGCTTGCTTTGAACCTCTGAGGGCAGAGTGAGAATCTGGGTGCTTAGTATATGTGAGGTTTTCTGTGTTCTGGTGCCTGGATACTGAGGGTGGAGACCCTATGAAGAGCCTTTGGAGCCTTTTCGTTACTAGATANACTGCTGGGTGTCTTGTTGGCAANAGGCTATTGCTGCTGTCTNTTGTGTTNNTTCCCGATAATGGCTAAGCTTCTTTACTTCTTCATAAGAACAAACTCAGATGTGTAGGTCAGAGCTGGCTACCTGAATGAAAGTTTCACAGNTCCCAGCGAGCATTTCCACTTATGTGTGCGGAAACTCCAAGACTCGGGTCTAGTTTCAGGTATGGCTAGAAGAAGGCACACAATTTAGTTAGAACTGTAACCCCCCTTCCTCTCCCTCCCCCTCCCCTCTCCCTNTCCCCTTCCTCTGCCCCTCTCCACCTTTACTAGCCCTGTATGAAGATTCCTAGGGACTCCAAGCTATGCTGTACTTTCCTTCTTGTGATCTCAAAGGGCGAGAGATGCCACCTCTTCAGCATGTATGTTTTCCCATCTCTGGGGATCTCTCCTTGACTCTGGTTCACACAATCTTTCCTCAGCTTATCATCATCCTAGGTGCTATTTCCCTGTGTCAGAGGAACAGAGCCTTGTGCTGGACAACTCTTCAGAACTGTGCCCAGTAGGGATGCCTTAGAACCAGATCTTAGAAAACCAAACAAACAGAGAAAAACTCCTTCTGGTGAAGAGAGGAGAGGCCTTGATTTGTGTCATCGGCTGATTTCTTTCTCTCACTTCCTTGCTCCTTCACTCTGTTTCTTGTGTTTATAGCTCAGGGATGGAACCCAGAACCTAGAACATTTGCACATGTTGGGAAAGTACTCCGCCCTTGAGCTATATCCTTAGCACCTAAAAAATTAACTCTGGGCTAGCTCACTCTCTCTCTTCTCCAACACACATTCATGTATATGTTTGCAATACTGGGGCAGGGAGTGGAGTGGGGTGGAACCCAGGCCTTGTGCATGCTTAGCAGGCACTTTAAAGCTGAGTCAGCTGAAAACCATCAGCTAACTTCTCTAATGGCTCTTGTTTCCTGATGGCTGATTTCGAGCCACCAGAATGACATGATAGATGGAGCTGGGTGGAGACTCACAACAGCACAGAGTTTTCAGTATTTCCTCTACCCTGATGCAATACTGCGCAATGTAAAGACCCACCGGAAGAGGCTACTACAAAGTCATGAAATAGTAAGAGCAATGGCTCGGGAGTGTTACTGTTGTTTTTCTCTAATTCATTCAATCTTAAGTTTAGGAAACAGTTTAAAATGANGATATTTACCAAGAAGCTCACAGAATTCCTGAAAATTTAAGTCATCTCTTCCAAGCTGGTGCAAGCTGGCTCCAGTGCACCACCAGATAGGGCCCAAGAGGCCAGGAAGAGACTGTGATTTCCCCTCTCTCTGTCATTTTCTCTCCCAGTCCCTACTGGGAACAATGCCACATTACTGCAGAGTGCTTCTTCAGGTAGCTTACCAAGGTCTCTGATACTAAGTGCTTACCACTAGGATAAACATTCAGGCCTGTAGCCTCTTGCCTTTAGACGAGTGGTCCTCAACCTTCCTAATGCTGCAACCCTTTAATACTGTTCCTCATGTTGTGGTGACCCCCAGTCATAAAATTATTTTTNCTGCTACTTCATAATTGTAATTTTGCTGCTGTTATAAATTATAATGTAAATATCTGTGTTTTTTGATGGTCTTAGGTGACTCCTGTGGAAGGGTTGTTCAACTCCCACAGGGTTGCAATCCACAGGCCGAGAATCACTACCTTAGACAGTTTATTTTCTTTCTTTCCTTTTCTTTTTTTGGAGGGAGGAGATAATTTTGTAATTATATTTATATACGGAAAACATAGCCATGCACATTTAACCCAGTTTAATGGCAAGTTCCTTGGCCTTTGTTTTTTCCAGCTCGGCAATTTAAGCCACAGATGTAGGACCCAGGATATTGCCTTCTCAGTGATGGTGGAGCTCTCATAATTGGTTCTGATAGCTTCCACCAGCTTAGCCAGAGCACCATTGCCTTCTAAGTTAATCTGTGTGAAGGCAGCAGGAGTGCATGTCTCCCTGTGGACCAGCCACCCCAGCCTGGCCTTTCCCTGGATGATGCAGTAGGGGACCCCCATCTTTCAACACAGGGCAGACAGGAAGACCACCAGCCTAATGAAGTCTACATCATGGGCAGTCACCACTAGCTGAGCCTTCTTGTTTTCCACCAAGGTGGAGACTGTGTGTAGATGAATTGCTAAATGGTCTTATTAATAAAAAACCTGGAGCCAGATACTGGGGTTAAAACTGAGAGANCAGAAAAGTAGAAAGAAGCTAGCCACGTTCTCACCATTTGGAGATCCTCAGCCAAAGAGACCTACTTCCTGTATACCCATGCCTATATGCCTTTCCGTTCTGCCATCTCATTTCCTCTCTTTGCCCAGCTACATCACTTCCTCTTCCTGCCCAGCTCTGTCATTTCCTGTCTGTCTGTACAGACCTCCAGACCTTTATAGCTTGTGCTGGGATTAAAGGTATGTACCACCATGCCTGGCTCTGTTCCCAGTGTGGCCTTGAACTCACAGAGATCCAGATAGATCTCTGCCTCCCGAGTGACAGGATTAAAGGCATGTGCTACCATTGTCTGACCTCTATGTTTACTATAGTGGCTGGCTTTTTCCTCTGATCCTCAGATAAACTTTATTGGGGTACACAGATAAAATATCATCACAACTGTATTGACCTCTCCTTGAAGGACAGATGGTCTCCTAGTTGGGATGTGCCCTCTACCAGCAGCTTTCTTCTCAGCATGGGCCAACAGCCTTTGTTTTTTCTCCAGNTTTGTCTCTGGCTTGTCCTTGTGGGCAAGCTTAAGCAGCTGGGTAGGTGTTTTCTGGTCCAGGGCCTGGGGGAACTGGTTAATGGCAGGAGGTATTTGAGCCGCTTATAGAGGACGGCCCTTTGNCACTGCAGCCTGATGTAATGGGGCCATTTGATAGTGTGTAAGATCTCTTTTGGGCTGGATGTCCTGTTCAATGTGAGGCTCTTGGCCTTTTCTCAGAGGATTCACCACCTTTTTGGCTTCCTGTCTTTTCCCGACAGTGGGGTCTGGGTCCACCTTCTTCCACCTGGCCTTCTTTTCTTTGGGCGTCTTGCTCGGCTAGAGGAGAGAGAGGTTCGTTTTCAAGTGAAGCTCAGATATGGGGCTAGGCCATTGCTGGCCCCTGAGCATGAAGATCNAGGTGGCTGGAAATTTTTGGGAAAATAAGAACATGACCTTTCAGACTTAGAGTTCACAAGTTTGAACTAAGAGGAAATGTAACCTCCAGCTCTGTCTCCCTCATCAAAATGAAGAGCTGACTGTTGTCCATTGTTTTCATTTATAAAACTGCCCATGAAGAATAGGGACATTTGAACATGTGCCAACTGATCCCATCATNATCATCATTATTGTCATCATTGTCATCATCATCTTCTTCTCCCTCTCTCTCTTCCTCCTCCCTGTCCTCCTAAAGGGATGTGTGTGTGTGTGTGTGT